>ML686130.1:246932-294986 GCA_007922175.1 Pelusios castaneus
TTTCTTTCTTTCTTTCTTTCTTTCTTTCTTTCTTTCTTTCTTTCTTTAAAAGTGCACAACCCCACAAATAAATAGCAACATTTAGCAATAAATTAATTCAATAAATATCCTTGTGGCACAGAGACATAGCTGATGAGTGAAGGAGTTTGGGGGTCGGCCCCGTTCTCCCGTCTATCGGCTTCCTCAGCTGAACTGTGTGTGGATGGGAAATCCTTCTCCATCATCACTGTTCATAACGCCTTGCAACCAAAGCACGTGGCAGATGTTCGCTGACGAGTCTGTATGAGGCCGAGGTAGGTAACATTCTCCCTGTTTATACAGAGAGGGGAAACTGAGGCAGAGAGGGGGGAATGGCTTGCCCCAGCGAATCAGCGGCAGAGCTGAGAACAGAAGGCTGGATTAGAACAGCATGTTGGGAAAATCTTTTTTCATCAGTTTTGGCCAGTGAATTTCCTCTGAACACCCAACTGGAATTGGAAAGGTTCAGCTGTAGTCAAATACATAGAGAAACAGCGAGAATGTGATAGAGAAATAGACACAGAAAGGGTGAGTGGGTATGCAGATAAAAGGATATGTATTGTGATAGACAGATAGATTTTTTGTAAATTCAGGCCCATAAAGTCCTTGCATGCTTACTTATCTGCAGCAGCTCTCTTTTGATTGGCTGCAGGACCTGTGTTTTGTTTACAGTTTGTTCATGCAGCCATCTGATTGGCCAAACACCATTTCTCTTTGGTTCTAACATCTACCAATCAGATTCTCTTTGTCTGACAATAACCTAAACTAGGTTTGGCCATTGGAAAGAGGCAATGGATGTGCTGAGCTGGGGTTGGACCCCAGAGAAGTGCAGGGCCCCTGCAACCTGACCCCAGTGCTAGACACAGGACTCCCAGGAGGGGGCCAGAGAGATCCTGCTGCTGGAGGGCTGGTATCTGGGGGCTGCTGTGCTGGCTTCTCGGCTCAGATTCCATTTCAGTGGAGATGCTCCTGATTAATGCCAAGGAGAGGGAGAGGACATTCAGCCCCATCATTCAGCTGCCTGGGATGAGCTCTGCACAGCTACCTGTGGAGTTGGGTCACCCAAACTCCCATTCATTTTTGCACTGGGACTGTCATTTGTGCCAGGGCAAACGGGGTGTCCAGATCTCACTGGCAGCATCCAAGGGGCAGCTGCCCCGGCCATTGCAGGCCCGGTAGCTAGTACCAGGATAGATTGCACTGGTGCAAACTGTGCTTTGTTGCAGTAAACTGTGACCCCATTTAAGGGGTTAAAACTGGGGTGGAATCCCAATGTAGACAAGCCTGACATCTGCTTTGCATGTGGGTTAATGACAACACAAGGCATATAGCAAAGGAGAGTCCAGGCCTAAGCCCTAAGAAAGGTGTGAATTGACTACTCCCATTCATCACAATAGGGTGTCAACTCTGGAAGCTAATGGTGGCAATGCAAGGGTCAGCCTTAATTATTCACTGTGGATTGATCATTACAACAGACAGATCCAGCCACCTGGGATTGTCAGAGGAGTTTGGGTTTGTGTCTGGATCTTGAGCAGAGGGTCATCACATTTTTTCCCAATTTCAGCCCTCTTATTAGGGCCATTGATTTGGGGAGGCAAAGAAACAGCTTTAGGAGCCAGAGCCTGCTGCCATCAGACACTCACTGGGCTTGATTCCCTGTTGTCCTGCCCTTTGTGCTGTCACTTGTGCTGGTGCAAAACACTCCTGAGTCAGGATGGGCACTGTTCACACTCACTTTGCACCAGTATAAATGACAGCAGAGCACTGGAGAGTGGAGCCTCTGAACTGCAATGGAAGAAGACTGTCTGACCTTTGGAATGCTGCTGAAGTGTGGATTGGTTTGGGAGACCAAGATCCAGGCTTGAGGGTTGTTTTCACCCGATGGGGCACTGAAACTCCCTCTGGAGGTGGACTCACAGCCAGCTTTCCCCTTCCCTTATTGGAGCAGGGATGGCATCATGACAGAGGGCAAGTCAAGGTTTATGACATCTGAAGTGGATCTAAGCAAGAAAATGCTCTCTTTCCTCTCCACCAAAGGGACTCTTCAACCCTGTGTTCTGGACCCTGCAGGAAAGCTGTTGCTTTCTCATCTTTGTGGGGCCAGGACTGGGGGCTGCCCCAGGTCTTTGATTTTTGCAGCACATTTGGTATTAGTTTTCAGGGCACAAAAAGCAGGGAACCCCGTGGCTGTGGATGGAGTGCCAGATTTCACAGGGGGTCAAAGTCCCCAACTTGTCTGCCTGGCTCTGGGGGCTGCCAGGGATATCAGCTCAGACAGCGTGGCAGCCCCTCGTGATAGGGCTTTTTAGAAACCCAGTGTATGGTGCCAGCTGGGAGAGATGCAGTAAACAGACAAAAGACCTGAAACGTTCATGCTGTTAGCACTTCACCAATCCAGGCCGTGAATCAGGTAGAAGAAGGAGCAGAGAGGCAATGGGCGAGATCCCAGGATTGCTGGTGATTTTGTGGCTCAGATGTCCAGTTTGTGGTTCAAGATGGAGCAGACAGAGGGATGGACAGATGTGGGCTTGGTGGCTCAGATGTCCAGCATGTGGTTCAGGAGATGTAGAAGACAGATGGACAGGCGGATGTGGGTTTGGTGGCTCAGATATCCAGCACTTGGTTTGGGTTGAAGATGTAGCAGGTAGATTGACAGACGGACGTGGGCTCAGTGGTTCAGACATCCAGCACATGATTCAGGTAGGAGATATAGCAGATGGCCAGCCTGAGGATCTCGATCTTGGAGAGTTTCTTGTCAGGGGGCAGGGTGGGTAGCAGCTTGCGCAGCTCAGCAAAGGCCATATTGAAAGCTTCGACCCGGATGCGCTCCCGTGTGGCGTGGGCCGTCCGGTACTTGGCTGTGGCACGCCGCCGCCGCCTCCGCTCCTCCCGGCTCAGGTGCTGCAGGTCCTTTTTCAGAGCCTCGCCTGGCTCAGCTAGCCGAGACTGGGCACACAAACTGATGCCACTGGCCTCCTCCACTCCACCCCCGCGGCCACCTCCCGCACCACAGTCGCTAAAGACCGACTCTGTCTCTGAGTGAGTTAAGGGCATGTCAATTTCCGTCTGGTCTGAATTAAGCATCATCTTTTCAAAGGATAGATAGATAGATAGATAGATAGATAGATAGATAGCGGTGTAGGGGGCTAGAAAGATAGATGGAGAGAAAAGAGTCCAAAATAGAATTGCTCGGCTTGTAATATTTTTTCTCTGGGTCACATCGTCATCATCATCCAAATAATCCTTCCAAGGGAATTTCAAAGCTGATCTCTCTCTCCGGGGAATTAGTCACATAATCAACAATCTTCCAAATAAATCATTTAAATACATTTTCAATAAATATATCAAATAAATAAATAAATAAACAGACGGATAAATAAACAAAAAAATCTCTCCTCTATGAGTGCGGGTGTAGATTGCAGGATCTATCTTCGACGTGCTGTGCGATGCAGTTTTCCTTCTTCAGATGTCAGCCTCTGGAAATGTCTCCCAAGTCCTCTAGAAAGGAGACAGAAATTAATTCTCACTAACTTTCTGCTCCCACTTTACAGAAAGAAAGAAAGAAAGAAAGAAAGAAAGAAAGAAAGAAAGAAAGAAAGAAGAAGCTTGATTAAGCTGCCCCTTTTAGGACAAACAAACAGTTCCAGTCATAAGCAGCAAAGCAGAGTGCAGAGAATGGCTGCAGCTCAACACATGCATGGCTGCCAGCGATGTGGGCAGAGGGCAGGAATTCGGAGGCTGCAGCACCTCATGGCTGCAGGAAAAGGCCCAGAGGAGGGAGCCGGTGGAGTGGCTGTGGGACTAGATGGAAGCCATTTCTCCTGGCTCTCTGGAGAGATGACAGGTGGTGGATTGGAGTGAGGCGGGGGGAAGACAGACTGTGGGGGTGGGGGGGTGGGGACTTATTGTATATTAAATGAGCCCGTATGTCATGGATTCTGGCACCCCAGACATATGGAACCCAACACAGCTGCTTTGCTTGACATGTCCAAATGGAAGTTGGCTCCCTGTTCCCTCCGGGACGCTGCATGCAGGCCAGGAACACTGGCTCTCCATCTCCCCTCCCCTCCACTGCTTTCACAGCCCTGCTCGGAAGAACCTAGGTCTCACACAGATGCTTCCAAAGCAGGGAGTGTGGGTCTGGGGAAAGGACAGGCCGGGCCTGACCCACCCCTTCCCAACCCGGCTCGGACAGAACCAAGCAAGGGCCACGGGCAGAGCCAGAGAGGAAAGGGAAGCAAAGTTTGGAGTAAGGGGAATGAAGAGAGGTTAGAAAGATCTCAGTGCTAAATAGAGCTGTCATTGCTAGCAGAGTCTGTAACATAGATAGATAGATAGATAGATAGATAGATAGATAGATAGATAGATAGATAGATAGAATATTATTCTTATGTAGAACATCTTTTGCGTATGGCAAGATGCTCTAGAATTCTAAGAAACCCTATGGTTGTAAGAAACTGAAATAGAATGGATGAATAAACAGAACAAATAAACTGAGGCAATGAATTGAAACAAATATTCTGTGTCAGACTTTAAAAGACTGACATGTACAGACAGCTTCATGGATCTGCAGAAACGCAATCCAAGAAGTACACAGGCAAACGCACCCATGGAAACTCACATAGAAATTTATACACACAAAAATACACTCTGAAATTCACACACAAATTTAAACACACAAGTCCACACACATACACATGCAATAATTCATCCACTCGCATGTGTGCACATGTCTACATACGGACACACAAATTCATATGCACAACAAAACATGTACACAGAGATGCACACATAGACACATACATATATACACTGCAATATGGGAAAACAACTGTAAAATACATTTCCTATAAATCTTGTACCAAAGAAAATAAAAATGTAGAAAGCAAATGATTTCAATCATACAGCACATTTTAATTTTTTTTTTTTAAATTAAAAGTTATTTTAGCAAAGCCCAAGGTGCTGGGAAGCAAAGATGGAATCATTTGTAGGTGAAATTGCTTTTTGGGCACCACTGGTAACTGGATCCAGTGCCCCATTTTCCCTCCAAGGTCTGAGCTTTGGCCCTCTGAAATGGTGCTGGAGAGAATGGGGCACCCTGTCATGGGAGGAAGGGAAAATAGGAGGCACTCACAACCCCTGCAATGGGGGGAGATTGAGGAGAATTGGAGAGTCTTTGGGACAGAGTGAGGGGGGCACTCAGTGAGCGTGGGGGTCTGGATGGAGGGATACATGGAACCCCTGAGATGTGTAATGAGCTCAGCCAACACAAGCTATTAGGTTGCGACCCCCTAGTAAATTACCCTCCTTGTGGCAAGCTCCAGAGGCACCAATTCAGGTGTCAGGCAAGAAGGCACCAATCCAGCCATCACATAGGCATGCATTTAAATTCCCGAAGGGTATCCATCCCTGATTGCTCCAGTATGGAGAGGGCTCCCCATGCCACCACTATGGGCTGTGCAATGGTTAAAGTATAATTTGACGGGCCCCGGAACCCTCCTAATCTCCGGGCCCCCTTCAACATTCTCTCTTCCGTTTCTCTGTTCACCCTCTTCCCTCTCTTTTTTCCTCTGCTGCTCTCATTCCTGTTTTCTCAAGGATGTTCTCACAGCATCAGGCTCCCTGATCTCCCATTTCTAAGCCCGAGAGGGGAGACCAGCCCCTCCCGCTCCCCTTGGCCCTGGGAGAAGTGCGCTGTCAGAGCAAACAATAGTTAGGGAAGGTCTGTGTGCAGCCAGTGCAGCCAGGAGCCACTTTTCTTAACTGAGCACTTCATGCTCAGCTGAGGTTTTCCACCGTCTATGTATTTCTTGGCACACTGGTAGTGTGCTGTCCACGGTGTATCAGGTGCAGCACATGCACACATATACATATTTGCACACACACGTGTGGGTACACATGAAGGGAGACATGGTCCTTGCCCCAAAGAACTCACAATCTCGGCTCTCAGTAACTATCCATGGGAGCACGTGAGGCTCTCAGTAACTATCCATGGGAGCACGTGAGACTCCCCTGAATTTGCACCTGTAATGTAGAAACCTACAGCTCTTTCTAACCATTCCACACACATACCCCTTCTCCCCGTCACTGTGCACTTGGACTCCTTGGGACAACTCCATGGCTCGCTTAGGCCAGTTTCCAGCATCGCCGTGCTGAAGTCAACAAGCCTGATTCTCTGTTGCCTAGTGCCTAAGACCCCGTGCAAATCACGGGGTGATGGTGAGGAGACCACGCTTCCTAGTGACGTGCTGCTCACTCTGTGCTGGTGCAAGTGATTGCGCAAGGAGCACGGTGATGCTGGAGCGACACCGATGACAAACTGGAGTGAGGATGCAATGAAGTCTGGCTCTGTTGCTCCCGCACAGGGGTAGATGGGCGAGGATGCAAACCCAGACCAAGAGGTTCACTGGCTGTGAGGGAAGTGGCGCTGTTGTCCGCTTCCCAGACCCTGAGTTGATCCTTCCCCAGACCTTCCATAGCTCTAGATGCTCCACCGTTTTACCCGCTCTCCCTGATTTTGCAGGATATATAATCATATACGACGTTCCATATGCTGACACCACTGCTCCCCCGCCCCCAATATTTTTTTGTTGCAATGATATCCCTGATGCAGACACAATTGCTTCAAACACCCAGCCCCAGTCCCCTGGGAGGTGATTAATAAAAAAGGAGTGGCCAATAGGATGGGGCCCCCTTCACTTTCTTCCCCCCAACCCAGAATGATCGCCAGTGACATTTCCAGGAGAATTGGTTGTGTCCTCACTTGCCAGCCTTGCGGCGATGACGAAAGCTGTTTGCATGGGACACACTAGACGGAATAAAGTTGACTGGGCCAGGTTCTCAGCAGGTGTAAATTGCCATAGCACCATCCAAGTCAGTGGAATTATACCCAATTACACCAGCCAAAAGTCTGGCCCTTTGCTATGACAGTGAGACGGAGGTCACTTTCACTGCCACAGTTCAAGCAAGATCAGACTCCGGGTGTGAGTGAATGCCAGGCAGGGATGATGTTCTACATACCCCAGGGCTCAGTGCTGGGAGCTGGCATCGAGCCCTGACCCATGCCAGGTAGTCAGTGGGTCTCCCTGAATAACTCGCATGAGTTCAGGTTGCAGAACTGGGTCTAAATAGCCTCCTTTCCCTACTGCCTGCTTGTCTCAGCTACTCCATCCTGCAAGCCCCTGCTGGTGACTTTCCCTCTTGGCAGATTTTCACTTCCTCTCCCTGCAATAAATGCAAACTGTCTGTGGCAAAAGCCTGGGTCGAGAACCCATCACCCTGGGAAGCTGGGCAGGTTGCAGCTGTCACATCAGTGGCCATTAAAAATCTAAAACAAATTACTGAGCCAAATGCAATTTTTCTCCTTTTCTGAATCTCTCTCCCTTTCTCTACATCCAAGTGTGCTGTCACCAAAAAATGTATGTGAATGTTTGTGAGAAGAACCATCATCCGGGACAGCCAAAACTGTATCTGGACTCAGGACCCTCCACCCCAGGACTATGGGCTGTCTGGATCTGAAGTTTCTTTATGGATACTTCACACCACCCAAAAAACCCCTCTTGATTTGACTTCTCTCAAGTAAAGTGGGCGTGCATGTGTCAAAGATTATAGCAAAGGGCTAAAAGTGGGTGGGTGGGGGCAATTCTCTGTCTTGAATGTTGTTTTCCTTCTAAATTTACATGGAATAATCTAATCTATCTATCTATCTATCTATCTATCTATCTATCTATCTATCTATCCAGATCCAGTTATGCTTATCTATGTATGTATCTATATCCTACTACATCAGTCTTTCTCATTTCCTGATCCTATGTCATACACTCTCCTGCATTTAATTAGCTCCCATTCTGTAAATTTCCCATCTTCAAAGTGTCTGACGAAGTGGGATTTTCTCCCACGAAAACTCATGCGATAAATAAATCTGTTATCTTTAAAAGTGCCACAGGACTCCTTGTTTGTTTTTCTGCAATAGACCAACACGGCTACCCCTCTGGAACTGTCCTATTACGGTGATTGATCATTGGGATTCTACAGTGATCAGTGGGTGGGGATAGATAGATAGATAGATAGATAGATAGATAGATAGATAGATAGATAGATCCACTCCCTGATCACTGTAGAATCTCACCATCTGGTACAGCAGCAATGGTCTGATTGCAATCTATCAGTATATCTACAATGTCCCTCTCACTCCGTCCCAGGCAATCACCTTACCCCTAACCGGATGACATCGTCAGTCTCTGAAGTTCCTCTGGCTTTTCTCTGCTTGCAGAACGAAGCCCTGTAATCCCGCCACGAGGATCCGGTCGGCTCATTCGTTCATTGACAGGAAAGAAAGTTTCCCCTGCTTGCTCAGGCTCTGGCTCTGAAGGATGGGCCAGTGGAGGGGAGCGATCCTGTCATCGGGGCCCAGACATGCTGAGGTGCAAGTGGGCTGCTGCACATCGATAGGGACACACCTTGAAGCATGCGGCCCATACACTATATATACACACACCCAACCTAGCACGTTGCCACCCACCCCAGACTTCCTATTGGCCACTCCGGTGTTCCCCCCTCATAAATATTAAACGCAGGAGAAGGGATCCCATTGGCTGGGAAGGAAGTTAGAGCCCCCCTGGGAGGGGATGGAAGGGGAGGTGGGCTTGGATGTGGTCCTGCAGGGGGAAAGGAGGTAGTGGGGTGGGGAGGGAAAAGGAGACATCTGTTCACCATGCATATTTCATAAAGGAGAAATAGAGAGACAGTGGGGGGGAGCATGATGGGGGGAGGGCGAGAGAAACAAACAGAGACCTCTCCTCTGTGAGGGGGGTGGGACAGAGGGAAAGTGCCTGGAACAGAGACTGAATGGCTAATGCTGGCCACCCTGCGAGAACTTGGCCTGCCAGTTCACTCCTGACAGTTGTGATGAAGCACAGTGCATGTGTGTTTGTACGTTTGTATGACTGTGTGCGCGTGAGTTTCTGTTTGTATGTGCATGTGCGGATCTCTGTGTGTGAAGCAGGTAAGCACAGGATGTTGCTGTGCCTGGCACATAAATCAAGGGACCCAAAAGGCAACCATCAGTGTCAGCGTAACAACGGATGGTTTCCTGCTCTTCTGTGGAGTGATTGGGAAGTGTATGTATAGATTTGAAAAGTTTGAAGGGATAAGAAAGGGAGCAAGACACCCCTAAATTACAAATATCCATATGACAGGCTTACAAGCTCTTTTAACAACAAACTAGAATCTTTTTGTTGGTCAGATTAAGCCACATCCAGGTAGCATGTCCCCTCCTCTTTCTAATCCCCCCTTAAATATCTCATTTGAAATCTTCCCCACATTGTTCTCACTTTCCTGGACTGTTATGCACTTAGCTAGCCCCCCCCACACCTTTCTTTCTTTCTTTCTTTCTTTCTTTCTTTCTTTCTTTCTTTCTTTCAGCTCCCCAGTCTGCTGACTGGGACATTCGGTCCTTTCTAGCTCTGTTCTTTATTCCTCTTTTCTCCCCAGTAGCCTTTGGAGCTTCTTTTCCATCCCCTGTCCCACCTTCCTTTCCAGGCCCCCCTCAGGGGCTGGTTTCTCCTCGCCCTAGTGGCAGGGTTGTCCAGGTGATGGGCACACACACCTGGGCAAGCTCCAGCCCATGCCCCATCTTAGCAGATGGTCTCAGGGTTTGCAGGGAGAGCAGCGGCTGGAGGAGGGGAGGGCAGGAGAGGGATCAGGTGGCAGTGAGGAGCTTGCATCACCATTGCTATGGCACTGATTAAAAAACAATATCGGCCTAATGAGTTCGTGGCAAAAACAGCACCCACCCTGCAATTAACAAGCCCCCGCCCCCAATATGTATATACACATGCATGCACTGTATCCATCAGACACACACACATACACACCTGACCCATCACACAGGCTTTCTGGCTCCCCTCTCCCCATGGAGGGACCTATGAGCCACGTACATATTTATTTATTTCTCTCTAGCTGCACTCCCGTCCCTGCCCCTCTTCTTTGAGTTTCTCTCCCACCCCCAGAGGCCAGAGCTGTCCCCATTGCCAGGATGCCAGCCGGCTTCCACCTCTCCCTGCAGCTAACGGAGGGATGCTCACTGGGCATCCTGCCCAGGCTACAGGAGAAGGGAGCGACTGAGCAGGCTAGCCCAGGATCTCCTGCCTGCTCTCTACCCAGCTTCCTGGTAGCCCCAACCCCCACTCCAGTGCTTGGAGCTCTCTGTTTTGCATTCCCTTCAGTGGCTGCTTCCTCCAGGTCCCAAACGAACGTCTCTATCCATCAGCCCATAATTGCTTAAACCTAGTGGATGCTGAGATGAAGCTGCTGGTGCTTTATAACTACTAAAAGGCAAATGGTCAGCATTGCATCTCCAAAACACAAAGTCAACAGCCTCAGATGAAACTCTAATGAGTTCTCAAGCAGCATTTTTCTTCCTTTGCCTTTCTCATAAATCTCGATGACCACCCCTGGAAATATTTTCCCATCCGTTTGGGCATGGGCAGCGAAAACCGACACTCACCAACATTCTTCAATAAAAATCGGAGCCTTCCGCGCCTGCGCATGCCACTCTACCCAAGGCCAGCGTCACTGTCAGATCCCCACTTCCCATGGCTGCTGGCTTGTTTGGTGGCAGGGTCCTGGGACTACTGAGCTGGGAGAGGGAGAAGGAGGTTGGTGCTGCGGTTTGGCACAGGGTAGCTGGTCCCTGTTAACAGAACTGGGCCCCTCCAGTCTGGATCAGCCCAGGTGTGTGGCAGGGGCAAGGGCCTGTAAAGGGCAGCTAGAAGCCAGGGAGGGGAAATCGATTGAGGCAGACTGTGCTGGGGTGGGGAGGGGAGGAAGTCACGGTGGAGTGGAGCGAAATCCTGTGGTTGTGTCTCCTGGAGCAAGGGGCCAGGTGCCCAGGGACACACAAAGCCCTGAGGCGGCTGCCCCAGAAGAGTGGAGTAGGTCAGACCTGAGAAGTGGCCAGAGGCCCGGAGCTGACACCTCAAAGTTAGGATGAAGTTAAAAGACTGTCGCTCTTTGTTTCCTTACTTCTTTAAGAAAACGAAGCTCCTTGCTAAGGCCTGGGCATGGCAGCATGGAGGGGTTTCAGACAGTGGCCTGGGCCTCTGAAGAGAGACAGAATTGGTCCTATGACTCTCTGCGTGACCCTGAGCGAGCCACCTCATCTTTTGTGCCTCAGTTTCCCCATTGGCAGGATGGGGATAAGAACCCTGCCCATAGACTGTAAGCTCTGAGGATATGGACTGCCTCTCCAGCTGAACTGTGCCTGGCACAAAGGTGGTAGGGGTGGGACACAATTATAATACCCAGAGCAATAATTTTCCAAGCTCAAGAGACCCTCTTGATAAAGCCCTTGGTCCAAGAGGAACAAGTCTTGCAATGTCCGGGCTGAGTGCTGCAGAAGACTGAGCCCCAACTGTGGCAGGGGGAATGATCAGAGATCGGGTCGCTCTGGGGGCACGGATCAGGTGTTGGTGATGTTCCTGAAGTGGAATCTTGGTTTCTAGGAGGGGCAAGTAGTAGAGCAGGTTCCCAGGGAGGTCATGGGGTCCCCTTCACTGAAGGGTTTTAAGAACAGGTCAGACAAATCCATCAGGGATGGTCTAGGTCCCTTCCAGCCCGACACTGCTAGGATTCTGCACTGGAACGGCTTCGGGTGCCCCACAAGCGTGTGCTCATGCTGGATTCGAGAGGAAGAATCCCAAGGAGATTGCCGCTCCATCGAATTCCAGGTTAGGCTGGCCTTGAGTTCTGGGCTGAAAGTTCAGGGTGGTGGTGGGGGAATCTGCTGCAAAGAAGGAGCTGCTGCGGTTGATTCTGGTACCATGAACTGAGCACAGGGCCCTGGGCACCCTTGGGGCTCTGTGTGGGAGGCAGGGGAGGGAGGGGCACAGGGAGGTAGGAAAGAGACTAGAAGAGGCAGCATTTGGCAGTAGATGAGGCGACATATTGTGCAAACCCACTGGGGACCCAAACTGGCCCGTGCTTGTCAGGGAGAGCAGACGGCTTTAACCCTTGAATTGCTGGAGTGGATGCAAGCGGACGCTTCAGAGCTTTGTATGCCAAGACACTGGAAACCTAAACGATTGGCTAGAGGCCTCAACTGAGATCAGGGCCCGTGTTGGGCTGGGCACTGCACAGACAGAGAGGAAGAGATAGCTCATGCCCCGCTGCGGGCACAGCCCTGCCAGGCTGAGTGTTGCACAGACACTAGTGAGAGAGAGCCCCTGCCCCCAAACACTGGGGGGGATAGGAAGGATTATCACCTCCATTTTACACAAGGGGAAACTGAGGCACAGAGTGATGCTGTGAGTTGTCCAAGACCCTCCAAGTGGCAGAGCTCCCCAGCCTTGATTTGATGCTTTAAACACTAGACCTCTGGGGGCCTGCGCTTTTGTTCGCAGATGTTTATGGTGCAGCCAAAGCAGTTCCTGACTATGTGGGGGAGCGGGAGGAGGCATTTTCAGGCCACATCTCTTGTAGCACTTGGGACACTGGCAGGGATGCAATGCTTGTTTTTCACATCTCCTTAGGCTGCCCGGGCTCTGATATACCCCCTTTTCAGGTGCTTGCTGTGCCCCAGGGCATTGTGGTATTCCTAGATCACCTATCCCGTCATGCTCAGGGCTGTTGTGGGAGCAGCAGGGACTTCTATGAAATTCCCAGGCATGCGGCATTGGCGTTTTAAGGGGAATGTGTGGTTTGGTCCGGAACAGCCAACCCTGAGCTGAAGATCTCACCCCAGGGGTTACAAGCAACTAGTATGGCAGTTATGGCTGGTGCAAGGGTCCGCACAGACCTTGTCAGCAATGTTGCGATGATCGGCCTACACCTTGGAGCTCAAGTCCAACCTTAGCTCCTGGGGGGAGAGAGAATCAAGCCCAGGGGCTCCCCACCACCCAGACTGCAGACAGTACAAAAGCAACCAGCTTCTTGGCAAATTCACACTCTTAGGGCTGGAGTCATATCCATGAGACTGCTCCAAGATCCATGCTGTTACAACAGGGGTGGGTTTGCTCTTCCCCCCTCCCCACAAACCCGTCACCTTCTCACCCTGCCAGCTGCTTTTCCCAGATTTTGATCTCAGAGCCACCTGACCTCACTGGGCTTGCACCATCAGAGCTGACCAGAATCCAGCGCGGCCTGTTACTTGCTAATGCCCAGAGTCAAATTGATGCTTTCCCTTTCTCCCTTTCACACTTGAATCGAGGTGCGTGGCTGAATGGTAAGAGCCCAAGGACCAGGTATGAGAGTTCTTGTGTCTTTGCCCCTCCCCGGATCCTGCAGCTATGCAACTGCGTTCACCTCTGAGAGTCTGTCTTTGCGTCTCCAGGTGTGTTTGCATATGTATGGCTTTGGGCACCACTGGCTTGGGAGGGTTTGTGCAATTGCATTTGTGTGTGTGTGTCTGACACATTAGTGCTTGTGTGTGGGTTTGCTGGAGGGGTGTGTGTAGGATGAGGGGTGTTTACATGCATGTGTGCCCAGCTAATGCCAGAAGGTCTGCACTCTGTGCGGCTCTCTCCATGCCCTGGGCACACTTGCCTGGCTGGTGACAGAAGGTCTCGGCTCCCGTCACCCCTCTCCCCTCCTTGCCTTTGTCTCCCTGGCTTTTATGGAGTGCAGGTTTTGTGAGCGGCCGGTGACAGACGGCCCCGGTGCTCGATAACCAGACAATCTGTCACAGCCACCACTGACAGCTTTCCTAAGGAGAACTCCTTTCATCCGCCTCGGCTCCCCTTGTCCCCACTTGTCCCCTTCCCCCGTGTTCTCCCTGGCTTTGTCTCCCACCCACCCCCGAACCCAAATAGCGACAGAAGCTCCTGATCATAATATCGCCCTAATCGAGTCTGTCATAATCTGATCCAATCTAATTACGTTCAGATCCCTCTCTTCTCCTGACTCTCTCTATTGCCCATCCATCTGTCCCCCTCTCCCATTCCAGTCTTTGTGTCCATGCATCTGTTATCTGCAGGCCTTTCTCCCTTCCCACCGGGTCCTCGCGCCCCAGCCCCCGTCGCAGCGTGGCTGTCCCAGCCCCTTCCATCAGTGGGTCCCTCTCCAATCCATCTCTCTTAGAGGCCTCTCCATCAATCCATTTAGCAGCAGCTCCCTGCCTCATTTTGCCCATCTGCTTCTTCCTTTTTGCCGGCCCTGGATACGGTGCTGCTGTTTTGTTTGAGAGTCTATCTTGATTAGCCCCAGCAACCTCACTGTTTAAAGTGGTGCTGGCAGGGATGGGAAGCAATCACTTGTGTGGTACAAAGCTCTGTGCTATACACAGAGTCCTACCTCCAGGCTACACAGCTTAAGCCCCTCACCTCATCATTTACACCAGTGCACAGTGGGTGTAAAGTGCCACCATTAGAATCAGGCAGCACCTTGCACCTACTTCCTACAGGCATAAATGACAGCATAAGGCAGAGAAGAATTGGGCCACAAGGGTACACCCTTGGAGGTGAGGTGGGAAGAATCCAGTTTGAAAAAGTAAATGTCAGGAAACATCAATGTCTCCCTTCTTCCCAAACATGAATGGGGAAAATATTCCATCGTTAAGAATCCTGATAGATGTGTGCATCGATAGACAGATGGAAGGAGCTTTAGAGGGAGAGAGAGATAGGTGTGTATGGCAATAAGTAGAAGGGCATGTAGGGAGATAGAGACACGCAACACTGCAATCTGGATTTTGGCACAGTTTGCACCTTTGCACAGGTGTGACTGATGACACAAGGGGTGGGGGGATTGGAAAACTGCTCCCTTTGTTTCCAAACACACCAGATTTCAGGGAGAGGGGACGGAAGTAAGGTTTTGGTTTGGATGTTGGGGCTATTTGTGGGGCTGGCTGGACCAGGGATCTGGCAATGCCTAGGTTCCTATTTGTAACATTCAGAGCTGGATTTCAAACACGTGCTGGGAGTTAAATGTGTGTGGGGTACCAGCCAATGCACTTTGAATCCTGTGACATTCACCCTTTAGCTCTACAGCTTCACCTCACTCAGTCTGCTCTCACTGGCTGTTTGATGGATACAACAGAAGATCAGAGCATGGGAGTAGGGCCCAGATTTCTAACTGCAGCAGCCTGGCACTACCTAACTGATTTAGGAGCCTACATTTCATTTTCAGAAGGGATTTAGGCACTTAGGAGTTTAAATCCCATTGACAGTTGATGGGATTAGACCAGAGGTCAGCAACCCAAAAGACAGGAAGAACCATTTTTTAAAAATTCCTTCAATAACCAATTGTTTTGAGAGCCACAATGGGTGTAGCCTCCTGGTGGAGTGTAGGGGGAGCTGGGCCAGGGTATCTGCCACAGGGTCCTCTGGCGGGAGTGGAGGGGGGAACCCGGAACGGGCCCCCTGCAGGGTGCCCGGGTGGTGGTGAGGAGCCTGGAGTCTGGCATGGGCTGCCCACAGGATCCCCTGGTGGGGGGAGGGGGCGGAGCCAGGAGCAGGCTGCCCACAGAGCCTCCGGTGGTGGTGGGAAGCTCAGAGCCCAGAGCCACAAGGGGGCAGCCAAAGAGCCACACGTGGCTCCAGAGCCGCAGGATGCAGATCCCAGGATTACACTTCTAAATGGAGATGGGTTAGGCTACAGAGAAGAGACCTAATTGATTTTTTAGATCATAGTCAGGGTTCGGTGTCCAGCTCCCCCAATGACTCACTGCACGACTGATGGCCCTATAGTCACTATGTGCCTCAGCTTCCCCCAGCTGTAAAATGGGGATAACACTTACCTACCCCTCTCATCTGGTTTCTCTGTCACCAAAGTATCTGAGCGTTTCAGAGGGTGTGGGGCAGGGCAGGGGGTGTGTGAAATTCAGTTAATTCATGTCTATAAAGTGCTTTGAGTGAGCTCCTCCCAAGGGATGTGCGAACTGATCAACACCTTAAAAGTAAAACAGAAACAGGGGCAGGTTTCCCAGGTTTACACTTTTTCTATCTGTTTCTTTTCTCTTGGTTTTCGCACATCTTCTGTCCATGCCAGACTTTGTCACTGTGGTTGAACTGTTCTCTCATTGTAGCACGGCTGCAGTTAAGGGCTGCACGTGCACAGCACGGGACAGTCCCTGCACCACAGACCTTCCCATCTACACAAACAAAGGTACAATTACTATCCCCATCGTACAGCTATGGAATCACAAGTTAGGGACACTATGGTCCAGGTTTTTAAAGGTCTTAGGTGTCTAACTCTCACTGACATCTATGGGAAGTGGGTGTGCAATACGTCTAGAAATCTGGGCCCCAGAGTCTTTCCCACGGTCACACAGAGAGGCAATAGCTTATAGAACCATAGAAAAGGAAAGGGACCATGAGAAGCCACCGAGTCCAGTCCCCTGCTCTCATGGCAGGACCAAATACCCTCTTAAACCAGCCCTGAGAGGTGCTTGTCTCACCTGCTCTTAAAAACTTCCAATGATGGAGATTCCACAACCTGCCTAGACAACTTATTCCAGTGGTTAATCAGCTAGGAATTTTTTCCCTAATGTCCAACCTAAACCTTCCTTGCTGTAATTTAAGCCCATTGAATGGGGCAGCCCTGTTAGTCTAGTTCAGTCAAACAAACAAGGAGTCTGGTGGCACTTATAAAGATTAACAAATGTATTTATCGCATGAGCTTTCATGGGAGAAAATCCCATTTTGTCAGACTTTTCTCCCACAAACGCTCATGTGATAAATAAATTTGTTCATCTTTAAAAGGGCCACCAGATTGATTCCTTGTTTCTTTAGCTGAACTAGACTAACACGCATTCCCCTTCGGAATTTGTGGTCACAAGACTTCGTTCTTGTTTGTTTTTTTGAATAGCTTGAATGTTATTCTGGTAGCTGTAAAATATGTTATCTGAATCTCATGTTAGCACATTTCCCAGTCCTCTGTCAAAGGGGCGGGAGAATAATTAGTGGGGGGGCCATGAGGCAAAGTCATTTCATGCCAGTGAATGCTAGAAAATGGGTGATGTTCTTATCATAACTTCCTATGCTCTGGGGTGGGGGAATCAAATCAGTGACACTGTGTCAACACCACATAGGTAGCAGTGCAGGGTCTGTGTGAGCCCTGTTGGTATGGTACTGAATAAATCTGCCGCTGCCTCGCTGCACTGAACGACCTCAGATGAAGCTGCGTTAACCAGGGACAATGCTCTGAACAAAGCTGGGGACTTGGGAAGATTTCTGCTGTTTCTAGCTCTCTGCTGTTTCTGTTTTTGCAAACTCAGAGACCTCAGCTGGTCTAAATGAAGCCAAATGGAGCAACATCCTTTTACACCAACTACGCATCTGTCCCAGAGATGGGAAAAGACCTCAGGGCCTTCAGAGAGGGCAGTGTGTTAGGTCCTCTTTGTTCCACTACCCAAGGCGGGACAGCTCAGGTTTAGAGTGCCCACCTGCATGCTAGAAGAGCTGTTTTCAGTTTTTTGCTCTGCCATAGACTTCCTGTGTGATTCTGGGCAAATCACTTGCAACCTACTCCTGGTATTCAGGTGCCCAACTAGTCCTTAGTCTCTCTGCCTCAATCCCCTGCCTGTAAAACAGGGCTAGTATCAGTGCTGTCTTGAAAGGGGGCGGAGAGTAACTGCATTGATTGGGATGAAACAACTTGCATTGATTGGGATGCGATGGGTAATAGGGGCAAGAGACATTCCTTAGATAGTGAAAGACTGTTCCCACAGATATACCCTCTAGCCTTTTATGGTACGCTATTAACTCTTATCACTGCCCCAGCCCAGATCCAGCTACCCCATCCCCGTGGCATGTTTCATCTCTGCTACTCACCATCCCCGCCCCCATAGAGCAGAGCATGTTGGAAATCCAGCTCTGAATTCCACAGCTCAGCCTTGTCTTCATTTTAGCTGCTTTTAAAATGTTATAAGCCAATAACTTAGAGGCACCAATTTTGACACCCCACCCCCCATTTGCCTAAAGTGCTTCCTTACCCAAGCAGCCAAAACAGGCCTGGCTTTGTTCTGAGTATTCATTAACTTCCTTGCCTCTTCATATTCCTAGAGCCAGAAGTTTTAGTGGCGGGGAGGCCCAGGCTGTGCGGAAGATGCACATTTCCTGTTTGATGCCTCTTTCCTGGTCGTCTTGATTGTCTCTCTCCCTCCCCATCACTCCCCCTCCAGGCACAAGGGCAGCTGCAAACCCTCCTCTCTGGTTCAGCCCCACCTCTCTGCCCCCAGGGATGGAGCTGAGTTCAGAGGTCGAGACAGTCAGTGGCATCTTTTTGTGCCTCCAGCCCCCTCGCAGAGTCAGAAAGGAAAGGAAATTAACACGTCTGGGGGGGAAGGATGGGGGAGCCTGGCAGAGCCAGGGGTTCCTGCTGGGGTGCCAGACTTGACTAGAGGCTGAGGATGCCTCACACTAGGGCCTGCAAATGCCAGCTGTCTCCTTTGCTGCCTTTCTCCCAGGCCCCACTAGCCTAGGACTGCTTGAATAGCCTCCCCTACAGCAGCAGGGGGTTATAGCAGGTGAGCGGGATGTAGGAGCAGCCACGGAATTACTGCCCTCTCTGAAGGGGAGCTCGGTCCACAGCCTGGCTGCTCTATATGTCCTAAAGGGGACAAACAACTACAACCCATACTCAATGGGAACTCCGGCAGGAAAGAAATCTCTCCTCCACACCCTTTTGGCCTTCAAACCACCCCCAGTTTCATCATCAGAAACAATGTCCCCACAGACCAGGACCCAAAGCAGCACCAGACCCTGCCAGAACAACAGGCATAAAACAGACAGACCTATCTCCACTTCAACAACAATCAACACCCCTTTCAAGATCCAGGAGTGCTACACGTGCCTATCACAACACATGGGGTACCCCTTCCAGTGCACTCAGCGCTTGGTTACAGCTAGACAGCTGAGACACGACAGCCACTATGCTCCCAAATGGAGTGCCCAGGAAAATGATACAAGAGACACACCCCCAGCCGCTTTGGGTGACTCCTTTTCCAAAGGTGCTCAGTCTACACCTGACCTCTCCTCTTCCAAAGAAACCTGCATGACGCCCTCCAAGGAAGAACCCAGGAGCTGACATTCATAACTCTGCTAGACACTGAAAATCATGGGCTGAGCAGGGACACTGGATTTATGGCTTACTGCAACCATCTGTAACCCTCTTACGGTGGCAGGGCCACTCCACCTCTAACTTCTTATGCCATGCAATCGATTCCAGCTGGCATTTAGCTGGGACGCTCGGGCTTACCTTTCCCAGCTCTGTGTGGCTTGGAAGCTTGTCTCTCTCCCCTACAGAAGCTGGTCCAGTAAAAGATATTACCTCCCCATCTCATCTCTCTACAATCAGGGAGCAGGATGCTGCATAGCCACACCTGTGCAGTAGGGTCAGCCCTGAGACCCACCCCACTCATCACCTGTGGGGGGGTGATGACCACATGGGGCTGTTGAGTTGCTAGCAGAAGGTAGGAAGGGGTGTGCACCTTACACTGGACCCTCATGTTCTCAGCAGAGGCAACGCTGCCTGAACTGCCTTTACATTCCTTCTAGGTGGGCACCTGTCCCCCCTCCAGCTCTACCTAGCCCCTCTCCAGGGCCCTCCAGACAGTACTAAACTCTCTCAATCTGGGCATGGGGGGGGAACAGGAATCTGCCTCTTCCGTGGAGGGTGAGGGCTGCTCTGCCCTGCCCTATCGTTGCATAAAAGGCAGATTTCTCAGCAAACAGCACCACTGTGCACAGACAACCTCCGACCCCAGGGAGCAGCTGCCCCAACGCCCTCAGGCGCCAGTAGCCTGTTTAAAATAAACAGCATCTTGGCAACACTTGCCGTAAGTTGCATCATTTCTGTTGGCCCCCTTCTCCCCCACCGGCAAAGGATGGTAAGAGTGGTTTGAAATCAAATCCACAGCCTGGCATTTCCCGTCTACCTTTGTGCACCATATACGGGCACATTACCACTGCAGTGTCAGGTAAAATCCAAATGCTTTTAACATACCCACTTTGTCAGTTCCAAAATGACCAAAGGGAATACTTTTGCACGTGGCGGAAGGTTAGCCTGTGGCACCAACTGCCCCAGGACGCAATGAAAAGCAAGAGCTTAGGTAGATTTCAAAAGGGGCCTGAACCTTATTGTTAATTGCAAGCACAGGCAGCATTAAAACAGGCGTTGTTTTTTAAACCCTTGCTAAGTGTTTTGGGAAGGAGAGAAACCCTCAAGGGCATGAACCAACCTCCAATGGGCAGTAATGGAAGCAGCTGTGGAGGGCCACTGTGAGAAACAGGATACCGGGCTACACTGACCCATCGGTCTGAACCACTCTGGCAAATCCTCTGCTCCTATTCTTGAGAGGAAGGATGGGCCAGTGGTTCGGGTGGAAGCCTGGGGTTCGGGAGACCTCAGTTCACTTCCCTGCCTTGCAACAGACTCTATGCCTGACCTTGGGCAAGTCATTTGATCTTTCTCAAGTTCCCCCATCCGTACACTGGGGATAACAGCCCTGACCCATCTCAAGGAGGGTGTGAGGATAAATACATTAAAGAAATGCTCACACACTACACTGCTGGGATCCATAAGTACCAGATAGGTAGATGTTCTTAGAGGCAGCTGAACATTTGTGGCCCAATGCTAGAAGGATTAGAAGCCCACAATCAAAGCTAAACTTTATGCCTCGCTCAGCGTGATAAAGTCACAGCTGGGGAACTAAACTGTGGCCAGACAGAAGACGTTGTTGCTTCAGATGCGGCGAGACATCACTGCAGAGAAGTTATTTACTTTCCATGTGCTTTGCATAATTTCCCTTGCCACCTTTCCTAATTATCAAAGCAAACTGGCTTGGAACAAGGGAATTCTCTGGCACGCCTCATCTTCCTGCAGAGAAGGCAAGGCAGGGTCTGTGGTGCCAGCTAAAGTGAACATTGTTGGCCGTAGCGTAGGATCAATCAGAGCTGGAAGCTGGGCCATGTCCTGAAAAGACTTACACAAATATTGTCAGGGGCACACAAACAGTAGGAAGTGGTGAGGTCCCCCAGTTAAAGCAGAGGACTGGGATTCAGGGACCCCCGGGTTCTGTTCCCAGTTTTGCCACTGGAGAACCTGGGCAAGACATTTTACTGCTGTGCACCTCAGTTTACCCCAGCTGGAAATTTGGGAGCGTGTCTGCCAATATATTTAGATTGTAAACTGTCTTGGCATTGCGTGCATACACCCACGACATCGGACACATCAAGGACTACAGTACCACAATACACGTTAAACAATCTGTAGTCATTCACCTGTTTAGCTAGAACACTTCTATGACCCTCATCACTGTAGAATCCAAACATCTCACATTCGTTAAGGGACTTTATTCTCCCAACTGCTTTCCCCAAGATCAGGCAAGAAACCAGTAGCAGAGTCCACAACTGAAGCTGGGTTTCCAGGAGCCCAATCCCCTAAACCATCCTTCTCACTCTATTGTAAAGAGCTTTGAAGTATATTGCTGATAAGAACTACGTCTTATAATCCAGGCACCAGGACATCCCTCAATGAAGATCTATAGAAGGGCATGAGAAGCAGAAATGCTGACTAATTTTAATTCTAGATTTCTGCATTATATTCTCCAGCATAAGGCACTGGAAGATTTTTACCTCTCACCACAAATGAACCATCTTTAACTTAAGTGCTTTTACATCTATTGCAAAGGCTAGGAGGAAATCAAACTCAATGGCAATAGTTCAAATTCTTTTCTACATCCAAGGACAGAACAAGCAAGGCAATCAGGAACCGGGAAGGCATTTATTCACCACTGCTTATTAGCATTAGGAACGCTCTAATTAATGCATATAATCGCAGGAATGATGGAGAAAGTGTATCAGGGGAGTTATAAACTTTTCCATTCGTGCAGCTGAGGACTGCTGCTGTTAATGCAGGATGGGCAGTGGGAGCCCACGACAGAAGCCAGAGCCCCTACCAAGATGCAGCCCTGACAACAGCAGCTAACAGGAGAGCAAGCGGGGCAGCGAAAGGGGACTGAGCTGGTTAGTTTCCAAGTGAGGACTCAGGAGACGTTTCAAATCGAAACGAACGCAGGGAATGGAATGAGCCTTTCCAGTGGTGGGTAATTGCCATGAATCCATGTTGGGCTCCTGACAGCAGAAAGCCAGTGAGCGGCTGGCAGATGACCGGAGCTCAGGCCGCTACCAGTAGATGGGTGTTTGTGTCCCCCAAATCCACAACTTGCACTGATCCCTTGGGTTGCAGGGCAGGGGTGAAGGGATGAGCCATGGAAACAACTTCACCCCCCTTCTACATCATGAAATGGCACGGTGGGAGAGGGGGACAGGAAGCAGAGTGATGGGGGTCTGCCAGCTTGGTTGTGGGTAAAGATAGGATTACATGAGTCAGGGCTGGCCAGCCAGGATCTTTAACTCATGCTAGCTACATGTTAATCACACATATGTTGCTTTCTTTAGCACAGGCCATGCCAGGATTTCAAAGCAGTTTATAAATGGACACGAATCAAGTCTCGCCATGTTCCTATGCAACAGGACAATATCCTTCCTCCTTACAGACGGGGAAACTGAGCCACTCAGAAACCAAGGGCTGCTGACTTCTGCCTGTAATGCACTAGACCTCACTTCTCTCCCAACTACAAAGAGAACCAAGAAGTCCTGACTCCCCAGCCTTGTTTCTCGTCACAAGAAGAGAGGTACAAGGCTGAACACCTGATTGGATCCAGTCATTCGCTGAGCTTGGTGGTACTTGAAGACTGCTGGAAAGTCACAAGACCATTTCTTTGCTTTCACCCTCTTGATTAGGGGAGGCAGTTGGCAACAAGGGTTTTTAAGAGACTTAAAATCCCAAGCCCAGAGCAAATTTTGGGCTGTCAGTCAAGTGACTTTTGGTATTTTCCAGCATTGGCAGCAGCGTGGAAAATTTGTCTTTGCTGCTCTGCTTTCCAGCCTGGCCCCTTGCTTCTCCTTTCCCGTTGTCAGCCAGTGATAGGACGGCTGCTTATTGCACAACCCACAGGGAGACCTGTTGGCCATCCATGGAGTGGCGTAGGCACAGGCAAGCGAGGCAGCTGTTTGTTAGCCTCGCCAGCGATCGGCTTTGGAACAAAAAAAGCTTGGAGTGGGGAGAGGTTTATTTCTCTCTTCATAGAGGGATAAATACGGAGGGGGAGGGAGGAATCAGTCAAACAGCCTTCTGAAAACAGCATCAGCATTAAATCTGCATGTAGAAGAAAAAGCCTTTAAATATATGGCTGAAGCTCGACAACAGTAATATGGATTTTTGATTGAACGCAACAATAATTCCATCTTGGCCTTAAGTAGCAGCATTCACCTGTAGGTCTTAAAGCATTTTGTAGAGGAGAGCAGGTATCCTTTACTTAACACACTCCTTTAGGAAATTGTTTGAGAAACCACATCCACGTTCCCCTATTGCCTAAACAGGCTGGTTTGCAAAAATATTTTACTGGGTGCAATTCCAGGCAGACCGGTTGAATTCTGACAGAGTTGAGCTGCGTCAGACATTTGGTTGCGAAGGGTGACAAAAATCTGTTATAACGTGAGGGTAATTTTCAGCCTAAACAGAGACATGAAGCTTTTCACTAGGAACAATGAAAAGGAATTGAGCAAAGGAACAATGTCAGTCTCAGGACCAATGTACTGACAGCAAGAGGTATTGTGGAGAGAGTAGGTTCCCTAAGGGAACTAGTGGAAGTCCACAGCATGCATCACTTCAAAACTCAACTGGACAAACAATGGAGAACAGATGGAATAACTAACCCTTAAGGAGGCTGAAGATGACGTCTGGATTGCAGCTGATCAGTTCCAGCTTCTATCATTTGCTCCTTTACACATCTGAGCTGCTCACTTTGGATGTCAACTTCATTTTTTCATCCTTCATCAAGGATATTGAAGGATGTGAGGAATTTTTGATAGAAAGAGATACTTCAGGGCCACCGGAGTGGCTGGCTCTCCTACCTTCATCAGCCTTAGTTGCTAGCAATGAACACTCAATCCTGCAAGGCGCTGAGGTCAACGGGAGTGGAGATTTCTCATTATTAGTCATGTTTATTTTGTGAGTGCGCCTACAAGCCAATCACGATTGGGGGCCCATTGCCCTAGGCACTGTATGAACAGAACAGCAGGCAATCCCCGCCCCCAAGGGCTTACATTCTAGACAGACAAAGGTAACAGTTCCCAGCCCAATCTCTAGGTATAGCTCTCTTCTCCTTCAGGCTATTATAAAAAGAGAGAAAAGCTTTGTTAGGGGGTTGGGGGAGGGAGGAGGAATCGGACAACTTTCATTTCTCCCAAGAGCAACAGACACGGCAACAACCAATGGATGAGGTTGCCCAAAGTTCCTTGGCCCTATAAGCAGCAGCAATGGAGAAAGACAATAGGTGCAAAGGATTAGTTTGTAAGTAGTGATTTTTTTTAATTAAACCAAGCTATTTATATATGTACAATCCTGCTTCCCTCCCATATATTGCACAATAAAAAGGATCTGGTATCTAATTATTTGTTTTACATGTTTTCCCCTGCCTGCATTGTAATTTACAGATTCACAGCAGCTGTTGGACAGCAAAGGGACAGCCAGGGTTCTGAGAGAGCAAAGAAGTCTGCCATCCAGGTATGTCCTAGAGCGATCTTTCATGTACTTCACACCCTCCCCCATTCCGGAAACACATTCATGGTAGCTGGATGCTGATAGCATCCAGTACTGATCCTCTTTAGAGCTGCCCAAAAGGAACGATGAAGATTCGATGGCCTTGGAAACATCTAAGTAACATGATCTCTTTAGGACTTGTTCAGTACAGTTTTCTGTGTGGGGAGGTGGGGGGGGAGTTTCTTCTCTTTCAGGCCTCAGTTTCTTGGGCTCACCCTTGGAAATCATGGAGCGACCCCTGTGTCCGTATCAAGGCAGAGAGGAACATTCCAGTGTCAGTCTAACAGTTGTAATCCAAGTGCTGGGGTTCTTGAACCTGTGGGAAGCACTCTCAATAAGCCACAGCCCCAGGGTCCCCAGGGCTGCTGAAAAGCACATGTGCTTTGGCATTGATGAAGTAGGTTGCGAGGAGAGAGAGGATCAGAATGACGATGCCCACGACCAGTGTGATTATCTAGGAGGGGACAAGAAAGGAAACATGTAATGGTGTGGGTACAGACAGACAGAATGGCTCACTTCATAAGGGCTCCTGGATGCTGAAGCATCTCAGCATAGAGTCAGTATTGTCTTATGGCAGTTCCTAGAGGTCCCAGTCAAGGATCCGGACTCCGCTGTACTAGGTGGCTGTATACACAGTAAAAAAAGATGGTCTCTGCCCAAGGAACTTACAGTCTAAAAACAGAGTAAAAAAGGAACTGCCAGACTGGATCAGATGCATCTTTCATCAAACCTTTTGTATCCTGACTCTGACAGTAGCCAGCCTCATGCTTCGTAGAAAGGGAGAACAGACCTTGTATTGGGTAGGATAAACGGTTCCCTACATTGGCTTTTCTTGCAATACCTTGTACTTAGAAATTGGCTTAAGCTCTGAGAGTGAGGTTTAATAGCTCTTCCAAAATCTATGCATGCATTAGCTATCCTCAGACATGCCCAATCCCCTCTGGAATCTTGCTAACTTCCAGGCCTCAGCAATACCCAGTGCTAAAGAGTTCCAAAGTCTAAGTGCATGTGGGGAAAAAATTTCCTTTACCAATTTTGAATTGGATGCATTTTCATTTCACTGAATGTCCCCAGGACAGCAGAAGCTCCCTACCCACCTTCCCTCTACCATTCGTTATTTATACTCTCCTCTTCTTTCTTATTTGATGCCTTTTAAAGAAAGCAGCGACATTAACCGATCAATCAATCATTTATTTATTTCAATGGATAAATACACATGAGCACCAATCCTTTGCCCTCACAGAGCTGATCCATTCCTGAGGTCCCACAAGGAGCTGCTCTTCTCATACAAACACCTATTAGCTGCGTAGCCTGAGTCCCCGGTCCCGATTCTCATTTACACCAAGAGCCCCGAGTATACTGTTACAGCAATGTACAGTTAACACCCATTGTGAGGCCCCTTTATACTGTCACAGGGTTGTAAAGGAGCCTTCTTGTAACTGAGAACCCAGCTCGTTAGTTCCTATGCAACAACTGGTCTCTTGAGGCCTTTAGACCAGATGGCCCCAGTGCACTCCCTTCTTCAAGCAGCAAGATAAGCTGCTTGCCATCAACTCTCCTCCTCAAAGACTGAAGAATGTCTGGTAGCACTACTACCAACTTCTATTTCTCCTTCAATGCATACCCCAGACCTGTGCCCACCCTGGGGCCAGCTGCTCAGGGGTGGCCAGTGTTGGTGTTGCTCAGTCTGTCTGTCTTGTGCTGATATTTAAGGGCTGAGACATAGACAGGGAATTAATTCCACTCACCAGGCAAGTGTAGGAGACACAATGCTGAGACAGTGACCACTTGCTGAGTAACAGCCCCAAAAGCCCAGCAATTGCCCTTCCATGCATGCCCAGCCCCTGGGTGACTTGCTGGTGGAACACACGTGACAGTGACAGTCACAGGGGGTTAGAGACATGGGTATGTCATCACTAAGAGTCAACCCAGAGCATCAAGGGAGGCCCACAGTTCTAAGGCCCTCTCAAAATTAACCCTGATTTTGTTGGTAACATAGGCATCAATGTAGCCATTGGAAGAATGTGGGCGGCCTTCCTAAAAACCTGAAACAAGTTCTAATTCTCTAATTTTAAATGAAACATCTGGTAACAATGATTTGCCTTTGATCCCATGGATTTTATTATACAAGTGCTAGAAAAAGAAAAAATAAATCCCATTTAAAAATACACCAAACACACTAAGGTTGCAAAATTGAGGACTCAAAAGAGAGGTTGAATTCTGGCTTTTCCATCATTTTGCTTCTCTGTGCACATGCATGATACAGCTTTTGTTATATGAACACATGTAATGCACATGGATTTAGAGGTAGCATTTGTATTGTAACTATTAGGATTCAAAAGTTAACATCAACCAGGATGTCACATAGCTTCCCCCCCAGGCTGTCTATAGATCCAGCCTTTCATTTACACTTGCTTCATGTTTGAAAGGTTTTCCTTCTCCATACGGGCTGGAATTTTTGCGCACACAGCAATCAGAACCCTGATGTTTTGGCAAGACAAATAGACTATGCTTAAATTCATACACGGTCCTATCAGCTCTTAGGATCCCATAGCATTTTACATGCATATACAGGACTTGCCTTCAGTTTAAGTTGGGATGGAGCTCAGAGCTGTTTAAGAACATGTACAATCATTATGCAGTTATTTCAGGGAGAAACTGAAAACTAAAACTGTGTCTAGCTAAACTACAAGAGGAACTTGGGGAATTGAATGGAATTATCTTGCTGGAATTTTGCCAGGAAACTACAGTTAAAGCCTTCAATCTTGCAAATGTCCGAGGTTCTTTCACCACCAAAAATGGCCAAGACCCCTCCGCTATATTAGACCGTTACTCCTGAAAAGCGTCTATGGCATCACTGGTGCTGCTTTTTGCAGCACTTGGATTTTCGGCAGAGTTGATCAAGCCCAACCCTGCTTAGCTGGTGAGATCTGATAGGATAGCACAAGGTATCATGAAGCCTGGTCACGACATACAAAGCTTGCTAGGAGACACTACCAGGTGCCATGATGACAATCTATTCTCAGCACACCACCAACTCACCTCTAGTTCCTTGCTGGCTATGAGAAATATGCGGGCACGGATGTCCTTCCAGCGGCTCTCCGTCCATGTGGAGTACTCAGTGGAACCCCACTGCTTCAGCTCAAAAGCAGGAGAGAGGGCCTTGGTTATGTGGACTGTTGACTGGACACAGAAGGGAACCCGCGATGTTGAGTTTGGGTCCTTGGAACCCTGCACCCATGTATAATCATACATCTGGAAAGAGAATGCCAGGGAATGAGACACAACAGGGCCTTAGCAAAGAACAATCAGGACCGTTTTTCCCTGGAACCTCACTCGCTCTCTTAGACACAGGCTTTACTGACTATATAGACAGTATGACGTTCATTTCACCCACAGCTGAAAAGCAGCCACCTTGGAGGTGGAATGTGGGTACAGTTTAATTGTCCACTGCAACAACGTACAATAGCTGCAGACTGGGAGGGACAGTCCTGTGTCCAGTTGAAACTGCAGGGGAGTTGGCAGAATGTAATTCACAAGCTGGCATTTGTCCAAGGCCTCAGAGCTAATGCCCCTAGTCTTGTTGAAGGCATCATGGGATCTTTGATGACCATTAGCGGCCAAAGCCTCAGTTTTGAATCTCAGTTAGAAGTTAGAGAACCTGACTACAGAATGAAGGACACTGACAACTTCAGAGCTGGACACAACCCCAGGACCAGGCAGAGAGGCATCCAAGCTGCACTCACTTTAAAGGAGCACTCCCCTTTTGAAGAGTCTCCTGCCGCAGGCACTAGGATGCAGCTGGGATGCCACTATGATGGAGGAGGACTTTCCTCATCTTTTCCATGTCTTGTTCAGGACAGAAGGAAAGTTTTCCATCCAGCTTTCTTCAGAGAGGTGATATGAGACCAATTCATTGCAGCACATTAACAGATTTCACAAACCCAGTGTTTTTGTTCCTAGCCCCCATCCTCACTCTACTCAGATGGCAACTTACTTCCCTCTCAGAGCTGGAGGTTTTTTCAGGATTCAGGCACTCCTCCTTGGTGAAATTGACGACGGTACCTGTGAGATTGGCCAGAACATACTGCACTAGCTGGGTGGTGTTCACCAGGGGGGAAACTGCAATGTAGTGCTGGGGAGGTTCATTGCCTGTGAGAGTCAGAGAAAAAGAGGATTGGCAGGGAGAAGGCCAGATGCCACACAGGTTACCATGGAGCTTTAGAAAGTTCCCAGGTGACATATTAATTTCTTCCACTAGAGCATGCTTACCCAAGAGTCCCTTCAGGTCCTGTTTAATGATGGACTGGAACCAGGAATTGTTAGTTTTAATCAGAAACCCATAGAGCATTCGAGAGACCTGAAAGTGAGATGGAAATAGGTTCATCTAAACCATGGCATATGTAGAGGCAAAACCGAGTATTTCAATAGCAGTGTTTGCCTTCTCAGCATTCACCTTCACCAGATGAGTTAGGAAGGAAGTACATCAGCACTGATAAGCCCTCAGTTGGAGTGCTGTGTCCAGTTCTGGGCACCACACTTTGGAAAGGATGTGGACAAACTGGATAAAGTCCAGAGGAAGCAACAAAAATTATAATAAAAAGCTAGAAAACATAACCAATGAGGAAAATTTGGGTTTGTTTAGTTCGAAGAAGACTGAGGGGGGACATAACGTAACAGGTTGTGATAAAGAGGAGAGCAATATTTTTTTTTCCTTAACCACTGAGTACAGAACAAGCAGCAATGGGCTTAAATTACAGCAAAGTAGATTTAGCTGGGATATTAGGAAAAACTTTCTAACTATAAGAGTAGTAAGTACTGGAACACATTAGCTAGGGAGGTTGCAGAATCTCTGCCACTGTGGATTTTTAAAAGAGGTTAGGCAAACACCTGTCAGGGATGGTCTAGCTCAGTGGTTCTTAACTTTTTGTGGGTCATGACATGCTTGGCAGCGTGCGCGACCTTACAGGACACATCAGCCCTCCCTCTGCTCACCCCCAGCTCTCTGCAACACACTCACCGCTGTGTGCCAACACACTAATGTGTCCCGACAGTGGCTGAGAGCCGCTGGTCTAATACTTAATCCTGCCTCAGCACACGGGACTAGACTAGATGATCTATGAAGGTTCCTTCCAGTCCTACATTTCTAGTGGCTAAAAGCACTCCTGCATTCTGTTCTCAGATCCGAGAGTGTGCTCGAATAGCTGAAGCACAAGGCTAGAAGCCTGGATGCCTGGGTTCCATTCGCGGTTCTGGAAGCAGCGTGATCTAGTACCTGAAATGAAGGGCTGGCAGTTGGGAGTCCTGCGCTCCATCCCCAGCTCTGCCAGTGACTGCATGCATGACCTTGGGCGAAACATTGCATCTGTGTATCAGTTCCCCCCACACTCCCTGACTCTGCATAAGGAGGATAAATATTGCTCTGTTTTTTTGTGGGCGCTTGTGTGGCTTCATGTCTGCAAGACACAGATCTGATGGAAGGCACTAGAGCAGGATAAAGTGTTAGTCACTCAGCCATTGTGGGGAAAGAGAGAGGGGAGGCAGGCAATGAGGGAGACAGACAGGCCAGCATGCTGTGTAAACACACATAAACAGAGACAGAAGGGAAATACGTGAGAGCTCAGCATGCATGCCAAGGACTGGATTCCATCTGCTCGTACCGTTCTTGGATCTGCCTGAATAGCAGAGGTGTTGCCGGTTCCCCCCGCAAGCTGGTAGAGAGCACGGGCGACCACTGTGGCTACTTCTGCCAGGGACTGCAAGGGAAGAGGGCTCTGTGTTAATCAAGGTAGGCAGGCCCAGTACAACAGAGTAGGAGAGTCAGCCAGTCCCTACACATCCATCAACGCATTTATAGCACGTTCATATCTTAGTGCCTAATTCCACTGGCACAACAGGAAGCCCCCCAGCAATAGGCAGAGAACCCTGCACCCAGCACTCAGATCCCCTCCATCCCTTAATCTTCCCCCACCCTGCGTTCAATAGATAGAGACAGTGCTTTGCAGGAACCTTAGCAGTGTCTGTGACATAGTCCAGGGTCTCCTCGGGGCTCAGCCCCTCCGGATACTTCATCAGGATGTTCTCTGCTGTATCATACACACTCTGGTAATATCTGAAAGAGAAAGGCAAACAGGATTGGGGACGGAAGGGGAAAGAAACCACAGGGCATGGAACTCAGTTCATTGAACTCTGAAGCAGACATTGGGAGCAGTCTCCAAGGAATGGAGTCACAGCTTTGCCAGCCTGCTGGCCTCCCATGCACTCCTTAAGCTATTTAATGAGGCTTTCTAATTCTTTTGAGGCCTTCCACCACTTCTCCCATCTGAGGATCTCAACACAAATGACAAGCAGTGATTAAATCTTGGTTGGGTAGACATTATCTCATCCGTTATGTGCATGGAGAAACTGAGGCTCTCAGCAGGGAAATGATAGACAAAAAGTTAGTGGTGAGGTGAGAAAGGAACCCAGAAGTGCAGATTCCCAGTTCCTCTCTCCAACCAAACCCTAATGACCCCTCGCACTGAAAGGTCCGAAGGATTCCAAGTTAACCTTGTGCAAGTCTCACATCAAGACATCTGCAGCAGTGCACACAGCTGAATCGAGGACTGGGCGAAAAGCCAGGCACAACGGCCTGAGCTTCCAGGTTGGATGGGAACGCTGAAAGCAATTTCCCAAGAGTGAAGGAGAGTTGGAAGGACGAGATACACTGCTCTGCTCTCCAAAATTCTCCAGCACCCCCAGAGCCGTGCTGCTTCAGAGTTTGGAAAGCGGCTGCTTCCCGTGGCTGTCTGCAGAGATGATGTGACAGATCGGAGAAGGGGGTGTGCATGAAAGGAGACAAGCAACCTGGAAAGTCGGGGTAGGTAAGAGCCACAAACAATTCCCTCCCCACCTCCACTCCCAAATGCCCTCAGGGAGAGAATGCTCATAGAATATGCCACAATGGGGTCAGGTGGGGTGAATGGAAGAGCCTATTCCATTGCCTGGGGCCCCTGCCATCACAAATAGAAAGATATATTAAAAAAACAGCAGCTTCTGGAAGAGCAGATGAGGCTTGGGCACGCTCAGCTGCCATTTGCTCACCTCTGGCTCCCAGCCAGCTGCAGGGAACGTTTTCTGTACAAAACTGGATTTCTTTCGCTTGTCAGGATAATTATGTTGCGCCTGTTCAATTACATGGCACATGGCTGCTCCCCCATTCCCCTCTGTCCTCCATCCACCACACTGCTTGACTGGAACAAGCACATCCCTAAGGTGGGATGTTCTGGAGGCTGGGCTGCCCTCTGTTGGCTATAGCTGGAAATGAAGTCTATTTAGTCTGCCAAGTGGGGCACCCTCCCAGCGAGAGTTTTGCATGCATGTTGGCTAAGCTTTGATTGTGCCCTCAACCCCATACATTGTTGAAGACAGAAGGATCCTCTCTACCCAGGGAGGCAGTCTGCCCCAGATGGGCAGGAGGCTCCAACCACATGGGGGCAAGTATTGGCTGCAATGAGGACGTGCACACTCTTGGGTTTCTGTACAATGGGCTGCAGAAGGAGTCAGGTGTTTGGGTTTCTATCAGAAAATGCAATGCAGCTTGGGATGCCTCCCGGTGCAAAAGAGAGTGACAGGCTGTATCCACAGGAGTGGGGGCCAGGAATCCTGGCTCTGCCATTCTGGGTAAGTCACATTGGCTATCATCATCAGACCTGGTGCTCCAGGGTTCTGAGAGTGAGACTACTTTGTCTAAAACCCTCTGGTTTCTACCAATGGAAAATGTCCGCTCTATTCCGCCTCTCAAACAGCCCTCCTCCTGGTCAACGTGACAAATTCAGCACTTGGTCTTGGGATCACAGTCCCAGCTGTTTGGGGCCATTGTGACATGAGCTGTGGGGAAGGGAGAAGAAGAGCTCCTAGCGAACAGGCATCCACATCATAACGATCCCCTTGGTGGCAGTTTCAGAGGAGGCGAAAATGCAAAGGAGCCTGGCTACAGAGCCCATACTCCCCCCTGGTACCCAGCCCAGGTTTTGTCACATGGGTGGTGTGATGTGGGAGTAGCTGCATCTGTGCCATGGTTAGCAGCTTTCAGTCTGCAGAGCTGTTAAAGTAACCCTGAGATTTTATTTTGCTACTAGAATTTAAACACCAAACAGGAAGATAGTCACGTCCCACATGAACCCACCTGCCCTCCTCACACCCCGCCAGAGACAGAGAGGAGATGTTATTGTTCCCCATACCTATTCCGGAAGGAAGTGCGATGATCAGCCAGTACCACCCCAGCAATATCCTGGGCCTTCAGAAAGCGCTGGAAGGAAGAAGGCGGGAGAGGCTGAGACTGACTGACCTCCTGTAGAGTCATGTTCGCACCCAAGCTGCTGTTGATCAGAGTGTCCATCAGGGTTTTAACCTGAAAGGAGAATGAGAGGAGTCAGTTTACTTCACATGCAGCGTTTGGTCCCAGCCAATGCTAAGGACCTGAAACTGAAGCGCTTTGGGTTGGGATCCTGTCAGATCTCCTGTGAAGCAGGGTAAGGCTTTGGTTTCAAATTACAGCTGGGGAGGTCAAGGTTGGATATTAGGAAAAACTTTCTCACTAGGAGGGTGGTGAAGCATTGGAATGGGCTATCTAGGGAGGTGGTAGAATCTTCATCTTTGGAGATTTTTAAGGCTCGGTTAGACAAAACCCTGGCTGGGATAATTTAGGGGGAGTGGTCCTGCTTTTTAGCAGGGGGTTGGACTAGATGACCTCGTGAGGTCCCTTCCAACCCTATTATTCTATGATTCTATGATTCTAAGGCCAGGGAGGACCTAGAAAGGAGATTGATCATCACCAACCCAAGGGCCGCAAATTCAGCAGAGGGCTATTCTCACTCAGCCAGGGATGCTAGGGAGTGCGGTGGTACAGGAAGTGCAATCAAAGCATAGAAATGAAGCAAGGTCACCTCCTGTGACTCTTAAAGCACTTTCTGTTAATCAAGGCAGTGGGCCAGCAATTTGACCACCTTGTGAAATTTCACTGTTTCCTTAAATTTCCTCCTGGTATCAGCTGGATACAGAATGTTTCACTCTGCCATGAGCTGCTGGATAGCTTTGCTATGCTGCTCATTCCCCCCAGAGACGTTTCATATCAAGGGTTAGAGAAGTTAGCAAAGCCCAATGGGCTCCTCTGGGCTGAAAGCAATTGTTAAATATGTAAGATACTGAAGAGGTTAAGGAGAATGACTCAGAAACCAGCAAAGTAATGGAAGGACTCAGACATGTCAGCACCAGTCCTCCAAACCACACCATGGAAGTGGGGTGAGGGTTTGGCCCTTTGCCTAGCAAAGGGGGCCAATGTCAGTGGAGAGATGCAACTGCACATCAAAGCATCTCTGTGCAAGCTGGAAACACATGAAGCAAGAACAGGGACTTGGATCATCCTCTGTGCAGAGGGAAGAGATTCATTACCTGTGTCTGAATAGATCTGTTCATCTGAGAAACAGGGTCTGTGTGCATCCAGAGAACAGAGGAGTTCCGTAAAGCCACCTGCAAGAGAACAAGCCATTTATCAACTTATGCAGCTGACCCACCTGAATTTTATGCTTGCCCTTATTTATAGCTAGGTGTGGAGGGAAATCACTCAAACCGCCCCCAAGAGACAAGACAGACCATGGGAACGAGCGTGACCACCACACAGGTAGTCACAAAGGCTATGTCTACACTTAAGTTAGGTCAATTCAAGGAGGCTTAAGTCGACCTAACTTAGTCCCTGTCCATACCAGGCTTTCATTAAGTCGACTTAAGAAATTCCTTAAGTCGACTTAATAAGAACCGCTGGTTAGGTCGACCTAACCTTTAAGTCGACTCCTTAGGTCCACCTAAGCACAGCGTGGATGCTTAAGACCACTTTATTAGGTCGACTTACAGTCGACCTAACTTTTTGTAGTGTAGACCTAGCCAAAGAGACTAAAGGAGAGGAACAAAAGGAAGGGCTGGCTGGGGAGGCACAACTGAACTGCTGCCAAGAGACAGAAAATGTGTCCCGCACCTGACTCAGCTCCAGGAAGGAATGAATGTTGTCCAGCTTGATGGGAAACTTGTTGTTTACCATGTCATATACCATTCGCGAGCTGCCAATGTAATCAAAGGTCTCCTGTGAGGGAACAAGTTCCTACATGAATTATAGGCATTTGGATAGTTAACGAACTCAACTGCAAGCAGTACTTGAACATGGAGAGGTGGGGAAGAAAGAATCTGGAATTAATCTCCCCAACCCGCTTGTGTGTTTCTGAAAATTCAGCTGTTTGGTGGAGGCTGGTGCATTTCACAAGGCCCTCCTCTCCTAAAAAAAGCTCTTTATCTATGAGTGAGGGACAAAGGTCCCGATGGCAGGGATGGGCCTATAAAAATATCCAGAAAGTGGCTAATGATCTCTACCAAACCCAAGAAAATCTCCGCCCCATGCCTATTTCCAGGTGAGGCATGATGATATCTAAGACTGAAGGGGACTGTGATCCAGCAGAGGCTAAACAAAGCACCAACTCTGTCTCTCTGCAACATGTATGAACAGGCTCTATGGGCCAGATTGACAACGGTATTCAGGCACCCCAAGATACAGACAGGCGCCAAACCCATAGTCAGTCCTAGGAGCTGGGTGACTAACCTGCTCAGCCACTTCTGCAAATCTCCTTTCTGAATCTTCTGGTGCCTAAACACGTTTGAAAAGGCTTCTCTACACAGGGAATTATTTCTAATGAACTAACCCAGATTCACTCCATGTGCGAACACTCTTATTCCAAATCAGGAATAACTCCATGTGATGAGAAGCCCTAACTCTTCCCCCAGGCTCTGTTACAGTTAATGGGAGATACATGGTCCAAAGCCCCGACAGTCTCAAGAGCAAAGTTCTGCAGCCATTGCTCGTCATTCTAAACTTGCATTATGATGTGATCACAGGCGTCGATGCTCATTTCTCAGGCCCCAAAACTGCACTCCAACATCTATACCTGCTTTGTGAATGTCACTTATTCGCTATGTCCCTTAGCAAACTGTCCTTGAGTTAGATGCCCTTATTTTCCACTGATTTACTCCTCTGAATCGCAATGTTAACCCTATTTATTAACCTCAGCTACTAGACCATATCCCTCCTGTGAGACGGAATATAAGAGCTTGGGCAGAAATCAGGCTAGGGGATTCCAAGGTCTTTCCTCCCCTCTAAGATGGAAAGGGGCTGTAACAGAAAGCAGGAGGGAGGGGCATTTTGTCATCCCATAAGGGGAGCATGCAAGAGGGCGATGAGAACACACTCGAGGGGTAAAACAGCAGATAGCCTGTGGGTATTTATAGGGCTCTCCAGGGAACAGCAGGCAGAAGTCAGGCTGCCACTAGACAACCCTTCCCCAAAGCCCCCATACAGTAGAACCTGACAGCTTTCCCCACCTCCAGTGAATGGCACACACAGACTGCCCTAGCCACAGCTCCAAGCACATCTCTTAAGGAAGAACTGACTTATATCCTCACGCTGGGGTGTCACAGGACTGCGGGCGCCAGCTTCACAGAGCTGCACAAACAAGGCCATCGCTGCAGATGCCTGGAGGGGAACATCAGCTGCTAACCATCAGTCTCCTTCTCCTTCCCTCCCCCAAGTGCTTACCCTGGCTAAACACAACTGCCAGCACCACATTGCAATGCAGAGAGCATGCAGATTTTTAATCTTGCCTTGTCTGGTTTTATTTGGGGAGTCACGGCATTGCCACCCTGTCAACTCATTCTGATTGGTGGAGGGGGAGGAAGCAGGTACAGGCCTAAAGAAACTTGGCAAGTACAGGGGAGACATTAGGGATGCAAGAAACCTGTTCATTCACTGGGTCCACTGCCATGTCAGGACAGCTTGCAGGTGACCCAGAGAAGGGGGGGCATCAGCTTAAGTCCCAAGAGAATATGAAGTATCAAGGCACCCATGCTTTAGGTGTGCAAAGAAACTATTTTGCACAGGATGAAGAGAGAGACTGTTTTGCTCCTTCAACTAACTGCAGTAGTTTAGCAGTGATGCCCCTAGAAAGTACAGGCCCCACTTGTTAGTGGCTTCCGCGCAGCTCCTTCAAGGGGAACTCCATATTCTCTGATTCTCTCCCTTTTGCTTTTTGTGGGGTAAAGCTCTCTCGGCTTGGCACAAGGCAGGTGGAGATGGACAACTCAACCAGCATCTGTGGAAGCTGCTGCTCAGAGTGGACAGGGTGTCTGCTTGCTAGCCCAAGGCAAGCTCGGAGGGAGATGAAGATCTTACGCCTTGGAAGAAGGTGAACATGATGTTCCTTGGCAGCATCTGAACATCTGGCACTTTATGGAGAGCTTCAGCAGCCGCCAAGTGAGTGACGAAGGAGGAGACAGCGCTCTCGGCCCCGGGGGCTACGTTCCAGAAGAATGAATGGCTGTCAATCTGTGAGCACAAGTAGGAGGAGTGAGGAAAACAGGTACATATGGAGAGAAACTAATACATGGTCACTGTCGGACAGAAGAACAGGTCAATCCGACTGTGTAAGACTCAGCCAGAACCTTCAGCGCCCTCCTCCCTCCCCAACTCAATCCACCCTCGAGGCACAAAACCAACTACCCTTGAATCTTAACATTCAGCTCCCATAGTTATATCCAGCCTGGAGCCTCTCACACAGCTCAGTCCTTGCCTGCAGTGCATGTTTGTATTTCAGGCCTGGATCACTTGTAAGCTGCACACACCTCCTGTGATTTTATTAATGGATCATCTGATGTTCACTATGGGTTATGGCCATTAAATATGACGACCCAGTGAGTTCTGATCTCTCAGCTCCAGGGGTGGAAACTAGGGAATGCACCAACTGGTCCAGTGGATAAGGGAGTGAATTAGGAATCAGCTCTGTTAGTGACTCACTGTAAAACCCTGGACCAGTCACTTACTTCAAAGCATCTGACAAAGCGGGATTTTCTCCCATGAAAGCTCATGCGATAAATAAATTTGTTAGTCTTTAAAAGTGCCAACGGACTCCTTGTTTGTTTATGAGACTTAGTTCCCCATCACACCTCTAAAAGTGAGCTAATCATATTCATCCACCTTAGTAAAGTGATTTAAGTTCAATGGATGATTATCTGGCCACCCCCATCATTCAGTTATGAAGGTCTATTTAATGATATCCATTCTTTAAAGAATGTGCTATAACAGGAAATTGTCTTTTATTTTTGGACACAACAGCAACTTGGTGGTGATTTGATTAGCGTGTATAAATGCCTTCACAGGGAGAAAATCCTGAGAACTAAAAAGATCTTTGATTTAGCAGAAAAAGAAAGAACAAGACCCAATAACAAGATGTTAAGCCAGACAAATTCAAATTAGAAATAAGGCCCAGATTTTTAACAGCAAGGGTGATTAACCAATGGAACAAACGACCAAAGGAAGTGGAAGATTTTTCCATCTTGATGTCCAAATCCATCCTGGATGCCTTTCTGGAAGATAGTCTTGAGCTGAACAAGTTACTGGCATCAAGACTTGGGAAAGGGGTGAAATGTAACCATCTGTGTCATGCAGGAGGCCAGAATAAATGGTCTGGCGGTCGTTTATGGCCTTAAACTCTATAAATCTAGCAGTAAGGCCTGCAACACAGGAGACCCTTGCATTTCTCAGCTTTTTAGAAACAATTCAGCCTTTACAGTATCTGTGTGAAATAGGCACATTTATCCCTATATTACAAGAGAGGAAAACACGGTGAATAGTTTGCCCAGAATCATGCACAAGTCAGCGGCAGATCCAGAAATAAATCCCAGAAATTCCAATGTTCCCAGTTGTCTACATTAAACAACAGACATCACTGCCATCTGAATGATGACTCCTACATGTAAAATGATAATCAACCACAGCTACTCAGCAAGATTTAAAGCAGGCGATCTGGATTACAGGAAGGAGGACTTGACGCATACAAGATGGGCAGTTCATAAAGGCACAACTCCTCCTAGCTTCCCAAGGGAACTTTCCGTTCCACCCCCAGCATAGGAAGATTGGACATCACCACCTACTCGGGTAGCAACAATGATGACTTCATCCGTAGGGGCTATTCCGCTGGAGGCATTGATAGGTTTCAGCGTGCTCCACACGTTATAATCAGACAGCGGGTCGCAAACAACTTCTAGGAAGCAGAAACAACATGGCTCAAGAGCAGGAAATCTGGCAGTAATAAAGAACAAGGAATTGAAGCTATTCTTTAGCCAGTTTGGGATGTTCATAGCTCATTAATTGATCCAATAGTCGCAGGCCCCCTTCTTGTGATCGTGAGTGAGATCCTGACTCCACTGAAGTCAATGGCAAAATTCCAATTGACTTCACTGAGGTCCAAATTTCACCCTTTGCATTCATTACCCCACTACCATTTTGTCTATTCACTCTACCACAACCAAACAAGCCAATCCAAGTAATACACTTAGCAGGCATTAGGTCCTTTCTCACCCAGTATCTTCTTCTCTCATGGATGTCCTGTGCTAGACTACTGTCCTCTTGACCTCTCATTGCTTTAACTATCAACACTGAAAAGGCTCCGTTGGGAAGCTGGTGTCACAAAAGCATTCGGTTTAGGAAATTAATTGCATTTGTTCTTGTGTTTCTCATATTTAAGTCTCAACAGTCTGACAGGTCCTTGAGCTGTGCACTGGGATTGAGGCCAACGCCATCACTCCAGACTAATGGTTCTCAACCTCTATTCCATTGCGACACACCTGATGGATGATGTTCCCCTGCGTGACACACAACAATTTGGCTGCAGCGGTGCTTGGGCTGGGAGCGCTCTGGAGGCTGCAGTCTCCAGAGACCGGCCAACCCAGGAGCAGAGCAAGACAAACCAAAGTTAGTGGCTGCGGTTCTTGCGCTGGGAGTGCTTGGGAGGCTGCAGTGCTGTGGACTTTGTGGCGCTCTGGGACCTGGATGGGGGTAGAATTCAGCCAGCATGGGATTGCGCTCCTGCACTCCGGCTTGGTGGGGTTCATTTTTGTGGGGCTGGTGGGCGGTGCCCTCAGTCTTGGGCTCTGGGCTGCAGCCCTGAAGTCCCTTTACTCATCTGGCACCTGTGTTGTGTGGCAGGAGCAGGCCACTGAGGGCAGCAGTCAGCAGGAACCCCAAGCCAGTTCCAGCTGCCAATTTTCTACGAGACTCCTCCCAGCTCTTTGCGACACACCTTTGTATCCTGACACAATGGTTCAGAACCACTGCTCCAGACTGAAAGTCAGGATGGAATTCCAGACAGAACTATCTTCTCAACCAAGGGCCACACGGGCGATTGGCTAGGACCATGTGTCATCTAAATAAAGACTCAGCCTGCAGCCACAACCAGTTGAGCACAGAAGGGTGGTCTGTGGGACGACAGATGCCAGCAGGGTGTACCTTGACTCAGATGGTGCCTTCAATACAAAACCTGTTGTGACCACAGACCACTCCTCCATGTTAAAGGTCAGTGTGGGCCTGGGCTGCACTGTATGAGCTATGGTTGTGTTTCCTGTTTCTAACGCACAAGTTATGTTCCACTTGAATTCCTATCACAAGCTCCCCCTTCTAGGAATGCACTCACCTGGGTTGAGGCTGAAGGTGCTCTGGATGGAGCTCCGTCTCATGCAAGTAACTGTACTGGTGACGGCATGCATGTGGGCAAAAAGCTGCATGGCGCACAAAGGGTACTCCGGGACAGAGCCATTCTGAGGGAGGTTATGGTCTCGGTAGCACTGAACAGAAAAAAGAATAAGTATCTAGCTCTTGTACTGCAGAACGGTCTAGCGGATAGGGCACTGGGCTGTACCTCAGGAGACCTGGTTTACTCTCAGTTTTGTAACTGTCCATTGCAACTGACAAGTTCCAAAAGGGGTAGCCCTGTTAATCTAGTTCAGCAAAACAAACAAGGAGTCCTGTGCCACTTTTAAAGACTAACAAATTTATTTATCGCATGAGCTTTCGTGGGAGAAAATCCCACTTCGTCTGATGCTTGAAGATGGGGAATTTACAGAATGGGAGGAAAATAAATGCGTCTAATGAAGTGGGATTTTCTCCCATAAAAGCTCCTGCGATAAATGAATTTGTTAGTCTTTAAAAGTGCCACAAGACTCCTTGTTTGCATTGCAACTGAGAAATAGATCTTTCTATGTAATAACTTTCTCCCTACACAGCCCCTTTCACTGCAAGATCTCAAAGCACAGGTGGATCAGCATCAAGACCTCCTCCTTCTCCTTTACAGAAGGTTACAAAAGTACAGAACAGATTATATACTCATGCACCCCTTTCCAGTGAAAGCTCTTAACCAGTTCTAAATTTTAACCTTATATACAAAAAAACTGCCTGCTTCACCCAACCCACCTGCACAATTTGCAACATTTTATTAATTTCAGGAAGTTGGCACCTCAGATCAGTGAAAGATATAGCGTGGAAGAAAGTACTTCCCTGATGCAGCTCAATTCCCCTCTGCAGTTGTTAAAGCAGGGGTGGACAAAACTGGCTCACAGCTAGGTGCCAGCAATTTTACTTTTGGTCGCCAAAGGGTGCTCCTCCATTACATTTCTGCAGTGCAGCTAGGTGCAGGGCTACTAAAATTGGTCACCATGGTAACCAGAAACATTGATTTGTGAAAGCCTGTTGAAGTATGGTACCTGCTTAATAACTTCAGTTTCATTGGCATCTTCAAGGAGAAAGATAGGGAAATTGAAATCCTCGTAAGAAAGCCCATTCCCAAGGGGGTTCCATGTAGTCCAGTTGCAGTGAGCGTACTGAGGGCCATACTCACTGGAATAGACACCTGTGGGCCCAGAGAAATGAGCAGGTCAGATCACTGTGGGAACAACAGACTTGGAAAGACTGGGCCCGCTGAGCAAATGGCAGCAGGAACAGACAGAACGTCATCAGAGGCCAAGAAACCAGCCAAGAAACAAACAGAGGTGGATTCAGTTGCCACATGTGAGAAAACGGAAGAGAGAGAGCCCTGTCACATGTACAGGATGAGACAGATGCACGTGCAAAGCCTTCACATGCCAGGAGGTTGGCAGGAGCACAGAATGAGCATTTAGCACATGCTGAGAGAGTGGAAGAGGCATACAGAGAAACACTGTACTTCAAAAGCCAGACACAGGCATGCTAACATTTTCTGAGCTCCATCATGTGCTGGAAATACCTCAGAGCACTCAGGAAGTGCCAGTCACTCTAACACCTACGTGCTGTGTGAACAGCATGAAGGTGATGGCCTGACAAATGCCAGTGTATCAAACTAACCTTGTATATTTATACAGCACCTTTTACTGTACATCACTTTGGGATGCCTTGCAATCTATCTATAGCACGGCAATCATTTTGCCCACTACCAAATTGCAGCCATCTCTGAGGTGGAACATAGCTGAGACTTAGCAGCACACAGCAGTGGGTCAGGACAGATTGGGAATAACCACTGAAGCAAATGCCCAGTTGAACTTGTGGGATGGGGGTTTCGGGTGGGTGGAATGTAGGGAGGCAGAAAATAATTAAGAGGGCTGGAATTTGGCCAGGACACTAGAATTAACAGGGCAACTTGGCAAAGAGAGCCATAAGACCTTTTAGTGACCCTATGGCATAAACCAGGTGTTGGCAATCTGTGGCACGCGGGCCGAGCCTGAGTGGCACGTGGTGCCACTCAGGCTCCCCCACTGGCCCCACCCCCCTGCATGGCCTGGGGCCACAAAAGGCGCATGCCACGGCTCCAGGACCCCCCTCGCCACGCTTTCCCGCTGGGGAGCGCAGCCAGCAGGAAAAAAGAAGCTGCAGGGGCAGGGCTGCTGGAGGGGAGCAGGGAGGGAAATTGCAGGAAAACCAAGTCAGTCCATGTGACACACAAAAGAAACCCCTTACTGAATCAGACATCACTTTCTAGAGCTCCTCAAGTCTCCCATCAGCATACTGACCTCAACTCAACCCTACTGAGATCTGACTAGATTCCAGCACAAACTGGTCACATCTACAGAACATTGTAGAGTCTAAATCATAAAGCAATAAGCCCTACACAGTCCCACAGCAAGGGTAAAACCACAAGTTGTGTCAGTGTTTTGGAAAAACTTCCTACTTTGATCACCCCTTCCTGAGTCATATTAAGGGTTTAATATTTCCTTACCAAAACCATCATTTGGGCATTTTAAGCCAGGGGAGAATCCTTGTTCCGGGCTGGGTTTGGAGATGGCCACAGCCAGCCCAGAAATTCGTGAGGTTCCCTTCAGCCACAGCATGAGTTCCCTGGAACAAAGAGAGAATGTGGATGAAACAGCCCCCTCCCCGCACATTCCCTGGCAACCTTACCACAGGGAAAGGGTTAGGTCAAGTAGCAGGAAAACTAGCACAAAAGCAAAGAACATTCTGTAAACCACATCGATGAGACAGCTATTTGCATTTTACAGATGGGGAACTGACACTGAGTCATTGACATAGAGCAGGATTCCTGGGTTCTCTCCTGGCTAACTACCAAGCCGTCTATGAGACACTACAAGTGCAGGAAATGTTACACACGCAGAACACTCATTGTACTTTTCCAGATTACAAAGGTCTGATTTTTGGGGTGTTCTGCACCCACAGTCTACTAAGGGTGCTGCAGAGGCATAGCACTTCCAAAACGAGACTTTTGGGAAACAATTCCCATACACCCACCTCAAGTGAAAATCAGAACTTGAAATCTGGCTGCTCGCGCACACAGATGTCTGACCTGTGTGCCTAAATGGCAGATTACTGTGTTTGCAGTTTGAGCTCACATTGCCTTGGCAGAGGAGAAGCGATTAAGAATTGTTAAAACTGATGATGGCCCTTTACCTGGTGAAAAGTTCCCCCTCTAGCAGTACCATGTATGGGGGATGAGGTCCATCAGCAAGCACCCAATTCAGGTCCTGGTCCTTCTCCACCACATGGATTACTCCTGTGTCTCCATTCAAGGAGGCTGCAGAGAAAAAGAGACAAGAGTACTTCAGGCTTCACCGAAATCCATTTCCCTCAAAGCTGTACACCTTCTAGGGCATGTCAGTGAAAGAAAGATCAACAAATGGAGTTAGACGGAAGTAACAGTTAGCTCACAGAAGAGATGAATAATGACAAAAAAAATAAAATAAAATAAATCCACAGATGTGTTTTAGATGAATAAGGCCGAGAGAAAGCTGTTTAAAGGATAATAGTAATAATCATCTGCACTTTTAAAGCACATTTTATCTAAAGATTCTGAAGTACTTTGGGAACATCAATTAACCAAACATCGCCTGCCTCTAGGGGGAAAAGGGAGGGTGTTGAGTATGAACTTTACTGCATACAGGGGAAATGAAGCACAGAGATGGGAAGCATGAGGAAAAACAAGAGATGCCAGACACCATCTAATGGGAAAAGTCCAGAAGAGAAGGGGACAAACCAGCTGATCAGTATGTCTGGAGGGGCACAGGGAGAAGGGAAGCAGAAGGGTCCCAAGCAGCAGAGAAGATATGTGCTAGGGGAGAGAGAAGTAGGACAGAAATGAAAAGACAAGAAAAACAAAACAGAGGGCATAGCATTTTCCAAAAGCACTCACCACATCAAAGACAGTTAAAGAGTCACAGATGCTACCATGTTTCCTGGTTAGCAATTGCTGTAGCTGTCACAGGAGTATTATAGAATTGGAAGGGAGCTGCCCATAAAACAATTGGTAATGAGAAAGCTGGAGCATACCCTCTACACTAGGGTATGCGTAAGGCCACACGCAGTTGTTCTGCCCTTTAACTGAAGCTGACAGGGTCCACCTTAGGGTGTGGTTTGCTTTGAGGACACACCATGAGCCTTAACCACAGATTAATAAAATACTGACTCACAGGAAACCCTTTCTGCACAACACTAGAGCAGTGGAGGTACTCCATCAGATTAGTGGTCCTTCTCTTGCCAGTTCAACAACCCCCAAACCTTAGTAGTAGAACACAACTCATGAAGCTAAAAACAAACAGAAACCAGCTCATGTAGTTTTCAAATAATAGTCTAGACAGAGGAAAGCATCTGAGCACGTGAAGAGGAGGACACCTAACTGATTATATTACACACACCTGGAACCAATCTGGTAGGAGCATAAGACGTGACCTACCATGGTTTCTGTATAGTTAAGAACCCACCCAATACGAACATACAAAACAACAACATTCGGTATGTCACCGTACCAAAGTAACGAAACATACTGTGGTTCATCAGTAACTTTACAAAAGTCAAGGGAACTGACACAAAAACTATGTTACAGAAAACAATACAAAGATAATTCACAATTAGAGGCTTGCATTATAGAGAGACAGGTCAGTGCACTCGGGACCTTGTTTTTGGGAGGACTTTAAGGAAGATTTCACCATGGCTCAAAAAATTATTTAAATAAGAGGAAATCTCCTACTATAATCTCACGACTATTAAACTAATTAGACACGAATGTGATAGGACTTCACAGCATGACATGGCACTGAAAGATCAATGCAGTTGTTGGCTGTATATACAGAGAGGTCCAGGGTTGCCAACTCTTACAGTTTTATTGCAAGCCTTAATTTCATGATTTTAAGCCACTCTCAGGACTTCTGAAGTGGTTGGGAAATGTAGTGAGCAGTGAAGTAACAGTAGCTCTCCCCTGGTTCTGGTCGGTGCAAAAGCCTCGAGCATTCTGTTTTCATTTTTGAGTACTGTGTTAATAGAAAGATGTTGACAAACTAAAAGGAGTTACAAAAAAAGCAACAAAAATTGATTAGTGTTCCCTCAACAAATGAAAGAGAGGTGGCTGTCTGTGCAACTTAAAGTAAAATATACATTGAAAATACTTACACTGACAGCCTATTTGGTGAGTGGCATTCAAAAGGCGAACACATGGGGCAGTCCTATTTAAGGGGATATAGATTTTCTTCTCTACAGAATTGCCCCAACAGGAACCTGAAAAAACAGAGAAAAAAAACAGATTTCAAGTTAAATAAGAGGTCATAGCCACTTGTTTTGTAGCAAGAACAAATTCCACTCTACATAATTCTTATTGCTTCTGGGAGAAAAGTAAAGGCAATTCGGCAAGTAATTCTTAGGTGCTCTGCTAATCCCAACTGAATAATTCACTTCCTGTTTTGTGCTGCTGAACTAGACTGACTCAGTTACCCCTTTGGATCTCACTTCCCTATAAATTCCCTTGCAGATTTAAGTGAAGAAGTAATTTCTTATCACTCCCACTGTGCTGTTTAAAAGCTAACACATACCTCACCTGAAGGAACTGCTTTTCACTCATGGGTACAACTTTGTAAAATTTTGGATGAAAAAATGCTGTGTGCAGCATGAACCAATTTAAAAACACAGCACAATAAAGACGTCAGTTGTAGTGGTCCATACACAGGATCAGGAATTTGAGGGATTCTAATCCCAGCTCTGACACACACTAAGAGATTACATGCAAAGCTATATCACATCTGTGTGCCTCAGTCTCCCATCTGAAATGTGTGTGTAATAGTGATATTCCCAACAGGTGTACTGTGAGGATCGAAGTTTGCATAGTATCTTCAAAAATGTTATGTGCTAAGTACAGACTGTAATTTTAAAAACATACATCAAAGACAACAATTCTTAGCTCTTGTATAGCAGTTTTCACCCATAGATCTCACAGCACTTTCCAAAGGTCAGGATCATTACTGCCTCATGGGGAAGTTAAGATGAGAAAAGTGCAGTGACCTGCTCCAGGCCACTTATAGGCAATAGCAGACTCAGGAATGGAATCCAAATCTCCTGAGTTCCAATCAGCGCTCTATCCACTAAGATCATACAAAAGCAATGAGGGTCCTATGGCACCTTATAGACTAACAGATTTTCTTCAGCATAAGCTTTCATGGGCTATGATCCACTTGGTCAGATGCTTGCATGATGAAGTGGGTTATAGCCCTAGAAAGCTTATGCTGAAGAAAATCTGTTAGTCCATAAGGTGCCACAGGACTCTCGTTGCTTTTGCTGTGCACAGACTAACACGGCTACCCCTCTGGAAATTTCTAAAATCATACAGCAGCTCAACATGTCTGTGGCTTTACTATTTACTCAGTCTTTTACCTGAGTATTCCTAATTGTGGGGAAGTGACAGAACTGATAGTCAGCATCACTTTTGGTGGATACATCAACAGTTTATTGTCTTTTCAAATTACACAAACATTAAAGATTAATTTTGGTAATAACACCAGACAAGTAAGCATAAAATAACTTATTTCATTATTTTCTATTTACTACAGTTTTTCAAAGTGAAATTCAGTAATACTTGTTATAATTTAAAAAAAAAAAGAAATTTATCCCCAATTAAAAAACATGCAAATGAGGATAATTCCCACAACACTGGAATCTTGCCTTTCAAAATACAATGGATCAAATTCTATGTGTGTGCTAAGTGAGTGCAGTGAGGCAGAAGGAACTGTGCAGCATGAGGGTTCATCTGTGAGGGTCCTGGATGTGCTGCAATCACTATTTGTTCCACCCAAACGAAAAGTCCACCATAAAACACTGGTGTGGGTTCAGCGTCTTCATAGCAGCAAACATGCAGAGAGGCACACTGAGCAGCCGCCCTCACCTTTCAGGCCCATCCCTTGAGGAGCGCTCAGCAGGTGGGAAGAAATAAGGGCACAACTAAGCTGTGTAGCAACAAAATCCCAACCGGCCAACGCCCCAGGACAGGAGCATCACCAGCCTGCTGCAGACTTCGCTCTCCCTCGCCGAGAGAGGACTGGTCCGTCCTGAGCCCTTCTACGCACCTTCTCTGTAACCCCCCATCCCAACCCTAGGCCGGGCCCTGCCACCCCTAGACAGACACTCCAGGACAGACTGCCCCCCCCCCGCCCCACCCCTCACCCTACGTCAGACCCCCAGCCCCACGGGGAGGGGCCCCAGCGCCCCCCAGCAGAACGAGTCTCACCGCAGCCCAGCAGGCAGAAGAGGAGCGCGCGGAGCAGGGCTCCCGCCGCCCGGCTGCCCCGGTTCCATTGGACCGCGGCGCCCATTCTCCGCCTGCCCCCGCCCGCTGCCCTGGCCGCCATCTTGTCGGGCGGCTTCCAATAAAGTTCCTTCCGCTTCCGCCTGCTGCCCCGGCTGGGGGCGTGTCTCCCTCTGCGCGTGCACCGGAAGCTTCTCCGGCCCGCAGTCCGCCTCTCGCTCTATGGTCCCGGAAGCGGGCGGGGGCCGAGGCGGTTTCTTCCGGGGCCGACGTGGAGCTCGGGGCCGAGGGGCGAGTCGGAGCCGGCGGCGCGATGCTGACCAAGTTCGAGACCAAGTCGGCCCGGGTGAAAGGTACCGTGACCGGTCCCGGCGTGACGTCACCTCCAGCTGCTGGGGCTGGGCCCCCCCCCCCGCCTTCACCATCCCTGCCTTCACCACATCTCCCCCCATCTGCTCCCCCGACCCCACCTATCCCCCCCCAGTGCCGGGCTCCCCCGACCCCACCTATCCCCCCCCCCCCAGTGCCGGGCTCCCCCGACCCC
>ML686130.1:295386-313976 GCA_007922175.1 Pelusios castaneus
CTCCCCTGACCCCATCTATCCCCCCCCAGTGCCGGGCTCCCCCGACCCCATCTACCGACCCCCATCTGTCCCTCCCGTGCTGGGCTCCCCTCCAACCCCCATCTGCTCCCTCCTGCCCTGTGCCCTAGCCTCCTCTTACCCACCCCACCTGCTGTCTCCCCATATCACCCAGTGCTCCTCCACCCCTCTTTTGCTCTGTGCCCCGGTCTCCCCCGGGCATCTCTCTCCTGCCTGAGCTAGAGTCTGAAGTGGGGTTCTGGGGATGTAGAAACTGCTCTCCGGGCTGAATAATTCCCCATTTCCCTCCCGTTTTTGGCTTGAGAAGAGGCCTCCTTTAAAGGCTGGCCATGGTTATCACTGCAGTGTGCTGGCAGGGGCTCCTATTCTAATCTTGGGATTTGTAGATGTGGTTATGACGTGTCAGTGATACAGCCCTCTCCCCGTCCCCACACAGTGGACGGTCAGATTAAAAGATATTGTCCTGCTGTCGTCTGTTTATTAATCTGTCAACTATTTGTAAAAAGCCTTTAATTGCATATAAATATAAAGCAGCGTGCACTGCCCTTGGGGGCTTTAGTGAAGGTTTTTGAAAGTGGCTAGTAGTTTTGGATCTCCAGCTTCAGGCTCCTTAAAAAGGCCCTTTTGGAAAATGCTGACAGCTTCCACTCCCTCTGTGGCTTCAGAGATTGAATTGAATTGAAGGTGTAATCACTGTGCTTGTCTCTCTGTCTCGCTCTCTTTAGGGCTCAGTTTTCACCCTAAGCGGCCCTGGATCCTAACGAGTTTGCACAATGGAGTGATCCAGCTGTGGGATTACCGGATGTGCACCCTTATTGACAAATTTGATGAGCATGATGGTGAGTGGGTTTGGAGGAGTGTTGAAGGAAGCAGCCAGAAAGAGTTTAAAGCATAGAGGGACTGTTGTAGAAAATGGCATGTCCTTGAAGGAGGAAGAATGGGATTTTGGTTAAAGCATTGGACTGAGCTGCAGGAAGTCTGGCTTCAGTTTCCAACTCTGCCACAGACTCCATTTGTGACCATGAGCAAATTACTTACTTCTTGAAGGTGGTTTTCTAGATTTAGAAAGGGGATAATACTTCACAGGACTGCTGTGATGATAAATTCATTATCATGCAGGAGATTTCAGATATGGTGGTGTAGTTGTATAACCACAGAAAAGAACTTTTGAGTAGCATAGGGGGAGGGAGGTGTTGTCTCAGAAAGTTGCACTTGACCTCTGAGTGTCACATTGAGACAGTTTATCAAATTAAAATGAAGCACAATGAGGTAGAATTGTTCTCCTCATAGAAGGGTTTGTTCTGGCTGTCAGTTTGGCTGCTGATAAAGTTATTAGCTGTCTCCCTGTGTCTCACCTGCCGTTTCTCATGCAGGACCAGTCAGAGGTATTGATTTCCACAAACAGCAGCCACTATTTGTCTCTGGAGGCGATGACTACAAAATAAAGGTAGATCAATTCTTCCTTCCACTTTCTATTCCCCACCCCAAAAGTGAGGTAGGTAAAGGAAGATGGGGAATTTGACAAAAATGTGTAAGGAAGTGTGTGTGTGTTTAGTTTTCTTTGGAGGGTGAGGAAATGATAGAGATGGAAAAAGGTAAAGGTAGAGTTCTGCTGTTCCGAGGGAGAAGGGGTAACTAAAAGGACCAGGAAGATTCCTGGTGAGATCTGTTTTTAGCTTGACCCACAATTGTCATGTAAAATGGAAGAGACCAGTTTGTGAGAGAGTAAAAACCCCATGTACCAGATGTAATGGCCATAAGAACGGTGGGCAGAGTTTGGCAGGCCCTTCTCATTGGCCTTTTGTTTCATGCAGGTCTGGAATTACAAGCTGCGCCGCTGTCTTTTCACGTTGCTTGGGCACCTAGATTACATTCGTACCACCTTCTTCCACCACGTGAGTCTCCCTGCTCTCTAACATCACGGATATAAATTTGTTAGTCTTTAAAAGTGCCACAGGACTCCTTGTTTGTTTTGCTGACCTAGACTAATACGGCTGCCCCTTTGGAACTTGTTAACATTCACAGATATGCACATCACCATGTTACTTTGTAGGAATCTGTGAGGCTTCCCTGGGAACGACTCTTTCCTGCAGAAATCCAGCATGGCTTTCAATTATAGTAATGTATAGTATAGTATAGTATAGTAAACGTATAGTAACAAAATGTGTGCTGGGTGCTGTACAAACGTAGGAAGGCCTGATTCTGCCCCAAAGATCTTACACTATGAAAATATTCATAGACTATGAGGTCAGAAGTGACCATTATGATCATCCAGTTAGTGGTTTTTCAAACTTTTTTTTCCTGGGTCCCAGTTGAAAAAAATAACTTATGCTGTGACACAACAATTACATCTTTGAGCGATTCATTTCAGTCTTTCAGAGGTGGAAGCAAGGAGTGCCTGAAGGTCTGTGACGCGGTACCAGCCCCTGACCCATAGTTTGAAAACCACTGATCTAGTCTGACCTCTGGCACAATGCAGGCCACAGAATTTCACCCACCCAGTGCTGTAATAGACCCATAACCTATTGAAGTTCTCAGGTAATGATTTAAATACTTCAAGGTAGAGAGTATCCACCAGCAAATGACCCATGCCCCATTCATGGGGACAGTTAGTACCAGCGACCACAAAGCTTGCTGGAAGCTTCTTTTCTCCCTCTAGTGGCATTTGGAGCACAAATGGTGTTATGTGTCTCGTTCTTTGGGTTGGCTAATTTCTTGTTCTTGCTATCTGAAGTCATAGATATGATACTTACCCAGAACAATTAAAAAAAAGTTTTCAGTGGAAGAGCAGCACCAACGTGCACAGATGCCCATCAGTCTTGCGGTGAGGCAGATGCTAAGAGGCATCTTGACACCCTCAGGCAAACAGTCTTTCAAGGCAGTTTAGTACCTCTGCTTTCTCCTCTGTGAGTAATCTGTTATGATCTGGTCCCTGGTAATCCCCTCTGTTGCTCATTTTTGCTGAAGCTCTGTAAATGTGCAAAGCAAGATGGAACAGAGCCCTGTTGAAAACAATCTGTGCTGTATTAAGTACTCTAAATAGGATCAATTACACCATCACTTTCTCTGTTCTCCTTTTTCTTATGTGGGAAATGATTCTGTAGTATAGCTGTAACTCCTGCCTGGGACATCTGACCTGGTGAACTAGATAGAAATCCTGTGGTCTTCTCTGGCTGTGTTGGCACTTAGAGGGAAATGTGAGTGTGGAAACTTATCTCGCATATTAATTATTAAATATCTTGGTTTTTTAGGAATATCCTTGGATCCTGAGTGCTTCTGATGATCAGACCATCCGGGTTTGGAACTGGCAGTCCAGGACCTGTGTTTGGTAAACACGGTTGTGTAGTAGAAATAACTGAAAAGGCATAAGTCTTCTTGAATCTTAGAAATGAATGAAGGGTCAAAATATTCTGAATTCTGTTTTTTCAAATGAAACATTTTGTTGACATTTCAATGAAAAAAATAAAAATGATTTTTGAAGCGTTTTAGCAAAAATGTATTCCTGTTCCCCACTGAGGTCCCATCTAGTTCATTCTTCTGCACCAGTGCAGGGTTACATCCTCCATCATGGTTGTGGAAGCTTTGTCCACTGTAAAATAATCCTAGCAACAGATTTATCCTCGTTCCTTCCATAGAGAGATCTCTAGTAAATAGTGTTTAATTGCTTATTTTAAAAGCTCAGGTTTCTCTGTTCCTTCTTTATCTGACTCATTTTGGGAGCAGAGCTATTTTTAAGTAGCATTCCCACTTAAAAAAGTTGTTCATTTAATGTTAAATGTGTTAGATTGGAGAGCCACCCATGCAAAATCTGATGTAGACAGTTAAGTCCTTCAGTATCCTATCAACTCTCCACTTAAGAGTCTTTCTTAACAGACACCTCCTTTACACTGTCCTCATCTTGAACAACCAGCAGGCACCTTTGAACTTTGCTTGTGCTTACTGGTTATGTGTTCCAAGAATTAATGTAGGGTTGGTGTGGCTTTCACAAATTGCATTGTACCTGGTTTATGTTGGAGGTATGTTGGCTGTTGTAGTGGAAGGGATGAGTTTGATGAAAAAAATGATGAGTAATATTTTTGAGGATTTTTGAGATGGCTTCTCTGCTCCTTTTCTTCCTTTTGTTGGCTCACTTTGGTGGGCTGTGCAATTTGCTGCCTAAGCTATGTTCAAAAGCTTTTCTTGTGGGAATCTCTCTGGTATTTTAGTAACTGCGTATCAGTGTTGATAGCTATTCACATGGATGTTTCCCTAAGAACTGATGAACCCTAAGTTCCTGTTCTGTCTGGCTGAGTTGCCTTCCTTCTCCATATTTCCTCTCCAGTATGCTCCCTACCACCTTCTACTACTTCTCTACTAGGTTCAGCTTTCAAATGTTAGTACAAATCAGCCCAGGCATTGCTATCTCCTTAATTTAAATGGTGTCTTTTCTCTCTTTTTTTGCAGTGTGCTGACAGGACACAACCACTATGTGATGTGCTCCCAGTTCCATCCTTCTGAGGATCTGGTGGTGTCGGCCAGCTTGGACCAGACTGTGCGCGTGTGGGATATTTCTGGTGAGCTGCCCAAGTTGAGGGGGTATCCAGCAGCAAAGCCCAGTTCAAAACTGCAGTTTCTGAAAGCCAAGTGGGGAGAGAATTAGCTCGTTCAGAGCAGGTAGGGGAGAGGAGAAAAGGCAGCTGTGAGTCTGAGCCACCCACAAAGAGCCATCAGAGCATAGCAGTTGTCTCCACTGATGGTGATTTATATTCCTCAGTCTCCCTTGGATGCACCAGTCAGATTCTCTTGGCTGTGTGGGAGGTGAATATTGCTCCTGAGGAAGGGACGCAGAACTGTTACTTCATCAGCTTTGCCTTAGTCATCAGGAATGAGAAGCTGCAGGCTGTGTTATAGGGTTGTATGGGACACCTTTGTCCCTTGGAAAACCTCGGTTCCAGAATCAGCAATGTCACAGAGATAAAGGGATAAGTCATTCGCTCTTGGACAGCCCTAAGATGGCATCTGCGTTGACTAAGGAGCAGAGCTGATTTGGTGGTTGTTGCCCCAGTTATTAGTGATCTTCCCCCATTTGCTGTTTATTAAGTTCAGCAGCTACCAAAGGGGTTGCTAGTCCACCGATGTCCCTTTCACAAAGATGGACTGTCTCTAAAGGCAAGAGCAGGGAACTGGAAGTTCGGAGTCCTGGGTTTTACTCCTGGCTCTACACTGTGGTCTGTACCTACAGTTATACCTTTTCTGCCGGGTGTATAGGGAGGGCTGTTTGCCAAACACTGTAAGGCCCCAGAGACAAGGCTACATTACATACAGAAGGTGAAGCAAATTTTAGAGTTGCAGAGAAGTGACTAAAGGAGGGAAGTTAGGGTCTGGTTCAGAAACAGCGCCAGCAGTCTGAGCTCTTCTAGAACTAGCTTTGTGGCTCTTTATCCGGCTTGCCACTTTCACCACTGCAGTTTTGTTTGGGTGAGCTGCTCTCTTTGTAGTACACGCTCAGATATAACCAGCTGGTGGGGACAGGGTGTCTGAATATTTAAAACCTGTCCCTCCTTCCTATTGCCAGCGTGGGGAGCTTAACATCCGTTCCGTCAGTAACTCGCTGCTGCATTCATGCACACGCGCTCTCAGCAGAGTTCCTATCGCCATGGGTTTGGAGAGGGTGCAGTTTTTTCCAGCTTTTCTGTGATGAGGGGGTTTTAGAGAATCTGCCGTTGATACTGAGTTATTGATTCAGTTGTCCCTCCATTTAAACGCCACAAGGCCATGCCAGTGGGAGAACAGAAGGTGGGATTTTTGCAGGGTCATCCACATCTGAGATCTGTCCTTGGTAGGACAGTAGCTTGGCTCTAGCACAAAAAGTCTCTTGGTTTCATGTTGTTGTCAGTTGTGGAAATGCACGTGCATCTTACAAATTAAGGGGCCCATCCTAGATTTGATAGTGACTTAAACACCAGTCCTCAGTGGTGATGAACACCTACAACACCAGTTGATTTTAATGGGAGTTATGGACTCTCAGCACCTCTAGGGATTTTGGATGTTTGATGGTTTAAATGAAATGGGTTGGTGGGTCTCATTTAACTTTCCTAGTCTACAGAGACCCTCACAGTTGTCTCCTTTCTTGGCAGTCTCAGCAGAGAGGCCAAAGAGTGTATGGGCCAAGGAGACTGAATTTTCACCCCAGGGGAGGCCTCTCAGGTCAGGGTAGCTGGAGCAGAACAGTGTGGGGGAATCATTACTTGTTATCCATAATACATTTATTCTGTAGCTAGAGACCTTCTGTCTCCATGGCTGTCAGTTTAGCATCTTTTTCCAACACAGATTCACAAGCTAAAAATTGAAGGGACCTGGCTCTGTTGATCTCCTGAGAGTGAGCGTGAATGTAGCCAGCGTGAGCTGACTTCTAGGTGCCGTATCAAAATGCATGAAATGCTGTGTCATAATGATGCAATTGCCATGTGCTATCGAGTGAAGTCTCTTGCCTGTGACAGTAACATTGAACCCAGAGTTCACATAATAACCTACTATCTGCTCTGCCTCCCTGTAACCATTAACCATGAAGGAAGATTCTGCTCATTAACCTGAATAGAAGATGCTTTCCTTTGGATCTTTAGAATAAAACAGCTTCCTTTTATCCTATCTCTCCCATCTCGAGAGCTAATGTCTGTTGCTTCCCCTGAATCTTCTTGTTCTTTTAGGTCTTCATTCACTAGAGCTAGGTGATTAGTTTTCAAGTAGAGGGGTTTGGCTGATAATTCAGCATCCTGCTATTGAGGAGAACTGGAATACAGGTGGTTGGGAGCTGGTAACATCACAGAATTGATGCTAAGAATCCTAGAAGGGGGCGCTAGACAGCATCACTTCAAGGCCCCCTAGTGCAGTGGTTTTCAAACTTCTTTTCTCGGGACCCAGTTGAAAAAAATCACTTATGCCTGTGACCCACCAATTATATCTTGGAGCAATGCATTCCAGTCTTTTGGCAGTGACAGCAGGGGACGCCGCAACCCAGTACCTGAGGATCTGCAACCCTGTACTGGGTCCTGACCCTAAGTTTGAAAACCACTGATCTACTGATCATGTAGTGACAGCAGATAGGAACCTCCTCCCCGTACGACCCCTTGGTATTGCACTATCTCAATCTCTCTGGGGCTAATACTGTATTTGATGATGGGTTATAAGGAGAGGAAGGATCATAAGCCCCAAATGAAGCAGTTGGTCAAAACCGAAAACCTTCCTTGGTTCCCTCTTGGGTAGGTGGCAGCTCCCTGACGTGCTGCCTTGATTGGGAGAGTGGAGAACATCGCAGCCTAGATGCCTTGGGCCCTTGCAGCTAACATGGTCCATAGTTCGCGTTTCCAGTTGGCTATCATGCCTTTGTGTGGTTCTGGCCATTGCATTCTGAACAAGGGGTTCCTAGAAACCTCCTGATGCTGTAGGAATTCCTGCCCCTTCCACCCAATCCCATCCCATAAGCTGTCAGGTTCTAGTGAGGACCTGGCCCTTTTCACTTGCTCTCTTTCCTGAACTGTCCATGGCCCCTCTTAACATCTGCTCTTTTCTTTGAATGCTCTTGGGCATGCTAATCACAGGTTCCTTTCCCAAACTTCCTAACAGCTATCATCCGCCTGTCTAATATCTATTATGTTGATGCCAGCCCCTCTTCTCTCCTTCGCTCCCTCCCCAGAGCAGCGCAAGAAGCTGGTATATTCTGCAAGTGTCCTGCCTTCCCTCTGGATTTGTGCAGTCAGCCCAGAAATTTTTCACCTGTCGTTTCAGTCCGTTCCATTGGCCTGTTGGTCAAGTATCTCCTCTTCTAAGATTCCTCTATTTCCACTTTCCACAGCTTCTTTTGATTATGTGTATATCGCCCTCTTTCTTTGGGTCTGTCAGGAGAGGTTTTGGTGCAGCCATCCTAGCTTCCCACTGTCATTTGGACCATCTGTGTGTGCTTCTGAGGCTGGTCTATACTGCTGCGTGATTTTGGCAGCAATCAAAGGGGGGAGATACGCAAAGTACTTAAAATACCTTGCGAATCTCCCTCTGATTGCCTACCTTCTGCTTATCACACTGTTTTCCGTAGCCTGAGTTGGACTCAGGGCTATTTCTTCTGCAAGGAGTAGTCTTCTAGCGTTGTCTTCCTGATTGGCTGAGCAGGTCTTCACAGACCCGATTTATCAGAGAGATCGATCTGATGGTGGCAAGTTCACCCCCGTCAGTGGAGACAATCCCTGAGATTCAACATGTGTAACATTCATACTGAATTATGGTTTACTGTTTAATATGTCTCTCTCATTAGATTAACCTTCCAGATCTTGTCAGAGGGCACTGGTAAAATCAGACCCATGTTGTAAATCTCCCCTTGCAACTAATGCCTAAGAAGATCAAGAGTGAGAATTTAAAAAAACAGAAAAAGACTTGTCTTAACTACTGTTGTCTGACCCTCTCTGGCACTTCACTCAACTTAGTCAGTTCAGTTTCACTTTGTTCCTATTCAGTTTCCTGTCCTGGATCTCTCTCACTGTCAAGTGTTTTTTGTTTAAAAGTCTGTTATAAAGAATTGTTTATAACTCCTTGCTTTAAAAATCTCCACCCTTCTTTTCTTCGAAGCTTAACCTTTCCTTTGGGAATGCATGTTCCAATTCTGCCTGGGACGGATATTCCACTTCTTCTTGGGGGAGCAGCTAATGGTCCATTTTGTGTGGTATACTGTATACATAAAGGGTAGTAGTATCAACAGTGATTGTCGCTGTTCCCTTGGGAGGAAAGGTTATGCAGCTGCATTAAACAAAGCACTATGTATTTTACATAGGCAGGTGGTTGATTCTAAACTGCCAGTTCCTATCATTGGCATTTCAGAGATTTACAAGTGCACTGATTCCCTCCAGGAGCTGGAGGAAAGTTGTACACCTTGCTCTTGACCCGCAGGAATCGGTCTGAATTCCGCTCTGTTTCCCAGAGTGCACTGCTGGGACCATGTCTGTCTGGTTCTTTGACAAAGGCTTACCAAAAGAGTTCCGCTTTGAGTTATACCCTCAAAGTATCTCAACTTGGTCTCTGGCAGAAACAAACTCCACAGCATAGGTCCTTCCTTGATACAAGTTCAGGGATCTGTGACCCTGGGTTTAGCAAGCTGTTATGGATTTATTTTAAAGCTATCTACAGTCAAGTGGGTTTCCCCTCCTCAGATTGTAAGCATTTTAATAAGGTGGTGATTGCAAGTTGGAACTGAATTTACTGAGTATGTTCAGTAACAACAATCAGAGAAGCTGCAAAAGAATTCTGGCCTGATATTTTGAGAAACTGAACTTTCACTGCAGATTTCATCGAGTTGTGGGTTGTCACCACTTCCTAAAAAAATCAGGCTATCTCTTTTTATCCGTGTCCTCCCAGATGAGCTGTATTTCTCCCCAGTCCCTTGGAGAATTTGCCAGCCCCATAGTCACCTTAAATACTACCCAAGATGCCATAGTTTCAGGTATCCGTTATAACTGGCTCAGGTGTCCACACAAATGGCCCAAGCCCATAAGCAAAAGCCGAGAGCGACAGCACCTGTCACACTGATATAGATGAAAGTCCCCATAAGATGTACCCTCAGACTAGAAATTAAGTATTGACAGAGAGAGGCAAAGGAGTGACAGTGTCTCTCCTTTTTAGCCTCTCTGCTTATCAGTTCCAGGCAGCTGCGTTATGACTGGCTGCCTGTTGGGGGCATTTTGTTACAAAGTTAAATGATTGAACATCTGGTCTGAGCTTGTGCTTTTAGGAAAAGAGGAAGGGAATCTGTGATGGGTCTCTCTCATTTCCCTCTTTTTCAAAATTTCTCCACCTGTGAACAACAGAGGAGGGTACTGACTTGCGTGTCTAGCACACTGTCTGGTAACCTTATGTTTGCTTCCTCCACTCCTGCTTCTCCTTCCCCTTCAAAGGCCTAAGGAAGAAGAACCTGTCTCCTGGAGCTGTGGAGTCAGATGTCAGGGGAATAACAGGGGTGGATTTGTTCGGGACGACAGATGCGGTGGTGAAGCATGTTCTTGAGGTACCGTGTATGCACAGCATAGCTCATTGAACTCTATTTGAGATAGCTCCTGCTGTACAGATGATCCTCTAAGAGGTTTGATAAACAGCAGGAGAGGGAAATTAAGAGATTTGACACAGCTCTGTGAATTCACATGTTCCTTTAGAATAAGGCTTTTCTGATCTCCAAAGAACTTAAAATCTAAAAGGTAGAATCAGTGGTGATCTGTGAGGGGACCTGAGACCCTTCTGCTGTACAACTGGCAATAATCTCAGCAGATCTGTGGCAGGTTATTAACAAGGAAAACAATTCTGAATGGAATAGGAAGCCAGTCAAGTTGTATGATGATGGGGTAATGAGATTTCTGTCCATTGTTGCTACTGGGACACGTCTGTGCTAGCGGATGTTGCCATAATTCATCACTGTTGCCGCCCCATGGGAGGAGTGGTAGTGTGCTGGAAGCTCATGTGTCCCTTCCTCTGTGTTATCTAACCAATCCTCTTCAGCTTCCACAATTGCGGCCACGGGAGGGGAAGTTTTGTGGTACAGGTGCAGTCTTGTACTGTAAGCATCTGGAATGATCTTCACGACACATCTGTGAAGTTCAGACCACCAGAACAAAGGAGCTAGCTGCACACCTTTCAAGTTATTTTGGAGGCTGCAGCCTGTATCCTTTTTTCTGGTTGCTTCATCTCTGTGTGCTGATACCATGGAGCCCTGGGTTTGGCGTGAGACCTCTTTTCCCATCCTGCAGGGCCACGATCGTGGGGTGAATTGGGCTGCCTTCCACCCCACCATGCCTCTCATTGTGTCTGGGGCTGATGACCGACAGGTGAAGATCTGGCGGATGAATGGTAAGTAGCAGCCCCAAAGGGAACCTCTTTGCAAGAGGAGAGAGCAAACAGGCTGGGGAGAATGGATGGGAGCCTGGTTTATTTAGAAATGTGTCTATGGCATGAACCTGAGTGGGAATGTATATGCTTGGAAAGTGCTTGAGATGGACAACACTGATGTATAAATGCTCCTCCCCCAGGCCCCAAGGTAGCACTGGCATCTCCACTGGATGAATGAGATGGGGAAAGCCCAACTCTCCAGCCAGCCCTTAAAAGCCTCCCCTTGCAGCTCATCCACCACTGAGATAAGGTTAGACTAAAGAGATGAGCCCCAAGGCCTGTCGGACTCAGGCTGAGGGACCAAGAACGGGAGTTCGTTCCATTGTCCAAGGCCCTTCCATCTTTACGAATGAAGCACTCATGTTCAAGTCTAGGGGACCATCAGCCGATCTTTTCTATCGAAGATATTTAGGTATAACTAATGTTTAGCAATTTTTAGGTGTGTTGGTGTGAAGGAATGCAGCTGGAGGGCACTAATACGGGTGGCCATTGTTGCAGGCTTGGATTGCCACGTGTCCTATATTCTTATCTTGTCTGGTTGAAACTGCGTTTTTCTGACTCCCCTGCCTTAAAAGGGAAAGTGGTAGTAGCCCATACCAATGAGAACTGCCATATCTTGTTACTGTTGTTTCAACTATGTATGCAAATGTGCAAGTGTTACTGAAGGTTATAAAAGACCCCGTAATGTGTCACGGGGGCGGAGACTGGCTTTTCTCTCTCCACATGAGCGCTCTCGTATTTCTGCAATAAATCAAGCTTTGCTGTTGCACTCAAGTCTGTTGATTCAAGAGTTTTCCTTGACATTGGTTTGTGTGTTGGTCGGTTGTAATGCTTCAATTGCCGTGCAAGTTGGAAGCTATAGTAGAGAAACGGCTGGAGAAAACGTATAAGTCAAAGAAGGTTAAGGAATCCAGCTGGCTGGGGTCCTTTTGATATCAGTGCTCATACCTCAGGAACAGCAAAAGTTTTAAATGTGACACGGTCTCATTTTCTTCCACTTCTGGTTAGAATCCAAAGCCTGGGAGGTCGACACCTGCCGTGGTCATTACAACAATGTCTCGTGTGCCGTCTTTCACCCACGGCAGGAGCTGATCTTGAGTAATTCAGAAGATAAGAGCATCCGAGTCTGGGATATGTCTAAACGGTGAGTGCTCCGCTGGGTAGGCTTTTGATGGGCTTGTTCTTCTGTTAAATATCCTTGTTTTATAGTTAAAAACAAAAAACCTCCAAAAGCAAACGCAGTCTTTGAATGTCAGTGGCTCTGTTTGGAAAGAACAGGACTTCTCAACCACAAATTAACCAACCTGAGCCCGATCACAGATTGAGTTTTGTCAAAGTGATTATCCAGATATGCTGACCACAGATGTAAAACCTTAACTCTCCTCTGACAGTGTAATGAGACTGTAATGTAAGTGTGAATTGCGCTCTGTGTCTGCTTAGTCACTTTTTTACATGCTGGGTTGGAGGGAGAGACTCTTAGGTTAGGGAAATCAAGTAATTCTCACTAGGTCTTTCGTTGGAACTGGGCATCCTGCTTCTTCTCTCCCTGTTGTAATGGCTAGAATGTTCCCTTTCTGAGCCAGGCATAGTCAGAAGTGCCAACATTTAGTCCCCTGCTCTAACCACTGGACACTACTGCTTCCTTTTAACACACTGCTGGGCCCACCCAGGGCTGTGAGCTGCTGTTATCTCTCTGGATCAGCAAGAGTCAGTTGTGCTAGAAATCGGATTGTCATCTCCCGGCCAGACTAGTCTGTCTTTGTCACAGCAAACTTCTTAAGGCTATTCTGCCCCAAACCTTGCCTAGAAGCTAACAGTCAGTGAATTCTAGTCCCCAAGCTCCTCAAAGAGGTTCTCTGCACTGCACAGCACCTATCACTGTATATTCACAGACGATATTGCTTGCTACTCTGTGGGGCTATGTCTACACTTGTAATTTTAAGTCGACTTTAGCTAAGTCGACTTAACTAAGTTGACTTAGCATGTCCACACTTAAATTTAAAGTCGACTTTGGGGGAACTTACAAAGTCGACCTAGAGCATCCACACTGGACGCTTAGGTCGACTTCTAGGGGCTAGGGGGACCTTGGGCAGGTCCACGGTGGCGGGAGGGGCACCCCTTGCCCAGTGCCAGGGGGCTCAGCCTTTGCCCCATTGTACATGGATACAATGGGGCAAAGGGGGACAGGGATCCTGGCAGGGCATGGGGCAGGGAGGTCAGGGCTCTGCCCTGCCCTGTGTGTGGGCATGCCAGGCTTCCCCTGTGGCGCCCCCCCCCCCAGCAGGGAGGGCAGTGAGGGAGTCCTGGAGTAGCCCTAAGTCGACTTAGGGCTACTCCAGGCCTACGCTGGCTTAAGTTGACTTGAAAAAGTCGACTTAAGCCTTAAGTCGAACTAAAATGAGGTTTAATAAAGTCAACTTTATTTTCCTTAAGTCGACTTAAGCAACTTGCTTAAGTCGACTTATGGAAACTGTGGTGTAGACGCAGGGTAAATTAAGTTGATTTAAGCAAGCTTAAGTCGACTTAATTTACAAGTGTAGACGCACCGTGAGTGAGTGAGTGCATTACAGCTCAGTTGAACTGGGTGAAATACACCCTTCTCTTCAAGCACCGCACTTAATTGGCTTATAGTAAAAGAAAAACAAGTTCATTAACTGAAGAACATGGATTAAGTCAGTGGTTTTCAAACCACGGGTCGGGACCCAATACTAGGTTGCAGACCCTCAGGTTCTGGGTTGCGGCGCCCCTTGCTGCTGCCGCCAAAAGACTGGAATGCATTGCTCAAAGTTGTAATTGTTGGGTCGTGGGCATAAATGATTTTTTTTTCAGCTGGGTCCTGAAGAAAAAAGTTTGAAAACCAGTGGATTAAGTGATGCCAGTAAAAGTGATAAAGGCAGAGGTGCTTACAAGCAAATGTAAAATGAAAACATGCAGTCAAAAGACCAAAACTTAAGGTAACAAAATAGAGCCTTTGTCCCAGATGGTTTCCGTCATGGTTCAGATTTTACTTTTCAGCTTTTTACTGGCTGTTCTGGCCAGGACCCATGACAGAGATCAAAATATTTGGTTGGTTTGTTTCTTAAGGTGAAGAATAAAGATGGAGTCTTTCTCTGTTTCTCATGCCCCCAAATGGATGTCTTTGTGCTTCAAGTAAGGAAGGTCTCTTGGGAATTATCTCTGATATGTCTCTGGGGTGCAGAGGCTATATTAATTTTCTTATTCTCAAATTCAGGATCAGGATAACCCCTGCTGAACTAACTCAATGACTTTTGTTTATTGCTATTAAATAAAGTGAGGGAAACATGTATGCGTGCGTTAGGATAGACCTGTTTACACCTTTTCCTCAGCTAGCTTGTCTGGTCCTAAACATGTTTTAGTAACAACATACAGAGGGAATTCATAATGTTGTATGGACTGTTAACACATGCATTTTGTCATTAAATTAATAACCAGTGTGTTGTTAGGTTTCAGATGATACCTGACACGGCATACTTTTGTTTAGATACTACTGCTGTAATGTGTAGAATGTGAACACAGCAGTACTTAGGGTCACATTCCCCAAGGCATGCCAGATATGTTCTGGACTCTTAGCCTCAAAGTCTTCACTTTCCAAACTGGTATTTACTCCAGGGCTCTTGCTTTATTTTGTTTCTTGTTCCACCTCCCAGCACGGGTGTCCAGACCTTCCGCCGAGACCATGATCGCTTTTGGGTGTTGGCTGCTCACCCCAATCTCAACCTCTTTGCTGCAGGTAAAAGGAATCCTTCCATGTTCAGGCAGGTGGTGATGAGTAGGAAGAGATTCTGGGTCCCTTGAGCCTTGTTTGTGGGTTAGCTGCTCTTTTCTATATTCTAGTTTACCTTAGAGATGAAGTACAGGAGAGACTAACATGCTTTTGATTTGTATTACCATAGAGTTTAGGTGTCCCTGTCATGGACCAGGTGCTGTACACAGAACACAGTCTGTACCCCAAAGAGCTGTCGATGTAAGACAGGAGACAACAAGTGAAGACACAGATGGGGGGAATTCCTGGAAAAATAGTCAGTCAGCGTGGTAGGCATGGTCTCAGCAACCAGTAAGCTAACCAAAGTTTTTGTAGGTGTCAGGTGGAGGAGAGTTTTAAGGAGGGATTTGAAGGTGTATAATGAGGGAGTATTGCAGGTGTGAACAGTGAGCTCCTCTCAGGCATGAGGAAGGCCACGAGAGAGCACAAAAGTGTGCGATGGAGGCTTGCAGCATGAGCTGATTGGAGGTTGGACTGACATTTTGATAGCCTCCTAGAGATGGTAGGTTGGGCGGGCATAGGCCATGAACAGCCTTGAAAGTGAAGACACGGAGTTTATTTGATACAGTGGAGAAGTGGAAGCCATCAGAGGGCTGTGGGGAGAAGGGCGACATGATCAAAGTGACAGGCTTGGAAAATGATCCTTGCAGTGCCATTCTGAATGGGTGTAAGTGGGGATATGAGTCTAGTAAAAAATCAAGGTTATAAGCTCCTCAGGCCTGCCCCTCAATCTGAGTTTGTTTAGCCCTTAGAGAGCAGGTCCCAAACTGTTGGCTGGTCACACCATCAGCAGTTAGGACCACAGCAATCCCTAGTATGTGGAGCACATCATGCTGTCTGGGATCCCAGCAGGAAATATTTCATTCAAATGGAGTCATGATGCAGGGGTTCCCAAACTTTCTGTCCTTAGAGCAATGGGATCCTGATCCTTGACTGAGGCCTCTAGGGACTACTGTAATACAAATAAGATCCACCAATTTACTAACCCTTCTAGTCACAGTAGATTGATTCACCTAAACACCTTTATCTGGGATTCTGTGCTGGAAGACATCCTTGCTGAATTGTCCCCAGGGAGGCCGGGACCCTGGCTTAACTCCTTAATGCAGTCCTTGACAAATCTGTTTCTGGTCTCCATAGCAACCAGTTTTAGCATAGCTCTGCTGCAGAAATTGCTGGCGCCTAGCTCTGAACCAATTTTGTCCACTCCTGCCTTAATGTAAAGGAAGGGAGGTGGTGCAGACCCAATCTTCAAGTAGGGACAGTTGCAAATGGGGTAGGGAATGGAATTCACCCTTTTTGATCAAGGTGAAGTGACTGTTGGATACTGTCTGTCAGCCAGTCCTACCTTGTGTGTGCTCAGCCCCTCTGAATTCCCATGGGAATACCTTCACCCGTCCCAGAATGTCACCTTGGTTATCGAGGCGGAAAGGCAGCTAGCACGTGCCCTATCTGTATTTCATCATGATGGCCAGTGCTGATTCCTGTCTTTCGTTTCCCAGGCCACGATGGTGGCATGATTGTGTTCAAGCTGGAGCGTGAGCGGCCCGCCTATGCAGTGCACGGGAACATGCTGTATTACGTGAAGGACCGTTTCCTCCGCCAGCTTGATTTCAACAGCTCCAAAGATGTTGCTGTCATGCAGCTGAGAAGGTGAGGCCAGGACAAGCCTGTTGCTTGGAGAAACACCGGTGCTACCAGCTCCCAGTTAATCCATTGCAGATACACAGGCTGTGCTGTCATTCTCATTTCTCTCCGATTGATTTCAGACTGATTGATCAGTTCAGATGCAGCCTTAATCTTTGATCTAAGATAGGCTAGATGGCTGGGGGAGTAGATAGCAGGTTATGGAGTCTCTGACATCTAAGCTGTTCCAAATTGGTAGAGGCCTCAAAGGTTGCTGAATGACTGAGAACTATACTGTGTGCTGGGGAAAACTTGCTTTGGGGTCCTTGTGTGATATCCCAGGAGGATGCATTCTGGAACATCAGCAGTAAAGGCACCAACCCACAGGGGTTAGAGATGTTGTTCACTTTCTCTTCTCTTTGTGTGTCTCCTTCAGTGGTTCCAAGTTCCCAGTGTTCAACATGTCATACAACCCAGCTGAGAATGCTGTCCTGCTCTGCACGGTAAGCCAGCCCTGAAAGGGAAGCTGCCCAACATTTGCTGTGCACTGTATTAGAGAAACATCTCTGGACAGGCCGCGAGTGTGAATTATGATTATAACTAAGACTAGTTAGACTCAAGCTTACAGAACTGTGCCATCACTGGGAACCAGGGCAGGATGTGGGGACAAGTTAGTATGGTGTTTTCCAGCTGAGGATCAACTCCTCTTCCATACACAAAAAAAGAAGCCCATCACCTTGATATCCAGATGTCCTGTACAGTACTCAGCATCGAAGGCAGATGATTTCTTCCCACCAGGAAGGAATAGAGAACTATTTTGCTGTCCCAGAGACTGGTTTCCCAGCAGGCTGTTAAATGTTTTATTCCTAGTGATTCTTGTTCTGTTCTATTTCTGTTCATTGTGTCATCTCCTTGTCAGCTTCACCTGTCTGCCACTCTAATTTCTTTTGTTTCTGCAGCTATTATCCCCATTTTGCTGATAAGAAAATTGAGGCACAGAGAGGGGAGGAGATTTGCCTAGAGCCACACAGTAGCTTGATGGTTTTGAAGGACATAAATCAGGAGTCCTAATTTTCCACCTTGTGTTTCAGTTCCTAGAGCACATTGAACAGTAAAGATAAACTGATACTGGATGCAGTTGGGTCTAATTGTCTGAGCACAAGACTAGGCAGGAGATTTTCCCAAGTTTCTGTTCCAGGCTCTGCCACTGGCTCACTAGGGGACCTTGAGCAAGTCATTTAACCTCTGTGCTTCCATTCGCCATCTGTGAAGCAGGCGTGGTTATGACTGATCTCAGTGGTGAGGTATTCATCTGAGATGAAAAGCACCATGTGAGCACTACAGTTGCTATGATAGAAAAGTACTGTGAAAGTAACTGGCACATAGTCTAAACACTAGGCCCTCTCCCTATGCATTGGCATTTAAAAATCACTCTTCAGCAAAATTGTGACTGTCTTAGAAGTTAACACTTACCTAGAGAAGCATCTTGCACCCTGTGATGACTCAGCCCTTCTCTTGCTGCACGGAGTTAAACCGGTGTGCAGCCTTCTCCAGAGAAGGATCTCTCCTGTTAACCTGATAGGGACTCAACATTTATTTTTACAGTGGTGCTTCTCTTTTTAAAGTATTCTCTTAAGCCTTGGATGTGAAGTCCCCATAAGTGATAGAAGCATCTCCCTTGCTGTTCATAAAAGAGGTGGTCCAGATTTTTCCGACAAAACGTTTGCTGAAAAAAATGTTAAAACCAAAACTGTTCACAGGAAAGGGGCAGTTTTGGCAGATTTCCTAACCTGAAAAAATGTTGGGGGGAAAATCTTACAGAATTGTTGAAATAAAACTCTGGTTTTTGGATTGCAACGACTTTGTTCTAGTAATTTAACATAATTAATACTAACACAAGGTCTTAAAAAGAAACTGAAAGATTGAAATGGAAAAATTGTGAAATTATTAGGGGAAAAAAAAAATGCTTCCATTGCCATGAACTTCAGAAACTGGTTTCTGTTTATTGCGTCTGCAAACTTTTTCAGCTGTCATGTTCTTGTCCTGATTTGGGATGGGAAAATGTTTTGAAATCTCAAACTCTCGCTGGACAGGGAAACCATTTTCTGCCCAGCCCTACTTCCTGAGCACAGGTTGCATTTAGAGCAGCATTTAAATGTTCATTAGTGTTTTAGCTCCTGCACTTTATTTGCTTGGTTGCCTCTCTTAAAATTTTAAGTAGACTAACACTGAAATTCTTTGCAACTAAATTCCTTTGTTTAGAGGGAAG
>ML686130.1:313986-349371 GCA_007922175.1 Pelusios castaneus
GTGTGTGTGTGTGTGTGTGTGTGTGTGTGTGTGTGTGTGTGTGTGTAAAATATATATTATATTTCTCTTTTTCCCTCTGTAGAGAGCCAGCAACCTGGAGAACAGTACCTACGACCTGTATACCATCCCCAAGGATGCAGACTCTCAAAACCCTGATGGTAGGCATTTAGTATGTTGCATTTTTCTGTTAGTCTCCCTTTCCTCAATCCTGCCCCTACTGCCTCTATCCCATTGTAAAAAAGCTTTTGTTCTCCAAGTGTTTTTGTTGCACTCTCTCCCTCCATGTCCCATAGCCCATTCAGTATGTCTCATTTGGCAAGCCTTCCTGCTCACTATATCATGTGCTGTATTGACTTGAAAAATTCATGTTCATCCCAAACTTTACAGCTGCAAATATATATTTTATAATTCAATTATTAGGACCCTTCCATTTTCGCTTTCAGAACAGTAGGCAGCCTGTCTGGCTTGTCAGTGGAGATTGATTTCAACCAGATATGTTGTGTTCAAAGTGAGTTTATACTCCGTAACGTGTCTATAAAAGTGACACTGCTGGGGCCCGGTATTCATAGTCAATTCCAGATCAGATTTGCTCAATGTACAAGTCAAAACATGATTCATATTTTTTTCCTTCCATTTGGGATCTGAGACTCCAGCTGGGTTCTTCCTGCCTCTGTCGTCACAGCAATAAAGATTCTAGGAGAGTACTTAGCTGGCGGTGTTGGGGGTGATGCATGAGACAGACTGGAATCCAACTTGCTCATTAGTAACTTCTCTGGTTTATGGAGGTCTAATGGAGAGAACTGTCTCTGTCACAAAAGTCAGCTGACGTATCTCAGAGAAGGGAAGCAAAGAATGGCCTTTTTTAGTTACTTAACTATATTGTGTTGATTTTTAAACAGTACAGATTGTATTTCATGTATTTATTTTGCTTGAAAATTTCAAAGTGACTAGTGGTTTTAGGCACGTGATTTGAGACCCCTTTAAAGAGCTTGATTTTTTTCAAGGACAAATGCTCAGCACATCTGGAAAATTAAGCCCTTTTAAAGATCTCCAATTGGTTGCCCAAAATCTCCCTGGTCACTTTTGAAAATCTTGGCCTTTGATGTAAACAAACCCAAAAACACACCAAGCAAAAAAACCCCAAAGTACGTATACACAATGTAACATTCTATCCTGGGGTAAATATCCTTCATACCCATATGGCTTTTGTCTCCCAGAACCCCTGCTTAAAATCACAAATAGCCCAGTTATTCCTTCACACTGCACCATAATAGTGAGCTTAGCATCAGTGATCACCACCGCCAAGACCCAGGAGAAGAGCCAAGCCAAGTCAATAAATCAGCTTTTTCCTCCTTGGCCTAAATGGACAGACACAGAGGAGATTGTTAGCCTGGTATTGTAAAGAAAATCTATAGGGTAATAGGAATGCTTCAAGCACCTTCCATTTGAGCATCTAAATATGATTACCGCTAATGAGAAAAGTTCCTCGTGTATGAACCGATGAGAGAAGCCAGTAGTAATCCTAGTTTTGTAGGTACGTAAACTCACAGGAAAGACCCTAGCAGAGTTGGAAATGGATTCCAGCCTTATGTCCTTTACCACAAGATCATCCTTCCTTACAGTGTGAAGTCTGAGAGATTTGGTTCCTTATCCCCTAATTGGGACAGTGATCTTTCACAGGCATGACTAGTAAGGTCTCATTGAGACTAGTGACTCTCTGGATCTTAGATAGCGGCATGTCTCTGTTAACACACATCTATCGTGAGCAGTGGTGGTATTGATGAGGAAGGAGACCAGGAGCTGAAGAACGGAACAGTCACTTTGTTTCAGCATAACTGCAGCAGATTTCACCTGTGCCCCTTAGCACAGAGGATGTGTAGAGTCCTAGAATCATTAGAAATTGGAAGGATCAGCAAGAGGTCATCGAGTCCAGTCCCCTGCACTCATGGCAGGACCAAGTACTCTCTTAAACCAACCCTGACAGGTGCTTGTTTAACCTGCTCTTAAAAACTTTGAGTGATGGAGATTCCACAACCTGCCTAGGCAATTTATTCCTGGGGTTAATCACCCTGACAGTTAAGAATATTTTCCTAATGTCCAACCTAAACCTCCCTTGCCGTAATTTAAACCCATTGCTTCTTTTCCTATCATCGGCGGTTAAGGAGAACAATTTTTCCCTCTCCTCCTCATGACAACCTTTTAGGTACTTGAAAACTGTTAACATGTCCCCTCTCTGTCTGACTGCTGCAGAAATCTTTGCTGCCTTGAAATGGGTCGTGCAGGACAGTTATCTCCAGGCTGTCTGACGCACAGCACTGTGTTCAAATGAGCACTTTAAAACCGAGGGAGCAGCTGCACACTGGGGAAAGTTCATCCATTCTCTTCCAGCTTGTTCTGCTGGGTAGCCACGGCAGGGGGCTTGCATTGAAGCCTGGACCCTTGCTGCTCTCACTTTGTTTGGCCAGTGAGGCTCTGCTCGTTAGCTTGATAGAGTGTGCTGTCGCCCAGGGTGGCCTGCTTCTGCGCCAGGCCTTGGTGTTGGCTGCGGAGACAGCCACTTATCTTGTGCCTTGGCTAGAGAGAAGGGCTGGCGCTGGCCATGAAGGGGTGGTGGAGGAGGAAATGAATCTTGTGAATAGCCTCCAGTTAAATGTGAATTAGTAGGAAACAGCTGATCCAACACAGCCAAGATGGAATCAAACAAGGCTGACTAATGTGTCGCCATACGAGGCTGCCAGAGGTTTTATTCGCTGCCTGTTTTTTGCTCTCCCCAGCCCCGGAAGGGAAGCGTTCCTCAGGGCTGACAGCTGTGTGGGTAGCTCGCAATCGCTTTGCAGTTCTGGATCGCATGCATTCGGTAAGGGCCGTGCTTACCGGGGTTGTCTTTTTATAGGCATGTTTTGTCATTTGGAAGTGTGTGCATGCAGAAGGGGGGAGGCAGAAATGGCTCATTAAATTTTTGCTAGTTCAGATGTAGTGGTGAGGCACTCTTGGGGCGATCTGGCTCTGAATTTAGGTAAAAGGAAACATCATATAGAAATGTATTTATTATTTTAAATTTCAGTTTTCTTCCTTTTTTAGTCAGTATTCTCCCTGAGATGTCCGGGACACAAAGGTTGGCTTGAAGTGGGAGATTCAAGAAGTGAAATTGATCTGATTCAGAAAATGAAACTGGCCAGGCTAGTTTCACTGCATAAAAGCAGAAAGAGGAAATGGCAACATCAAATTTTAAAAATTTTCTGTTTTCAGTAGTTGAGGGAGTAAGCAAGAAATGGTAGGGCTGAGAAACATTCACCAACGACGACTAGATTGGGTACCAAACCTGCTAGTCAGGGTGAAAAATACTTGCGTTGCCATGCACACCCTTTACAATTTAAATAAAACTGTTGTTTGCTGTTTCGTTTTTCTTATATTCAGTTGTATCATTGCAGGCCATTCTTGCTGAGTAGACATGGAAAGCTTGCTACTTCTCTTACTTTTGTTCTTCCTTCCTTCCTTCCTACATTCTCCAAATTCCTGGATTGGCCTCCTCAGGGTTTAGTGCTTCCTCTTTCCCTCCATCTCTTAATTTTTGTTTCCTTCCCTACACTGAGATCTCTACTTTTCCTCTGCTATATCTTCTCCATCCACGCACCGCCCCCCGCCCACGCACAATGGAAGTCTTACAGAAGGTTGAACTTCACTAGCCAAAGAGATATGGAGGGTGTGATATTCTCTCTCTCCTCCTGACACAGCACAGTGAGAATTGAAAGAATAGCTCCTGTCCACCCTGTCAAAGCGGAGGTTGGGTAGGATGCCTTCCAGGATAGGGACCATCGATTCTGCTTTGGGGCTCCATTTTTCTCTATCTATTAAATGTCAATACAATTGAACTCATCTTTCCCCTATCCAACAAACCCCTTTGGTGTTGTAAGGAAGAATGAGCCTCCTTTTTTTCCCTTGCTCCTGCTGCAGATCCTCCTGGCTACTATTAAGGGAATACAAATGCCCCCGCCCTCCCCCATCCAGACCTCTTCTCTAAGTGCCAGCTCCCTCTTTCCGAGAACCAAATGTTGTCTTTTAGAACAACAAAGAGAGCAATTTGGTGTTCAGACTTGACGTTCATTGTGTAAGGGAAATTTTTTGGTTCTTCCCAGTTAACCATCTCTCCTCTTGATTTTTCCCACCTCCCCACATGGCAGATTCTAATCAAGAACCTGAAGAATGAGATTACCAAGAAAGTGCAAGTCCCAAACTGTGATGAGATTTTCTATGCTGGTACTGGGAATTTGTTATTGAGGGATGCGGATTCTATCACCCTCTTCGATGTGCAGCAGAAGCGGTAAGGTCCCACCTGCTGCGGAGATGTAATGTTGTAATCCTGCTCATGTGTGCCTTTCGGGGACAGGTAATGGCTATTAATGTGCTGCAAAACCTAGCCTCAGCTGCAAGCTGTGTCACATTGAGCCAAATCACTGCTAACAACTGTTACAAGGGACGAAGTAGAAATGTAGCCGTGTTGCAGTTTATTTTGCAAGTATTGTCACCTTTCCCAGGGAGAAATGGGCTTGGCCCCTCACCTCCCTCCCTGACCCATCACTTTGACTACAGAACCATGGAGACTGGCAAAGGAAAAGACTCACTGGTGTAGCTCAGCTCCCTGATTTTCCATTGCCTTGCGGCTTGTGACATTTACAGCAGTTCAAAGTGAGCGTGAAATGCTACCACCTCAGAATGTGGTGGTGCTTCATACTGACCATGCAAGGTAGAGGATGCTAGAGAATGAGGCCCAACTTCTGGCCAAATCCCTAATCCAGTGCAGGATTGATCCTTGCAATATAGTCTCCAGTGCTGCTGCATCTGATTTAGTTTTTAAAGGACCCTGCTGATATACAAACTGTGCCTTTTAAAGATCCTTGTGTGATACCAGTAGCTTCAGAGTCCCAGATGAATAATATTGAAGCATTTTCAAATAGTTTTACTCTGCATGTCACTCTGTTGTGTGTTGAACCTGGTTTGTTTCACTTCTGGGTTCTTGTACTCTGTCCCAAGACTGTTGTCTCGGGGTTTCTAGCACCGCAGGAAAGCTTGTATCAACTTGTTACTGAAAAAAAAATGACATAGGAAGCTGTCTCTCCTGTGTTGTGCAAAATCTGCTTCTTAAAATAAAACCTAATTTTTGAACCGGTGTCCAAGCAATTTTTCATTTTACATATCTCAGCCTGTATGGCTTTGGGATGACTTTTTGCTAGGATAGATTTCAGAGGAACCAATTCTCAGGTACGCTATGGGCGCTTTACATTTGTCTGGCAGTGTAAATTTCATTTGGGCTCACTTTGCCCTTCACAGTGCCAGAGTTGTGTAAAGGGGCCTTACGGCATCTGAAAATCAAGCCCCAGAGTGCTTGAGAGTGGGAGTCAGTAGATCCTAGGTAGCTCTTTCATCTGGTGAGGGTTATGGTGACAGTGTCCCTGAAGGAGACCTTTACAGGAACGCTTTTCCCCCTGCAGAACCCAGGCTTCGGTGAAGATCTCAAAGGTGAAGTATGTCATCTGGTCAGCTGACATGTCCCATGTGGCTCTACTGGCTAAGCACGGTAAGGTACCTTTTTCCCACTTACACCCATTTAAGGTCCTCAACAGCCCTACCTCATAGACTCATAGACTTTAAGGTCAGAAGGGACCAGTACGATCATCTAGTCTGACCTCCTGCAAAATGCAGGCCTCAAAACCTCACCCACCCACTCCAGCAATAGGGCACCAACCTATGACTGAGTTATTTACCTCCTTAAATCATGATTTAAGGACTTTAAGATGCAGAGAATTCACTGGTAGGTGAGCCATGCCCTGTGCTACAGAGGAAGGTGAAAAACTCCCAGCGCCCAGGCCAATCAGCCCTGGGGGAAAATTCCTTCCCAACCCCAAATATGGCGATCAGTTAAAGCCTGAGCACGTGGGCAAGTCTCACCAGCCAATTACCCAAGAAACAATTCTGTGTAATAACTCAGAACCCTGTTCTCAGGTGTGTGCTGACTAGTACACCAAGTCTCACTCCAGGACCCAGTGTGCTGCAGCAGTGTCCATGAGGGAGGTTAAAGCACAGCAAGCTGGTGCGCTGTAGATTCACACCCTAGTTTGCTGTGTGTTTGTAGACAAGCCCTCAGATGAGCAGGGAATTCTGTATCCATTATGGTTGTCTGGATTTCCTCCTTCTCCTCTCCAGCCATCATGATCTGCAACAGGAAGCTGGAGTCCCTGTGCAACATCCATGAGAATATCCGTGTCAAGAGCGGTGCCTGGGATGAGAGTGGTGTCTTCATCTACACCACCAGCAACCACATCAAATATGCCGTCACCACAGGGTGAGTCTGCTGCCAGTTAAGGGGAGGGTGCGTGTTGAAATCGCTCTTTGAAGGACTTGACTGTGGTATGACCTCTTCTTAATATAGCTGGGCTGGATTTGATATCAGACTGCACCTTAGGTGATGGGTTTCTGGGCCTTGAGAATTCCTGCGCACTCTGAGTATGTGAGCTGCTTCTCTGCAGCTCCTACTGTCAGGAACACCCTTCTGGTGGCCCTTTTTCTTCTTCCATGCAACTCACCATGTGTTTGCAAGAGCTTGCTCTGCGGTGCCCACCATCTAGAACAGTGTTCTCCTCGAGAAGTACGCAGAGGTCTTCTAGGGATTCATCAGCTCATTCAGTATTGGTCTAGTTTTACAAAAGACTACGTAACAAGTGCTAGCAAAGTTGGTACAAACTAAAATTTCATACAGACAATGATTTGTTCTATATATTGAAATGGAAGTACAAAATTTATATTCCAATTGATTTATTTTATAATTAAATGATAAAAATGAGAAAGTCAGCAATTTTCAGCACTATTGTGCTGTGACATGTTCGTATGTGATTTTGAAGCAAGAAGTTTTCAAGTAAGGTGAGACTTGGGGAACACAAGACAAATCAGACTCCTGAAAGGGGTCCAGGAGTGTGGAAGGGCTGAGAGTCACTAATTTAGAACCATCTCCTGGAACTTGGTCTTTGCTCACTTAGGGCACCAACAGCTTTCTTATTCGCAGCTCCTCCTGTTGGAAACAGCCTCTACCTCTCGGCTGCATCAGCTCTCCCTCTCTTAAAACCACTGTTAAAATCCTCGCCTTGCTCTCCCGTTTTGTATTTTTGTGGGGCTGGAGTTTATTAAAGCCACTGTACAAAATATAAGTTGCCTCAATTGTATCAGTTCTCATCCTAGCAGTTGAAATTATGAAATAAAGCAGCAGTTTTCAAACTTTTTTGCTTGGGACCCAGTTAAAAAAACCCAAAAAATCATTTATGTCTGTGGCCCAACACTTATATCTTTCAGCATTCAAGTCTTTTGGTGAGGGCAGCAAGAACTGCCACAACCCTGTACCTGAGGGTCTGTAACCCAGTTCTGGGTCTTGACCCGTGGTTTCTAACCAACTGAAGTAAAGGATAGCTCACCGCTAACTTGTGGGAGCCTATATAGTTAAATATCTTTTTAGGCAAAACAGGAATTCAGTTGGTATTTTCCCTCCAAAATACTGGATTCAAAGTTAGTTCTCCCATCTGCAGAGCGAGGCAGTCCTGCAGCCTAGCCTTGGGATGCTCAGATGTTCTTTTTGGTTCTCTCATGTTGGCATGGGCCTTATAGCATCCTGTTCCCTAGGGCTTGTAGCTGTAACCCACGCCAGTGGCAGGGCTGTATGCAGAGGTATCCGAGTCTCTGGCTTTTCCCAAGCTAATGGTTGCTGGTGTTAGAATGAGTCACACTATGTAACATACAAATATACCGTGTCCTGGTTTAGGGATCATGGAATCATCCGCACTCTGGACCTGCCTATCTATGTCACCCGCGTGAAGGGGAACAACGTGTACTGTTTAGACAGGGAATGCCGCCCCAGGGTCCTCACCATTGACCCCACGGAGTTCAAGTTCAAACTGGCGCTGATCAACAGGAAGTATGATGAGGTGAGGGGCTGGGGCATGGCATCTTTTTCACCACCTGGTGCCATAGGACAGCGGTTCTTAACCACTGTGTCGGGACACAAAGGTGTGTTGCAAAGAGCGGGGAGGTGTGTCACGGAAAATTAGCAGCTCAGCTTGGAGCTCCTGCCGCCTGCTACTCTCGGTTGCTCTCAACCGCCCTTTCCTTCTGCACAATGCAGGCAGCAGCCATGACCAGATGAGTAAAGGGACTTAGGTGCTGCAACCCAGAGAGCCTGGGCTGTGGGGTGGGGAACACCATTTGCCCCACAAAAATAAATTCAGCCTCATTGAGCCAGGCTGCCAGGGCTCTGCCCCCACTCAGGTCTCAGAGTGCTGCATCCTCCAGAGCGCCACAGCCTCCCAAGCGCTCCCAGCCCAAGTGCCCCCACCACTGGCAGATTGTAATATGTCACACAGGGAAACATCATCTGTCAGGTGTGCTGGGATGGGAAAAAGGTTGAGAACCACTGCCCTGGGATAATGCCTGCCATGAGACATCCTCCGTTCCTCTGCATGACTTTCTCCTTTCTAGGTATTGCACATGGTGAGGAATGCTAAGCTGGTGGGCCAGTCCATCATTGCCTACCTGCAGAAGAAGGGCTATCCTGAGGTGGCCCTGCATTTTGTAAAGGATGAGAAGACCCGGTTCAGCCTGGCACTGGAGTGTGGCAATATCGAGGTGAGATGCCAGCCTGCACTAGGGCAGGGAAGGGATACCTGTATCTGTACCTCTCTCTGTAATGCTGTCTTTACAGATGGCAGGTTGTATATTGTGGTCTGTAGGGAAGGCTCGCCTGCATTTTGGATAACTTGTGGTGGTGCAGTAAAGGTCTGTGATCCAAGTAGAGCCTGTGAAATTCTACAGTGAGGCCATTGAGACTGAGATGCGGCTCCCATGGTCTACAGCTCCCTGTGGGTGACCATCTGATTCTGAACAGATGGCTGCTTGCAGCTGAGTGGTGGAACCTGTAGTTTCCCCAGGCTGCAACTTTGTGCTATAAGGAGTGCTTAGAAATCCATTTAATGTAAACTGGAGGCAGAGCTCCTCTGTTGGGCACAAGATTTGGTGGCCCCATGGGTCTGCAGTGGACTTAGCTAGACCAGGGTGTGACGTGGAGGTGTAGAATGTACAGAGATCCTGAAGAGGAACCCAAATTGGATTGCAGCTTGTTTTGAACTGTCATCACCCTTGACTACAAAGTCCATGTATGGGCCAGGTTGGAGACACTGCTGCTTTCTTTCTTTATAATGCTGCTGGATCACAGCTGTAGGGAGCAGCGGTCATAGGTATCTGAGAGTCTCACTGAATCTGTCTTTAATGTATCCTCAGAACATTGTCTCTCACTGGGAGACTGAGGCACAGAAAGACTTGCCCAAGGCCACACTGAACATCTCAGGTGGAGCAAGGAGCTCAAGCTTGGGCTGCAGAGTCCCAAGTCAGCCCCCATTGGACCATCGTCCTGTCTGTGCTCATGTGTGTGCCCTTGTTTGCTGTGTTCTGCCAGATCGCTCTGGAGGCAGCCAAGGCTCTGGATGACAAGAATTGCTGGGAGAAGCTGGGGGAGGTGGCTTTGCTGCAGGGGAACCATCAGATCGTGGAGATGTGCTATCAGCGCACTAAGAACTTTGACAGGCTCTCTTTCCTGTACCTCATCACGGGCAACCTGGAGAAACTCCGCAAGATGATGAAAATAGGTGAATCCCAAGAGGGGAGGGTGGGAGGTTTACAACTTCAGCTCGGTGAGGCAGTGGCCGTCTTTTTACTGTGTCTGTACAACGCTTAACCCAGTGGGATCCTGGTGTGTGACTGGGGGTCTGAGATGTTATTGCAATGCAAATAAAGAATAATAATAAAGGTGCTCTGAACACCACCCTGAGAGAGGACAGAAGGGAGAGCTCACAGAGGAGGCTGAGGACTGTGGAGGGGTGGTGACTCTTTCTCGTTATCTGGTTTAGCTGAGATCCGTAAAGACATGAGTGGCCACTATCAGAATGCCCTTTACCTCGGAGACGTAGCAGAGAGGGTGAGGATCCTGAAGAACTGCGGCCAGAGTGAGTATCACAGCGATGGTTTTGTAGGCTGCTGCCCTCTGGGCTGGCGGGGGCTAGAGGAAAGAGACACTAAGTGTCCGTTCCTGCATCTTTGCTTGGCCTCCCCCTTCACGGTACAGAACCACTACTAAAGGGAGACCAGGAAGAGCTTTAGTTGCTGCTTCTTGCCTGGGTGTGACTCCCCTGTCTAAGTAACGCGGCGTCCTCCCCTCTCCGTTTGGGATTGTGTGATCCCAATGCTTTTCCCATCTGCCTTTCAGCTACGTTTCTCAATGCGTTTTCCAAATGCTTCCTGGTGGCTGCTTCACATTATCACCCTGCTTGGCAGATAGAGAAACTGAGGCAAGAAAGGGGAAGTGTATTACCCTTCAGTAAATTAGCGACAGAGCTGGGAATAATCCTGGGACTCCCAGTCACCTGTTTTGACCGCTAGGAAACAGTCTGTCGTTCTTTGACCCTCCCACCCACCTCCGGTGCTACCTATGGAGGTGATGTTCCCGTGCATATGCTGCTAATCTTACTTCATCTCAGTGAGGCCTAGAGACGTCATCTAGGAAGTCCAAGTAGTGCGTGTGAATGGACTATGGAGTGTTTGGCACATGAAGAGCATCTTGTGTGAATCGCGATTTCACAGAGGGCACAGAAACACTGAATATGCCCCCAAACTGTGGTCTTTTAAATACTTTTCCTTGAAATTGACTAAATTTACTTGTAAAATTCATTCTGTGCAAACCCAGTGAAATTCAATATTTGCATTTATGTTGTCATGACATTTCTAAAGCAAAATGGTGATTTACACACACCCCTACAAATTCTATATCCACCTGCCATGTGTATTCTGTGCCATTTCAGAGTCCCTGGCCTATCTCACAGCTGCAACCCATGGCTTGGATGAAGAAGCTGAGAGTCTGAAGGAGACGTTTGACCCAGAGAAGGAAACGGTTAGTAAATCAGCTGTTGTTACCTACCTAGTCGCAAGCTCCATCAGGAAGAGGAGAGGATAGCAGTAGAAGATACCACTGGTGTCTGGTGTTGTTGAAGTTGAGGCCGTAGTTGATGCTAAGTTCCCTGAAGGAACGTCTCCCTCTCCAGCCAGGGCTGAGACCAACATCCTGTGCTATGTGTAGGGGAGGCTAAGCCAAGGGTTTTCTCTTGGTGGTCTATTGTTATGGATCTCTCTCTTTTCAGATTCCAGACATTGACCCTAATGCAAAGCTGCTTCAGCCTCCAGCTGCCATCATGCCTCTGGACACTAACTGGCCATTGCTCACTGTCTCCAAGGGATTCTTTGAAGGAACAATTGCCAGCAAAGGTAACATTGCATGCTGGGGACTGTTGAATTAACAAAGATGGAATAAATGGCCTCAAAAGCCAAAGGTGTTAACCTAATCCAGTCATTGTCCAACATGAAACGGGGTTAAACCAGGTCTGGGGTTTGCAATATAGACATCAGCCTATTTAGTACCATGGCAGACCCGCTGTTGAAAAGCCTTTTAACTTTTTATTAAAGACACAGAAAAGAAGGAATCAGTTAAAGCATTGCAAATAAATGAGGCTTTCATTTGAACATCTCTTCTTCCCTTTTCCTTTAGCTGGAGAGAGGTTTTATATGGAATTCCTGCCCTCCCCTCCTTGTTTGGTAGTCTGAGATGGTATTAAAGGTGATGGTAACCGCCTTTTGGGGAAAAGAGAAGTTAGTTGAGGTGGGATGGGGTGGTTGTCTTTGCTGTTCTTAAAATCCAATCTCAGTTCCAAAAAGACAAGATAAAAATTCACACAAGAGGAAAGAAAAGAGAAAAGACAGATAATGTGGCTTCTGTCTCTTACACTTGCAACCTCACTGCTGGAAAAATACAGGCCCAGAACACAGTCTCATCAGCCACTCTGAAACCTGGCAAACTTGTATGAACATCAAGCTGTTTACGGCATTCCTTTTAGCTGCCTCTCTGGTCACAGGCTTACAGCAGTGTTGCAAAATATGTAGTCTTGGCCAGCTAAGCCAGATTCTTATCAGACAGAAGGAAAAAGGAGAAAGATGGGAAAGAGAAGACATAAGATTAGGGAAGGGTAGGAAAAGGATGTATTTGCAGAGGGGAAGAGGCGATATGGTTCCAGGTGGTAGTTGGGATTTAGGCCGTGGTGCTTTGAACAGGGGGTTGGACTAGATGACTTCCTGAGGTCCCTTCCAGTCCTAATATCTTGTGAGGTCATCTTGCGCTCTCTCTCTGGCCCAGTCTGGTCAGGACATCTCTTGAGAAAGAAGATCTGTAGTGACAGCTATGATAGGGAAGGTCCCCTCCTTCCCCTTCTCTCATCTTTCATTCAGCCCCCACTGTGGTGGCAACTTTCCTCCCAAAGTATTTTTTTTCCAAAGGACCGCAAAAGGGAGTGATGAGTGGAATAGCCTGTCCCCTCATTATTTTTTCAACCAAGTAAGCCTAACTTTTGACACACTAATTTTGATTAATTGATTTCTGATCTCTTGCTGTTTTTTACCAGACATAATCTCAACAAAGCCCCTAAATTATGGCAGGGGACCTTTTTGTTTGGACTACTTCAGTCTTTCTGTGTAGCTTTTGTGGGGCTTTTCCTGTCGATATTTGTTGTGGAAGGTTATTGTGACATCTTACCAACTTTCACTTGCTTTTCATTGCTGAGCTCACCATCAGGGTACATTTGTAGGCCCAATTATCATAACAGAGTCATCTGTAATTGTGCTGGGATATCCGTGTTCTAATTTCCTCCCCAGCAGCCCAGCTGGTCAACCTCCAGCTTCCCATAGGTTTCTGGCGCAGGCTGGTCCCCAGTTAAAGATGACATTTAAACCATTCCCAGAAAATCCCCTGGATGCACATCACTTATGCTTCAGATGTCTTTAGCTTTTAACATGGCACAGATATGTGACAATAAGTGCTGGGCTGGACAAGGTCAGCCTAATGCCTGTTCTTTCTAATATCTGACCCTGCTGAAGGGGAGTGAATGAGTGATCCTGTTCCTTTCCCTAGGCAAAGGAGGGGCGTTGGCGGCTGATATTGATATCGACACTGTTGGCACCGAAGGCTGGGGAGAGGATGCTGAGTTGCAGCTGGATGAAGGTAAGAACATATAAGCAGCCATCAATGTAGGGAAGTGTGTCTGTCTGTCTGTGTGTGTATCTGTCTCTGTGTGTCTCCAGCAAATTTCTGACTGTGGTTCTGTTGCAACATGCAGATGGATTTGTGGATGCCACGGAAGGCTTTGGAGATGAAGCCCTTGGTAAAGGGCAGGAGGAAGGAGGCGGATGGGAAGTTGAAGAGGATTTGGAGCTTCCACCTGAACTGGTAGGGAGCTGTAGGATCAGGAGTTGATCTTGGGAGGAATTGGGAGTCTCAAGCGCTGAGTTGCAGTGGCCCTGAAAAAGGGGAAGCAAGGAGAAAAACAGGAGGCCACATAACACGACCCAGGTGCGATGTTTCTGCTGACATGATCAGCAGTGAAAGGGTTGAGGCCAACATCTATATCTTTAGGTTTCAGAGCCAATGCTCCACCGTGATGGCTGGGACAGTTCACATTCCTGAGTTTTTCTTCCCTGCTGCCAGGGCTAGAACCTTCCATTTTAGGTGAAAGCCAGGATTTGTCAGCACAGTTTTCCAGCTAGGGTGAGGGCTTTCTGGCTGTGGAGGTGCTGAGGATACTGGGCTCTGATTAATCCATTGTGATGGCTGTTTTGGTCTAGGAAATGCTTGGAGGGCTGCCAGACCAGCTCACATCCTGGCTGGCCCCTTCTTGGCAGTTTCAGCAGAGGCCAAGGATTGAGGGGCACCATGGAGGTCAAACTCCCCCTGCTCCTTTTTAAAAGCAATTGGTGAGATTAGGGCTGATGCACATTGACAGTGCAGCCCATGGGTGAGCTTTCACCATGCTGAGTCAGTCTGCGGAGCCATCAGTCCCCAGGGCAGCATTGTCTAGATGTGGCTTCATGTGATCCTCGCACTCCCAGGCTAATCAGTGTCCTCTTTGCTCCCTAGGATGTCCCTGCTAACCCAGCAGGAGGTGCCGAGGATGGATTCTTTGTGCCGCCCACCAAGGGCACCAGCCCAGCTCAGGTAACAGGACAAACTTGGGGCGGGCGCCGTCAGCAGGTTAAACAAACATGGGTGCCTACAAATCCATTCAAGAGCTATGGAGGAAGAAGCAGGCAGATGTGATGCGATTCCTTCTGCGTGTCCGCTGTTGGCAATATCGCCAATTGTCGGCCCTACATTGAGCTCCCCAACCCACCAGACCAGACAAAGCCCGTAGATTAGGATACGAGGCTAAAGAAGGTCATGTTATTTACCGCATTCGTGTTTGTCGCGCTGGGTGTAAATGCCCAGTCCCAAAAGGTGCTACCTATGGTAAACCTGTAAATCTTGGTGTTAACCAGCTGAAATTTGCCCGTAGTCTGTAGCAGAGGAGCATGCTGGTTGCCACTGTGGGGCTTGAGCGTTGAACTCCTATTGGGTGGGTGAAAATTCCACAGACAAGTTCTTCGAAGACAAACATCCCGAGTCTGGCTTTGAAACATTCTCTCTCTGGCACTTGCCTTTCCTGGTCTGAGTTCAGGATTCCCAGCCTCCACTAAGGTATAACGGGTCCTGCAAGGTCCTGTTCACTTTTCTGTGCTGGTTAACGATCAGCATCAGGAACTGGTGGTCCTTGGGAGAAGTGGCTGGAGTCCTGTTGTTGGTGTGGAATGGGACATGAGTGTGCTGAGGAGCAGGCGGTGTGTGCGCACGCACACACACACACACACACACACACACACACTCTCTCTCTCTCTCTCTGCCCTCTTGTAATGCATGTCTCCTCTCACCTAGGTCTGGTGTAACAATTCCCAGCTACCTGTTGATCACATTCTGGCTGGCTCCTTTGAGACAGCCATGAGGGTAAGTTACACCAGAGGTTTCTGGTGATTCTGTTTGTTCTTTTGCCTCTGATCCCTTCCAGCAAGGGCAGACAGGCAGAGGGGTGCCAGCTGATACAGGGTGTTCAAGGCCTGATGCATGTAGTTTCATGCCGTATGCTGTTCAGTTTGAAGAATAGAACTAGACGTTCCTTCTTGGGGGATGTGTGATGGGGCCAAATCCCTCCCCAGTGCGCTGGGAACTCATCCCCATTGTCTTCCTGTGACTGCAGGGTAATGTGGGATTAACCTCACAAAGGAAGAGGAGAGTTTCTGGGTTATAGCTCAGGACTCCTGGGTTCTCTTTCAGACTGCTGCAGACTCACTGGCTATGTCTACAGTGGCAAGTTAGTTCGAATTAAGGAGGCTTAATTTGAACCAACTAAAGCCATGGGTACACTAGGCTTTAGTTAGTTTGAATTAAGGGCTTCCTTAATTCGAACTAAGAAGTTCGAATAGGGTTTCAGAAGTAAGGCTTTAATTCGAACTAACTAGTTTGAAGTAGCCAATGTGGCCATGTTAATTTGAACTATTTTCTTAGTTCGAACTAACCGGCCATTGAAATGAATGGCACTTGTTTAGTTCGAACTAACTTTTTCTAGCTCGAACTAATTAAAATTAGTTCGAATTAGTTAGTTCGAGCTAACTAATTTTAGCAAGTGTAGACATAGCCATTGTGTCTGCTTGGATAAGTCAGTTCTCCCAGTGCTTCAGTTTCCCCAGGTGCAAAGTAGAAGTTCTTGTAGGCTGTGGGAGCAGATGTCTTCACGGGTGGGATCCCACGTGTATGTCACTGGACAGTTCTTCTATAGTGCCCAGCAGATAAACGTGGAGCTTCTCTTCTCTCTTAGCTCCTCCATGACCAGGTGGGAGTGACTGATTTTGGCCCCTACAAGCAGCTGTTCTTGCAAACTTACGCTCGGGGCCGTACCACCTACCAAGCACTCCCTTGCCTCCCTGCTATGTATGGATACCCACATCGTAACTGGTGAGCAGTGTGGCAGAGTCTAGCCTCTCCCTTCAGGCCTCTGCCATTTTCCCTTCCTCCAGTCTTACCTGACTCTTCCCTTTCTGCTGCTTTTTGGGGGGTGGTTAGTTGCCAGTTGTTTTCAGACCAAAAACAGGCCCTGCCCGCTCCCTGCATGTATCCCCTGCTCTTCTCCTAACGTAAACCAAGCAAAAAAGCAAATTGGTTTTTAAATGGATCAGTGTTAATCAATGGAGATGTGGATCTGGGACCAGCACCTCTGTTGATGGCACAAGCTCTAAGGCGAATTCATCCCAAGGCAGTTTTCTGATGCCTATTAAAGTGGAAGGATTTTGTTACACCACTCTCCTTGTTAGAGCTTAAACAGGATGAGGCAGCTGGGGTTCGTGGTCCCCTGCCGCCAGCTGCTGGTTTCTTCTGGCTAAGCTAGCCTGGAACTTAGGGCATCTGAAAGTGCGTCCAGTGTCTCCTGCAGGGGTAGCTGAGGCACTATGGGATAGCGACCCAGATTTTCCGAGCATGCACCATTACAGCCAGTTAGGCAGCATGAGAGACTTGGAGACTCCACCATGGTTACACAGCTGTGGTGGTGGAGTGGCGGTGTGGACCAACTGAGCCAGGTCAGTGTGTCACTGACTGGTTACACTGTAGTGCAGATGGGCCATCAGGGCAACATTGCCCCCTGCGGTCTGGCCGACCTCCTAGTTAGTTCCCTTGTTCTCAGTGAAGCTCCTGCCCCTTTCTGCACCTCCAGGAAAGATGCCGGGTTGAAGAACGCTCTCCCGGCTGTGGGCCTGAAGCTCAATGACCTGATCCAGCGCCTGCAACTCTGCTACCAGCTGACCACGGCCGGCAAGTTTGAGGAGGCGGTGGAGAAGTTCCGCTCCATCCTGCTGAGTGTGCCGATGCTGGTCGTGGATAACAAGCAGGAGATCGCTGAGGTGAGGGGCACATCTTTCCCCAGTTGCCGGTCCCCTCCCTCTCGGGAAGCCAATGGTGCCTGACTCTCTCTCCTCCTGACCACAGGCCCAGCAGCTGATTGCCATCTGCCGAGAGTACATCGTGGGGCTGTCGATGGAGATTGAGAGGAAGAAGCTCCCCAAAGAGACTCTGGAGCAGCAGAAACGCACCTGTGAGGTACAGAAGCTCCACTGCATTCCTGTTGTTGTGGCCAGGACTCCTAGGTTCTGTTCCTGCCTCTGGGAGGGAATGGGTTAGCGGAGACAAGGAATCCTGAATTCAGTGCCCAGTCTCTCTTGTGGATTCCCTGTGTGGTCTTAGGCGAGTCACTCGGCCTCAGTTTACCATCTGTGAAACAGGCCTTATACTGGCCATTAGCAGCATTGATCGTGAACCTGAGATTCGCTTGTCTGCCGAAGGCTCAGTCCTTTCGTCATTTGCTTGAATGGACCCAACCTTAGTCCTTTGCCAGGTGAGCATCTCTCACCTGATGCATTCTGCTTGCCAGGCCAAGTCCTGCAAGGTCCGTTAACCCCACTCACGATCTTGGTGCTCTTTTAGGGTGTGCAATGATCAACTTAACAGGGAGGGAATGTGTCCCAGCAGTTAATGTATGATTATGGGTCTCCAGAGACCTGGGTTCTGTTCCTTGCTCCACAGCTGACCTCCTGGTGACCCTGAGCATGTCACTGCCCCCTCCCTTTGCCTTGGCTTTCCCATCTGTAGAAAGGGGGTAATGACACTGATTCCCATTGTAAAGTAGTTTGAAATGTGCTCATGGAAAACGCTGCAGAAGGGCTATGGATGATGATTAATCCTGTGTCTGAAACAGGAAGCTGTTGCTAGGTTTGCTGTGTGGGGCATTAGCCCTCTACTGCATCACCCTGCTGGGTTTATCCCCTCTAGCAGCCAGACAGGGTCTCTTTGTCTTTGCTGCAAGAGGTGACTGGCAAATGCTTCCCCAGTGATGGTGTTTTCTCTCTCTCTGGCTTCCCCCAACAAAGATGGCTGCCTATTTCACCCACTCCAACCTGCAGCCCGTCCACATGATCCTAGTGCTGCGCACTGCCCTCAATCTCTTCTTCAAGCTCAAGAACTTCAAGACAGCTGCCACCTTTGCTCGCCGGCTCCTGGAGCTGGGCCCCAAGCCTGAAGTGTCACAGCAGGTAAGCGTGCAGGACACGATGAGGGGGGACTTGTCAGTCCTGGAATGCAAGAGACCTGGTGTGCTGAGCCCCTTCGCTCCATGTGGGAGCAGCTAGCAGAGCAAAGATGGGTGGAGAGGAGGTGGGGAATTTGGGGGCAGGTGTCTCAGCTGTGATGGTGGGGATGTATGTCTCAGGCAAGGAGGCCGTGCTGGGAGGGAAGGATGTTCCCCTGCTTTGAAGGCTGTGTAAGGTCCCCTGGTGTAGACAGTAGAGAGATCTGGCCAAGCTGGAGCTGTTCCATCTACTGTGTGTTCCGCAGCTTCTTCCCTCTGCAGTTGCTATTGATGCTTTCCCCATCCCTCCCTAGACACGCAAGATCCTGTCCGCGTGTGAGAAGAACCCCACAGATGCCTACCAGCTCAACTACGACATGCACAACCCCTTCGACATCTGCGCCGCCTCCTATCGACCTATCTACCGCGGCAAACCGGTGGAGAAGTGCCCGCTCAGTGGTGCCTGCTACTGCCCCGAGTTCCGGGGACAGATCTGCCGAGTCACCACGGTAAGGTGGTTGCTTGTGGCAGCTTCTCCTCCCACAGCCGTGGTCCTTGGCTTCTCCTGACGAATTCTTCCTGTAGTAGCTTCCTCACGCCCTGCCTGTAGCTCTTCACGTGTTTCCAGTGATTCATGTTGGGTCAGCAGGGGAATGGCTCACAGGCAGGGGAGGGAACATGAGCTGCCCAGTCCTTGAGGTTGAAATGTCGATAATCCCTGGAGTCCCAGCTTCCAATGCTAGCAGGTTCAGCTCAGCTCTTCATCTTTCTCAGGGTGGGTGGAACTGAGCTGAGGGGCTCTGCTGAGATCTTTCTCCCAGCTCCCATTCCCTCTGCAAGGGTTGTAATGGTCGCCTGGCACTTGGAGAGCTGGTGTTTTGCCCTGGTGTCCTCTCCCAAACATCTCATCTCCCCTCTCTCCCCATTTGAGTGGGGCAGTGTGCATAAAGTTGGGGAGCCCTGAGCGCTCCCTGGGACGAGGATCCTGCACCATGGTGGGTGCTGCAGTAATATCCACTCGCAAACAGGCTGCATAGGTTACACTGAACTTTTGGTGTGATTAGGAGGCAAAGCCCAGCCAGCGACTCAGGGCAAGCAAGAATTGTGCCAGCAGGTGTATGTAATCTAGGGCTGGGTGCTGGTCCCACTGATGCCATTCGGAGTAGGATTTTGGTCTGTAGGAGGAGGTGGGGTGTCACAAAGCTGGATGTGGTTGGGATGAGGTTCTCAAGCTGTGTCTGTCCATCACAGCACAGTCAGTCCCTGCAGTGTATACTAGGATAAACTCTTTGCCAAGAACCCCAGGCTTGCCCTGGTCCATTGTGTTGCTGTTAGCCATTCACCCACCATCTTCCTTTTATTCCCCAGGTGACAGAGATCGGCAAAGACGTTATTGGGCTGCGAATCAGCCCACTGCAGTTCCGCTAAGACCCTGCCCCACGCTGGGGAGACGGGAGCTTCTCGCTTCCCTCTGCATCTAATGAGTCCTATATTAGGCAGCATGACCCTGAAACCTTCCATCTTGCTCTTGCTTCTCCCTTTCTTCATTCTAGCTACTATCGGACCACTGACGTGGATCCTGTGCACCATTACTGTGAATGTGCTATTGTGGGTGATATCTGCTCGCTCCCTCCCCCCCCCCCCCAGGCCAGAGATGGCAAGCCCCCTGCCCTGAGTGTGATGAATAATAACCTGGGATCCTGCATCACAAGGTGCAGTTGATGTGACAGTCACCCCCCAACCCTTTAACTAGAGGAAGGATTGTCCACCTCAGAAGAGGACAATCCTGCACAAGAGCCTTTGTTGTGACCCAGAGACTGTATGGAAACTGCTGGAGAATTAATGAAAGTGCCAGGACAACAGTCCCCCACTTCCGCAGCCCTCCTGGACTGAGACCCAGAGTCAGGGCTCTGAGAACCCACCTTGGCTTGGACAGCAGGAAAAGCAGCCTGGTTCCAGTCTGACCAGGACCCTGCTTGGAATCGTAGCCATGGGAAGTGAGAGTTCGTACTGCGGGCCATCCAGTCCTGATCCAAGGAGCCTCATGGGCTTTCCAGAAAGGAACAATAAAGTGGCCTAGAATGCCAGGACTTTGGTTGATTTTTATGCCTTTGCAGTTTTTCCTCCCTTTTTGTTCCCTGTTCACATTTAATAAAGTTAATTAACCAATTGGAGCTGCTCCCCGCTCTATTTTTCTTCCCTGTTTCATCTCTTCTGTTCGAGCCTGGAATGGACTGATTGTTTCAGCTTCCATTGCATATGTTGTAAGTTGCACATTTCTTTACTCCAGACTGTCTCTTTCAGAAAGCATTCTGGATTTGCTTGAGAGAGAGCAGAACTCCTGAGTCACTGGAAAATATGGAAGATTTTCCTGTAGGATAGGGCTCAAGCCCTGGCCTAGTCTTTTGGAGGGGGGAGAAGGGGAAGGGTTGACATGCCCAGGGACTAATGACCTGCTTGAAATCTGAGGACATGATCTCTGTAGAAAAACAAGAGAGTCCTGTGGCACTTTTATTTATTTATAAATAAATCTGTTAGTTTTTAAAAGTGCCACAGGATTCTGTTGTTTTTCTGTAAGAGACCAACATGGCTACCCCTTTGGAACATAATCTCTGTAGTGATTTAGCCCCTTGAGTCTCTTTACTTAGCTTAATAAAGAGAAGGTTAAGGGGGTGATTTGGTCACAGTCTGTAAGACCTACACAGGGAACAGATATTTAATAATAGGCTCTTCAGCCTGGCAGAGAGAGGTTTTTAAACAATCCAGTAGCTGGAAGTTGAAGCTAGATCAATTCAGGCTGGAAATAAGGGTGAGAGTAATTAGCTAGTGAAACAATTTACCAAGGGCTGTGGTGGCTTTGCTATTACTGAGAATGTGTAAATCAGGACTGGATGTCTTCTGAAAGATCTGCCCTAGCAATTATTTTGAGGGAAATTCTCTGACCTGGGTTCTACAGGTCAGACTAGAATTAGATGATCACAGTGTCCCCTTCTGGCCTCGGAACATATGACATCAACATGGCATTGTTCCTAAAACCAACTTGTGAAATGAGCCAGCACATTCCTGGTGAGTGGATCGAGTTTCCAGCTTCTGAGCTTTTGCAACAGATCCGCAGGACCATTGAACAACACGGAAAAGGTTGCTAGGCCTGGAGCATTTCTACCATGGGGAGGGACTAGTCCAGGACAATCCCAGATGAGGGCCTAGCACATTTCCATGTGCTTGAAGACACCCCAGTACCACTCCACTTCATCTAGGGGAAGACAGCCTCAGAGTTTGTGACTTTATACAGGCCAGCAGCTAAATGCGGGGGATGGGACTTTCCATGTGGTTATGAACTCCCCCCGTTTCTGTAATCACAGGCATTTCCCCCTCCTGAGAAGGTCCCAGGGTGTTCAGACTTTCACCCTTTTTACCTTTTCTCCCCTTCTCAGGTCCCTGCAATAGCAACAGTCCGAGCCCCTCAGCCCAGGCCTGGGGACAGCCTATGTCGCTGTTGCTGATCTGTTCTAAAGCCTCACCAGGCAGCACTTTATTAATCCATTCTCGAGTTTATCAGCTGTCGTGTGTGAGAACCAGTTTTGTCCCCAAATCCTTTGCAACCCTAAATGTTTCCTGGCCATGTAGCTGCTGCATTTAGAACCGATCAGTCCTTACCTTTTAAAAGTACAGCTCCTCTCCCTGCCCCCTGCAACCTCACCAGACCTGTTCTTTCTTTGAAGAAGGCGGCTGCATGCCTAAAATAATCATTGTTTGGATTATGGAGTTTGTTCATCTAGAGAGTTCACAGCACTGGACAAAAAGTGGATAATGACCATGTGGGGAAATTCCAAAGAGGTAGCCGTGTTAGTCTATTGTAGAAAGACAACAGAGTCCTCTGGCACTTTTAAAGACTAACAGATTTATTTATCGCATGAGCTTTCATGGGAGAAAATCCCACTTCGTCTTCAAAACGTCTGACGAAGTGGGATTTTCTCCCACGAAAGCTCATGTGATAAATAAATCTGTTAGTCTTTAAAAGTGCCACAGGACCATGTGGGGAAAATGAGGCAGAGAGAGCAGCGATATCACAGCCCATGAGCAGTGGCAGCAGTCAGGATAGGACCCAGAAATCCTGGCTCTGGTATTCAAACCAGAAAAATGCCAGTTCCTCAACACACCTTGTGACGGAATGCACATCTGTGCAGCCCTTGGGCGTGACCTGTATAATCTTTCTGTTCAGTTTTGCAGTGTAATTGTGTTATTTGATGACAATTACACTATACCAGGTTCCTCTGTGAATGCTCAGAACATGTGCCACATGATTACCAGGGTGCCATGTTCCCTGCTGCGACATGTATGTATAGATGTGAAGCATGTTACAGGGTTCAGACTCTCAGGGCTGTCTCTAGCACAATGGCTGATGATTTACACATCAAAGGGAATGCTAATGCCCTCCCCTGCTCAGGTAGGAGTGAAGAAAATCTCACAACAGGACAGTGAGGGGGAGGGGCTGTCAGCAGTTTGTAAAAACAAAGACAGAGACGGTGAAGGAGAGAAGCTGCAGGCTTTCAGCCTGAGAAGACATCATCCTGCAACCAACCTCAAGCAAGATCGGGGCCCTGCCTAAGAACAGGCAGAGAATGGCTGCAAGACATCAGACAGCCAAACACCATGTGCATAATCTTGGACTCTGAGGTCAGTTTAGGTGAAAATGTTAGAGTAGTAGGCGGTTTATACCTTTTATTTGATAGTGGTCACTCCTGACTGTTTAGGTACTACGCGTATAACTCACTTGAAATCACTCGATGGAGGTATTAGGCCTGGGCACAAAACCCTAGAATCGCTGCGCCAATGTGACAGGCTGCTCCCCAAATCCAGTCTGGTGTGCTGCTATGACAGCTTGAACCCCACTCCTGAACCCCAATTTACCCCGCTTTGCTGGGTGACCACTCACTCCTGAGTCAGTCCACACCAGCCACCAGCGTGTAATTGGTCCCAGGCAGTGGGTGTGAATCCACTAGCCACACAGGCGTTGGTCCCCAAGCAAGCACACCCAGCCCCAGACACTACACTGGGAGCCACTGCCTTACAGGGATTGGGACCCACTCCCAATCACCTTAGTCTCACGTCTGTCCACTTAACGAAGAAGTGGATTGTGCCCAGCCTCCCACATCCACACCCTCTAAAGACCACACAGCTTTAGGTGAAACAACTACTAGTTTATTGATCAGAGTCTGATTTCAAGTGAGAACATGGCCAATCAAGGCAGAACCATACTATAAATGAGTCAGGAGTGACCACTATCAAATAAAAGGTATAAACCGCATACTACTCTAACATCTTCACCTAAACTAACCTCAGAGTCCAAGATTATGCACATGGTGTTTGGCTGTCTGATGTCTTGCAGCCATTCTCTGCCTGTTCTTAGGCAGGGCCCCGATCTTGCTTGAGGTTGGTTGCAGGATGATGTCTTCTCAGGCTGAAAGCCTGCAGCTTCTCTCCTTCACCGTCTCTGTCTTTGTTTTTACAAACTGCTGACAGCCCCTCCCCCTCACTGTCCTGTTGTGAGATTTTCTTCACTCCTACCTGAGCAGGGGAGGGCATTAGCATTCCCTTTGATGTGTAAATCATCAGCCATTGTGCTAGAGACAGCCCTGAGAGTCTGAACCCTGTAACATGCTTCACATCTATACATACATGTCGCAGCAGGGAACATGGCACCCTGGTAATCATGTGGCACATGTTCTGAGCATTCACAGAGGAACCTGGTATAGCGTAATTGTCATCAAATAACACAATTACACTGCAAAACTGAACAGAAAGATTATACAGGTCACGCCCAAGGGCTGCACAGATGTGCATTCCGTCACACACCTCTTCCCCCTCACCCCAATTTTTTTGAGAAGGGGAAAAAAAGCAGACTATGCTACATTTTCATACCATTCTTTTACTGATACAAATGAAATGAGAGCCTTATAGGCCCACTTGGGGGGTGATTCTGCAGCTCAATATTGGTCTTGCTGAGGGTGCAGCTGGAATGTTTGAGGGGATGTAGGTGTGGATTGGTTGGAAGGGATCACAGTTTCTTGGGCTGTTGGGGGCCGGGCGGGCCCCCAGCACACAGGGCCACATGGCAAGCCTGTGCAATGCCCCCGATGAGGTTCAGGAACTCCTGGAAGTCCAGCTGTCCGTCACAGTTCAAGTCAAGCTTCTTCATCATTCGATCCAGGACAGCTGGGTCCTTCTGGTTCTGCAGAAGATTGGAGAAGGTTTATATTGATATCCTCACAGGCTGTGGCAGAAACTTCCTACTGTTCTACTGGGGGCCCCCTTCATGGAATTCAAGATCAAAGTCCCACAACAAAATAGAGTGGGTGGATTCCATAACCCCCAGCTGTCAGCAAACTTCGTTCCCTGTACAGATCAGGAAGGTTAATTGCCAAAGGACAGCTGAGCCGAGATGCTGTTTGCAGCCTGAAGCTTCTAGGGCCAATGAGTTCCAAAGGCCGTGGCTCTTTCCCCCAGCGGCGGTGGGCTCTGCCTGAGAGAGCTGGAGATGCAGGCCATAATGGGGAAAAGGGAGCTGCAATCTGTTCCCTTATGGAAGGCACCAAAGGGCAGCTGGTTTTCAAGCCCCATTCTCAGGCAAGAATCCCCAGAAGCACTTTTATTCCCTCACCAGAGCAGTCGGAAACTTTGCCTGCCCTCCCCAGTGGCTGGGGGTCCCAAAGGAGGGAGGCTGGCTCGGGGTGCAGCTCACCTTGGTGAAGGAAGCCAGCTCGCTGTTCATGAAGCTGAGGAACTCCCGCTTGGAGAGCGTGCAGTTGTCGCCCTCACGCCCAGCATAGCGCTGGAACACAGCCAGCAGCGATTCGATGCAGCGCTCTGTTTCCGTCGGGGACGTGGGAACCTTCGACTGCAGGGATGAAAACTTGTCACTGATGACCCCTCCCCAGTCCCAGCTGCAAATTCCGGGTGCTGCACTAGGGTTGTCCCACCCTGCCCAAACCCCTCCCAGCTCTGGTGTTTACTTTGAGTGCCTTTAAGGCAGGGGCGGGCAATAAAATTCAGCGGGGGCTGGTAGTGGCTGAGAAGAGCTGGCCTGGAGCCGGGATGGGGAGTAGAATGGGGCAGCACAGTGCTGGTCCAGGAGTACCTCAGTGCTGGTCCTGGCCCCATGCAGCACTGGCTGGGGGGGGGGGGGGGGAGGGGAGAAGGATGATGATGGAAGGGAGCAATGCTGGCCCTAGCCCCGGAGTGCCACAGCCCAAACTAGGGGAGTGAAAGGGGGCGAAAGGGGATGGGGGAGAGCAGGCCAGGGGCAGCGGGCCAGACAGAGGCCTCAGGCGGGCTGGATCTGACCCATGGGCCATATTTTGCACACCCCAGCTTTAAGGGAACACTGAAATAGGAGGGGAGAGGAGCAGGGGCTAGTCAGGGACTGAGGAAACCTGGGCTCTCTTGCTACTGCTGGAAGTGTGGACTAGTGGGTAAAGCAGGACCCTGGGAGTTAGGGATAGGCATCCTGGCTTCTTTCCCAAATTCTGGGCAGGGACTATGCCACTCCCCTGCTCTAATCATGAGACTAGTCTCGACTTCTAGCTTCTATTTCCCATGCCCAGAGGGAGGGCAGAGTCTGACGGTTAGAAGTGCTGCTGTTCAGGCCAGCTATGCTCTACTGGCTATAGACATGCACAGCTTTATTATTGCCCCAGGGAGTCTGGTGCAATCCCTTTAAAAAAAACTTAGTTCCCATTTCCTTTGTGCACAGTGGTTCCTATGCACTTCCTGCCCCCTCTGAATGTGGCAAGAGAGGCCACAGAGGACAGACAGCTTCCAGACCAGTGCCGGGATGGAGGAATTTTTTTCAGGGCTGTGTAAGGTCCAGCAAACCAACCTTTTCCAGCTAACAGTAGGGCTGCCCCATGGGACCTGCCAAGTTCCTTTCAGGGCAGGAGGAGCTGGGTGTGTCTCTGCACTGAGGTTGTGCAAGAGATACTCTTTAGGATGCATTGTCTGGTTTTCTCTCACTCACACACACACACACCCTTCCCAGTTAATATTTATGGACTTCTGCTGCCAATCTAGGGGAGAGGGAGAAAAATGCATTCTTCCCCCGCTCTGCCTTGTTTGTCATGGGTTGGTGAGTGGGTGACCAGGCTTTTCATCTTGAGGACAGATTGCTTCCTGTCCAGTCTCAAGGTAGGACGGTTGCTTGAGGGGATCAAGCAGTAAGTAAATAGGCTTGGGGCTCTGTGAGGCAGGGGAAGAAGATACAACGCCTGCTGCCTCTAGGCTACACACCAGCCCTGCAGCCTATGCTCCCTCTCTTTGTCCTGGCTGGCATCCCTCCAGAGCAGGTGCCCAGCCAACAGGGCTGCATATGTGGGAAGGCAAGGCAAGGCTAGAAGCACCTATCCTGGGCTTGCACAAAGGATCCGCATTGCCTGCCCACTTGCCTCCAGCAGAGGCGGGCTTAGGCATTTGGGGGCCCTTGACAAAGGCCCATTGCAGGGCCCTCATAGGGCCCCCACTCTGCAGCCCCAGCTCCCTGTCATGTCCCCCCCCTCCCCGCAGCCCCAGTTCCCACTCCTGCAGCACTGAACCCCCATGGCCCCAGTGCCCCACTGCCAGCCCTAGCACCACACCACAACTCCGCACCCCCCATCTCCCACCGCCGGCCCCTGGCCCCAGGGCCAGCTCCTCCTCCTGCTGCCAATAGACTGACAGATGCAGCTTTTGGGGTAGGCAAAGCAGGATGGGGCCCCTTTCTGCTTGGGGCCCTAGGCGTGCACATGCTTCGCCTACCCCAAAAGCTGCCTCTGACCTTTTGACGCAGGGTCTGTGCTTTCCCCCAAGCAAGCAGAGGAGGAAAAGACAAGTGAGGGCTGGAGCAAGCCAGGCCATGGAGGGACTTGGGCGCTGGGGTGATGGACAGAGAGGGCGAAAAGGCAGCTGGCCTGAATGACTCAGTGGTGGAGAAGCGTGAGCAATGACTGAACTATGTGGGGGGAATAAGGGTGTGCGGTGTGGTGTGTGAGGTTCCAGAGTCTCTTTCAACAGAACAAACAAGGAGCCCTGTGGCACCTTAAAGACTAGCAAATTCATTTGGGCATAAACTTCCATGGGCTAGAATCCACTTCCTCAGATGCATTAAATAGAAATGGCAGTTTGCTAGATATATATACATATGCAAAGAAGGGTGATTCATTAAGGCATCTGTGTGAGGGAGCAGGGGGGTAGTTTCTACTCCTCTCCAGCCCTGAATCTCTGGCCCCCTTGGGAACCCGCTCCTAACCTCCCTGCTGCTGAATTTAGCCTTTTTTGGTTGTGAGACCTCGAAAAGGAGCCCCACCCCCAGCTTCCTTTACCGAACCCGGCCTGGCAGCCCGCAGTATCCTCCTTTGTGGTTGTGGGGCCATCTCTGCAGAGAGGTCCCGGGCAGTGGGGAAGGGCTGGCTGCTATGGGGACAGCAGAAACACACGGGAGGGAGAGATGGGGGTGAAGAGAGGAGGAGGGCAAAGAGAAAGGGAGCGAGTTCGAAGTTGCTCTGCGGAGATCCCAGCAGACAGGGGGGAGATGATCAACATTACTCACCCGCCTTCTTGCAACTGGGCAGCCAGGCCTGGCCAGACACCCGGGGCCCCGATCCAGCATGTTAGCTGGGACCCCCCCATTTCACCCCCTTACTGGCTTTCGGGGGCATTCAGGGCCCTGGTACAATTGCCCCCCCGGCTCCCTTTGCCCGTCCTGCCTGCAACTCACGGCCGCGCTAAGAACTCCAGCCCCGCTTCGGTCCCCGCTGGCTTCCCCCCTCTCCTCCCGGGGGCCGAGCTGGATTTCGCAGCCGGGCCCCTCCCTGGGCGGCAAACTCCGCCGTGCTTCGCTCAGCCGCGCTGCTGCCTGTGCGGGCTCGGAGCCGAGACGACCCCCGACACTCACCATGGCTGAAGCGGAGCGGAACGGGCAGGGCGGCGTGGACACTCCGGAGCACTCTGCGCCGCGCCAAACCCAGCCAACGCCCTTGGCAGCAAGTCTGCCTCTCGCCCGGCCCCTCTCGCCTGGTTGGGCGAAGGCTCCGCCCGACTCCGTCCTGTCCCGGCAGATCCGGACTTGCCAACCGTGCAGAGCGAGGAGGCTGGGAACTGCTGGCTCCCGGGTGTGGCTCTGGCCTGCCCTGGTCTTTCTCTCTTCCCTCAGTGCTTCTCTCCTGCGCCCCCAATCCGTTTTCCTTGCAGTTCTTTTCTTTTTCTGCTCCCACCTTCTTTTCCTCTTTCTTTCCTGCCCTCTTTCCTTGAGTTCAGGGCTGGCCCAACCATATACGTGAACTAGGCGGTCGCCTAGGGCGCCAGGCTTTAAGGGGTGCCAAATTAGACAGAAATGAACTCTTTCCCCTCTATTTAAGATAATAGAGTAACATGTTATTTTCCCCTCTATTGAACTGGGGTGAGGGTGCCAAAGTCATAGTTCGCTTAGGGGACCAAAAGCCCTGCTTGAGTTTTCCCTTCTCTGCTGCAGATGCATGAGGGACCCTTTTGCTGAGCAGTGTGGGCTGTCCCTTAGCCACTTAGATCCTCAGAGGTCCCGAGGAGCGGAATTCCCATGAATTGCAATCCACAAAGGTTTTTAGGCTCCCAGCTCTCATGGCAACTCATGGGAGTTAGGCTCCTCTGTACCTCGGAGGATCTGGGCAGAATGCCCAGGAAGTGCCATGGGAGTTGGAAGGCTGAATACTTTTGGTGGCTCTGGGCCTTAGTCTCCATAGTGCACATGGAGAGCACTTGGATTTTCGGGGTTGTGACGCTGTCCGGATTTAGGGAACCATTTATGATATTATTTTGTATTAATATTTTATAATTGTTGTAATCCATAGGAATTATGTCATGTTTGGTGTCAATAGAAAGGTAATAATTGGTGGGGAATGATTATATAGTTTATGTGTAGGATTCGTGTTCATATTAGAAATTAGGAATATGATTGTTATATTTTAATTGGTGTGAGCCTAGGGAAACTCCCCAGACTGAATGTCTACCAGGCCATTGTCTCCTTAATGGCCCATTGAGGAAGCTCCCCAGTATGACGGGCCAAAGAAGAAAACCTGTTGAGCCACTAGGACTTAAACATGTGACTCAACTCCAGTTTGATTGGAGAGACCTGCACACAGCATGGAGAAGGCCAGAGGTGATATAAGGCAGCAACCCCAACTCCATCTTGCTCTCAAGTCCCCAGTCTACAGCCAACACCCATCTCTGGAACTATTCCTCTGAGACTGAACAAAGGATTGAGGCCCACCCTGATGCTGGGTGTTTACCAGAGGAACAAGCCTGCAAACTCCAGAGGAACAAGCCTGCAAACTGCTTTTCATGAACTTTAAATCATTTGTATGTATGTGATTCGCTTTGACCCTTTAACATCTCTCATATTTGGCTTCTTTTCTTCTTATATTAAACCTTTAGTTGTAGTTGCTAAAGGATTGGCTACCAGTGTGGTATTTTGGGTAAGATCCAAACCTATATTGTTCTGTGTGCTGTGGCTGGCCCTTTGGGGTCAGGAGAACCTATATCTTTAAGGGACCGTGCGGCTAGGTGGGAGCCGGAGGAGCTGGAGTGCAATAAAGGGAGCTGTTTCTATTTTGGGCAGATTTCTTGGTACCCAGTGTGGGGAACCAGAAGCCTGGTTGTGACTGATAGGGAGACTGGTTTAAGTACCACCCATCAGTGTGTGGGGAGTTTGGCTCCTGGTTTTGCAGCTTGCCCTGATTTTTGCACGTCCAGGAAGGTATCCCAGGGGTTTGGGTTCCACCCATCAGTGTTTGGGGAGTTTTGCTCCTGGTTTTGCAGCTCGCCCTGATTTTTGCACGTCCAGTAGGGTGTCCCGAGAGGCCCCGGTCACAGGGGTGTCAGCAGGGTTAGAATCCAGACCCTCCAACTCTGTTAGCTGCTGGAGAATCCCTGTCAGCAGTATAAGGCTTCTGACACACGGATGAGCAGTATTGCTTCTACGCAGTAGAAGTAAGTGACTGCACATAAAGCAGTTCATTACACTTACCTGTCCTACATGAGTCTTGGGAGGCCAACTGAATAAACACAATATAATATTTGATCAGGCCTGCCCTGACTTCTAAAAGAACTCCGTGTACAGCAGAAGTCATTTCCTGTAGTAGATCCTTATCTAACAGAAGACACCCTGGGCCACTGGCATAAGCAAGTGCATCACCAATGAGTCCAGGATGCTTACCTGCAACAGTTTTGGCACCCTAGATGGGACTTTAGTGGCTTCAAACAGCCTTGCCCGGACCCTGCCAAGGGCCAGGGCAGCCGCCGCTTCGACGCCCAGATGCGCACTGGCATGTTGCCAGAGGGCCTCGTTGCATGAGACTGCCCAGCCTGGTGGGCATTCCGGTGCAACGCACCCTTGATAAGTGGAGAATCACTGGCAGAGGGTCGGGCGATGGTGTGGAATCGGTCCGGTCTACAGGTAGGACTAGTCCGTTTGGTGGTAAGTCCATTCCCCTGGGGACGCCCAGGGGTTGTCCCGGGAAGGTATGGGGCAAGGACAAGGGAAGGGCCCGGGGTATTGTACCCCCTTGGAATGCATTCTATTGAACTGGGAAGGTTTGGGGTCAGACCCCATGCCTAAGAAACAATTGAAAAGGTTTTGTTCTGTTGATTGGCCACAGTATCAGCTATGGGACTGGGAGCAATGGCCTCAAGGGGGATCCCTTAATTATAACACCATTCTCCAGCTTCTTTTGTTTTGCCAGTGCACCGGGAAGTGGAATGAGCACATGTATGCCCAGCTGTTTATGGCTCTACGGGACCGAAAAGAGCTGTTGCGGAAATATAGTCTGGTTGCGACTGGGTCGGAGGCATATTCGAGCAGACCACCCCCTCCCATGGCTGTAATGGCGGAACCGGCGCCCCCTTCGGCCCCAATACCCCCTCCAGTTAGGGATGAGGGCCCCAGAGATCAGGGAGCAGGGGGGGCCCCTGGGCAGGTACCCACTTATAACTGAGACTGCAATCGCTCATCAAGGGGGTGACAATCGACCGGCTACTACCATGCAGGTTTACACTCATGTCTCTTTTAACACGGTGGACTTGGCCGCCTTCAAGGCACAAGCCGGGGACTTTTCAACAAACCCCAGCTGCTTTATGTCCGTGTTTGAAGGGTGTCTGGCAAGTCACAAGCCAGACTGGGAAGACTGTAATATCCTCTTGAGAACCCTACTGTTTGAAGTCAAGAGGCAACAGGTAATTGCTAAGGCTAAGGAAGTGGCGGCGCAGAGACACGAGGCAAATCCCAATGATGTTCCGACAGCCGCAAATCAAGTCCCCTTTGTAGATCCAAGGTGGGACCCTAACGACCCTTTCTCTTATACCCGCCTTGCAGTATATAGGGAGCTGCTCCTTCAAGGCCTCCGCCAATCTGCAGTTCATCATAACAATTGGGCCAAACCGTATGCTTTTGGGGTACTGCATGCCCATGCAGGGCTATGGAAGCAGCGGGGAATGCTAACAGCCCAGGGAAACCCAGTTAAGTACGGCCCACAAATCCTCCGTTTACTGGCAGGTGTTCAATTGCCTGCCAAGGTGGCTGTAATACACTGCCGGGCCCACCAGAGGGAGGATCAGGACATAACTTGGGGAAATGCCCGAGCTGACTGGGAAGCCAAACGTGCAGCCTCCGCGCCCCCCCGTAGAAGAAACTACCCTAGTGGATGCTGTCATCCAGGCCCTAGAAGATCTCCCCCGTCCGGTCTACTCAAAGAGTGAGCGAGCTCTGGCTGCAAAGCTCCAGCTCCTGGAAACAGATGGGTGGTGGCATACATCGGACGGAAAGGTCCTTCCCCCCGGGCACTCTTGTGCATAATGTCCTGAATCAGTTACACCTGGCAACCCATGTGGGAAAGAAGCCCTAGTCCAGATGGCCACCAAATATTTTATTGCCAGTAGCCTCCGCCCCCAGGCCTCCCGAATTGTGGCGGGGTGCCCCATTTGCCAGAAGAACAACCCTCGTTCCGGAGGACCCCACCAGCCAGCATCACTTGAACAGACCCCTGGGCCTGTTGTTGTATCGCAAATTGATTTTACTGAGCTGCCACGGACCCAGGGGTATCGGTATTTACTGGTGATGGTGGATCGATTCACTGGATGGCCAGAGACATTCCCTTGCCGGAATTGCACCGCTAGGATGGTGGCTGTGAAATTGATGAAGGAACTGATCCCCAGGTTTGGACTGCCCCAATGGATTGAGTCCTACAACGGAACTCAGTTTACTGCAAACATTGTAAAGATAGTCGCAGAGGCTCTGCAACAACAATGGAAGTTACACTCTCCCTGGAGACCCCAGGCCAGTGGGGTCGTTGAACGGACTAATCAGACTCTCAAGCGACATCTCTCCAAAATCTGCCAAGAAACCACCCTTAAGTGGCCAGATGTCTTGCCACTGGCCCTGTTGCGGGTTCGGGTACTGGCTAAGGGGAGGTTGGGTTTAAGCCCCTTTGAGATCCTCTGGCCTATGAATGGTGCCCCGGTTCCACTAGGGGAGTGGGTCCTAGGAGAGTCAATGTTATCCAAATACTTGTCCTCATTGTCTGCTGTTCTTTCTTTTCTTCACAGGTTTGTGAAAGATGCTCAGCCTGTTCCACTAGAAACCCCGGCTCACTCCCTCCAGCCCCGAGACTTCGTCCTCGTCCGGAGCTGGAAAGACGAACCCCTCCAGGAGCGGTGGAAAGGACCCTTTACAGTTCTCCTGGTTACCCACACCGCAGCTAAAGTTGAGGGACACAAGAATTGGATCCACTACTCCCGGCTGAAGCCAGTACCCCAGCCTCAGGATCAAGATATGTGGACTGTGCAACCCTCTAAGGACTTGGACAATTCGGACTATGGACTGAAATTATTGTTTAAATGGAATCCTCGCTGAGTGCAAGTATACCCCCGGGGTTAAGGCGCATTGGTCCTTGTTTATTGTGGTACCGAGACCCCTGGCCGTCACCGCCATGTCCAAAGTGCCGGCGCTGTTCCTGGTCATTCTCTGGCTGCCGTATGTAACAGCAACCCCCGCCCATGCAGGCTGGCAGGGCGACCCGCCAGCCCTAAAGACTGACGTTAACACTTTTGAGGCTTTGAAACAGCAATTTGCCCACTCCTTTAATCTTTCAAATTGTTGGATTTGTTCCCAAATCCCCTTCCACGCGGCTGGGTTACCATGGCGGGCTGTCCCTTTTAACTGGTCTGATTTTTGTCAAACCGCCATTGCAGGCCAATGGGATTTTACCTGGGATGACCACCAGCTTTCCACTTTCCAAAATAATTGCACTTTAGAGGCTAATTATTCCTGTATCAATCGCCACGACCCAGGCAGTGGCAGACCCATTGATTATGTCTGGAAGCCCAATTATAACCTGGACAGAAAGCCCATACCCATCAGGTTAAGAACCCCCCCCCCCCCTTAGGCTTGATTTGCTATCACACATATGGTAATGAAACTGCGTGGTTTGCAGGGAGCAGCACCTGCCGCTATTACCTCTTACCTTGGGGCACTTTATCCATTCCTATTTTAGACCCCTCCGGGAGGGACTCAGGGGAACGTCTTTTAACCTGGGACGCCGGCTCCCCGGATGATGCCATTATGAATGGTTTAGTTGCTAATACCAATACCTTTTTTATTTGTGGCCGTAGTGCTTATTCCTGGCTTCCCCATGGATGGTATGAGAGTTGCTACCTAGGAGTCCTGGCCGCTCCCCTGCGGGTGCTGCCCCATGCCCTTGTTGGGTGCCCGCGGTGGTGACGGGCCCTTTCCAGTACCCTGGAGCCCATTGGGGAGGGTGACCGCTTCGGTATGATAGTCCTCCCACGGTATGGGGTGGCTCGCTTAGCCCAGTTGTACCACAAGCTGTCTGTGTTTCTCACCCAATTTGCTAATGACACCTTAAAAATAGGGCAGGACCTCAACGCTGAGCTTTATCAGCTTCGGCTCCTGGCTCTTCAGAACAGACAGGCCCTTGATTTTGTGCTAGCTGCCCAAGGACGGGGGTGGGGTGGGGTCTGTGCTCTTATTGGAGAAGAATGCTGTACGTATGTTCCTGAAAATTCAGATGAGGTCAATGCTCATATTCTTTCAGCTCAAAAGGCCCTAGATCAGTGGAAAGCTGGGAAACGGGAACCCACAGTATTTGATACCCTTTGGGGTTTGCTCCCCAATCTGGGCATGAGTACTTTAGGGGCGAGCATTGTGCGCCTTCTCCTCACAGGATTAGTTCTTTGTATTTGCTGTCTTTTATTTTTAGCCTGCTGTAAGGCTGTTTTGGCCCGCCTTTGTGCTTCCCCCACCTCCTCCATTCCAGCCTTGTATGCACAGACTGAACCTTCCTTTGAATTGAATTCTTTGCTGTCACAGGAATATGAGAGGACTCAGATTTCTAGAATCTGAGCCCTCCCAAAGGGGGGAATTGTTGATGCCCCTGGCTGCATCTGGGGTTGCGCACTGGGTAACTCGAGGGGGTGGAAGGCCATAGCGCCGATGAAGCTCCTTTGCTCCAGACTCAGAAGCAGCTGGGACACAATAACACCAACCATATAAGGATGTTCCCCCGGTTTCAGGAAGCAAAGTAGATAACAAGCCTTGAAAGTAGCAGTGGAAATTGGTCAAAGTTTGCTCTCTAAGAGAAGGGGGAGAGTACTTCCACCGTTTACGAGGAGAAAAGTATTTGAAGGGATGACAGACACAGAATGTCAGGTCATGGAAGAGCAGAAGCTGCTTTTCTGAGCTTGCTACCTCCTTTTTATTAAGCAGAATAAACAACTTACATAGGATCATAATAAGCATTCCAGTGCAAAAACAGAGCAGGATACAAGAACATAACAAGGTGAAATACTCAGTGTTTTTCTATCACGCTCTCCATTTCCCATGCTCTCCCTGCCCAGTATGTTTACAGGCGGACAGCTCGTGATCATGCATTGAGGCGGTCCAGGTGTGCCTGGACATGCCGTCTCAGCATGAACCACGGGCCAGAATCCCTACAAGTATTGAAGCAAACAACCTGTCTATATATGGGTCACTGCAACGGGGGTGGGGTGCGCATGATTTGAGATGTGCCTGTCTCCATGTGCCTGCTTGAGATCTCAAATAAATCTTAGAGTGCTTCTCCGCCCTGGTGTGGTTATTGGTGCTGCGCACTCCGGGCAACGAACCCCAAACTGTTGCTAGCCCCAGCCTGTCCTCGGGCGTCCCACCTGCAACACACACACACACACACACACACACACACACACACACACACACACA
>ML686131.1:0-17255 GCA_007922175.1 Pelusios castaneus
GATCAATCAACACCTAATTCCACGGGAGTTGCTGCCATTCAGACAAGGCCACTGATGACAGCCATTACTATATACAGCTTTCTGAGGGCATGTACACATGATCACTTTATCGCGCATTAACAGTCACTACCGCGCGATAACAACAACAGTGTATACACGTGTAATAGGGCTCTTGCGTGTCAACAGCCCAGTTGTACCGCAATAGAAAAACCACCTCGACGAGGGTGGTAGCAGTTAATGTGGAACAGCTGTTGCGCCTTTCCACTCGTGTGTACGCTTACCGCGCAATGATTGGCCTCCGGAACTGTCCCAGCATTCCAAAGTCGTCCTCTCTGGTCTTCCCCCCACCCGCTCTGTGGCCGTGATGAAACAGTCAGTCCCCGCCCTGTTTCGATTTCCGGGATTTTCGAATTTCTCGTCTGTTTCACTTCCTGCTCTCTTCCTTGTGGATTGGAGTGCAGCTCTGATCTTCACTAGCAATGGCGGCCCATTATGGAAGACATGCACCCATTTGGAGCACGGCAGAGGTGCTGGACCTGATCAGCATCTGGGGAGAGTCTGCTGTGCAGGCGCAGCTACAGGGCAGCAGGCGAATTTTCGACACATATGGCATAATTTCTCGGGCCATGTCCAAGAGAGGTTATGAGAGAGACACTGTGCAGTGCAGATCTAAGCTGACGGAGCTGAGAATAACCTATCACCGAGCGAAGGAGGCAAACTGCCGTTCGGGATCAGCGCCTGCTACATGCAGGTTTTACAAGGAAATAGAAGCCATCCTCAGCGGGGACCCCACAACAACTGCCAAGAATCCTGTGGACACATCAGCCCCCCCTCGTCCAGTGAATGCCGGACCCGAGCAGGATGAGGACGTGATCGATGAGGAGGAGGAGATGGAGGATGACCTGGAGGAGAGCGCAACAGCGTGTAGCCAGGAGCTGTTCTGGACCCCCGCTGAGACGTCCACCCAGGACATCAATTGCAGCGTGTCCTCTGAGGCGGCAGAGGGGGGTTCAGGTAAGTTTCTCTTACGTGCAGCTACGGCTCCTGCTAAAAAATCATTGTCCGGAGCGGGGGTGCTTGCTGTCTCGGTCCCCGCTGTGCACTATGCATTCATTAGAAGTGCATCAACACAAGCACTGATTGTCAAAAAATCATCTGTATTTAGGTCACTAAAGGTTTCCTCAATGTACCGCCAGAGCCTCCTACTCAGGTTAGATGGGATAGCGTCTGTGTCTACGCTCCCGTATAAGGATACTCGTCCTCGCCAGCTGCAAAGCACAGCCCTGGGAACCATGGCAGCACACAAGGCAGCAGCATACGGTCCCGGCTGGCATCCAGAGGTATGTAGGAGATGTATTCTAGCTGGCAGGGGCACTATCGGGTTCCATCTCTGTGCCCAATGCAGAATGTTAGCCCCCAGTAAGGTTTCTATTAGGACGTACCTTGTCCGCTTCAGCAAAGCATAGGATGTTGACTGCCCTGTACCTTCCAGTGGAATGTGCTACTGGAAGGTTACAATGGTTATCTAGGCTATGTGTTAACAATAGCTTTATTATTCTTTTTTTTATTAGATTCGACCTTCCCAAGGCCAGTGTCTACCCCAGCTGACCACATGAGAAACATTCGGCGGTGTGCTCGAAGAAACAGGGAGGATATGTTTCAGGAGCTGCTGAAAGCAACACAGGAATCTGCAAGGGAGAATCGAGCCTGGAGAGAGGAATCCCAACAGAGGAGGCAGAAACATAGGGACGAACTGATAAGCGTCATGAAGGAGCAAACAGAACTGCTCAAGAGCATGATTGCTTTGCAGTCCCAGGCGATTAATGTCCAGGCTCCACTCCAGACAGTTCAGCCGTGTCTGCCTCCCACTCCCCGTAGTCCCTCAAAGCATTTCTTTGAAGGCCACCCATCCCCCTGGTATACCGCAACATCCAGTCCCTCACAGAGCTACTTTTTAGAGACCCGCAGCTACACCCACCTGTAAACCCTCCAACCCCCCCAACCACCACCACCCCCTTTTATCTTTTAATAAAAACAGTAACAAAAAATGTGAAGAGTAGCTTTATTTGTACACAGCACAGTGCAAATCTCATAAGGTGCACTTGATATGTCCTTGAAGGAAACTACGGGAGGGCATCATTGAAATGCTCCCTGAGTGCCTCCCTTATGCGAGCAGCTCCTCGTTGGGCCCCCCTAATACTCCTAGTGGCTGGCTGTTCGTATGCTGCCTCTAGGCGCTGTGCCTCCATAGCCCACCCTGGGGAAAACTTTTCTCCCCTATTTTCACAAATGTTATGAAGGACACAGCACGCCACAATCACAGCAGGGATGTTGTCCTCGTCCAAGTCCAGCCTCCCATACAAACATCGCCAGCGCCCTTTTAAGAGGCCGAAGGCACACTGCACAGTCATTCTGCAGCGGCTCAATCTGTAATTGAACCGCTCCTTTCTGCGATCCAGGTTCCCGGTGTACGGCTTCATGAGCCATGGCATCAGTGGGTATGCTGGGTCTCCGAGGATGACTATGGGCAACTCCACATCCCCCACTGTAATTTTTTGATCTGGGAAGAAGGTACCCCCTTGCAGCTTCCGGTACAGTCCAGTGTTTCTGAAAATGCAGGCATCATGCACCTTTCCTGACCACCTAGCATTGATGTCCGTAAAACGCCCCTTGTGATCCATGAGTGCTTGCAGCACCATGGAGAAGTAGCCCTTCCTGTTTATGTACTCGGTCGCGAGATGGTCTGGAGCCAAAATCGGGATATGTGTGCCCTCTATGGCTCCCCCGCAGTTAGGGAATCCCATGGCAGCAAAGCCATCCACAATCTCACGAACATTGCCCAATGTCACCGTCCTCCATAGCAGAACATGATTGATGGCTCGGCACACTTGTGAGAGGGCTAATCCGACGGTGGACCTCCGGACTCCAAACTGGTTTGCAACCAACCGGTAGCAGTCAGGAGTCGCCATCTTCCAGACAGCAATCGCAACACGCTTCTCCATGGTTAGGGCTGACCTCATGTTGGTGTCTTTATGTCTCAGGGCAGGGGCCAACTCTGAACACAGATCCAGAAAGGTTGCTTTCCACATTCGAAAGTTCTGTACCCACTGCTCGTCATCCCACAGCCGCATAACAATGCCTTCCCACCACTCGGTGCTCGTCTCTCACGACCAGAAACGGCGTTGCACCGTGTGCAGATGAAGGAGCTGAGCAATGCGGTGCTGTTGCTCTGCAGGGCATCGATCAGCCCCTGCTCCTCGGCATCCTCGTCTGATTCGGAGCTCATTGTGTACTGAGCAACCAGCCGAGATGTATTTAGAATGCTGAAGGCGACAGTGGAGATCAGAGCAGGATCCATGCTGTCGCTGTTGTGATTGCTCGCAAGTGGTGCGGTGTGTCACTGCACTGTTGAAAATAGGCGCGAGTTGCTATTGACAACGAGGAAGACGCAAGGGGAACACAGTGAACCACAGGAAACTGAGAGTTTACCCATGGCGCTTTGCGTTCCTTTCCTTCATCCCATGATTCCAAGCACCAATTGCGGGAAAATTGAACTGTGGGATAGGTGCCCAGAATTCATTGCGCTACAGCGAGATATAGCACAGAATTCTGTTGTGTTGCAAGGAGCGACGTGTGTATGCGCTATCCCGCAATAAAGGTCACGTGTTTTTTATAGCGCGATTGCCATGTTGCGCTTTAATCTGATCGTGTGTACATAGCCTGAGTGACTGCTTAGCTTCCCAGCCTTAGGCTATGTCTACACTTGGAAAGTTAAGTCGACTCAACAAGGTCCACTTTAGGTTGATTTAAAGTCAACTTTGTTAAGTCGACTTAACAGAGTGGATACACTTTAAGTCAACTTAAGTCGACCTTGTTAAGTCAAATTAACAGTAGACATAGTGTCCACACTGGCTTTAAGTTGACTTAATAAGGTCAATTTAGCACTATTCCTCATCCACACTGGCTTTAAGTCGGCTTAAGAAGTCGACTTAAGGCTTAAGTCGACCTTCAGAGGCGGTGTTATTAAGTCGACTTAGGCTCTTATTAAGTTGACTTAAGGAACCGCTTAAGTCAACTTAATAAAAGCCCAGTGTGGATGCAGCTTTGTGTAGGTCAACTTAAGCGTCATTAAGTCGACCTAAGTTACCAATGGAGACGCACCCTTAGTGAGCATGATATAGTGTAGTTAATTTTAGGCTTTCTAGATAACTAGTAAAGCTATAGAAATCCTTGCACATTAAACCATATCATTCTGCAAATTGGGCGTACCATGTCTCATTAGTATTCACACTGATCACTAACGGTCCAGTATCAGCATGACGCTGAGATCCAGTAAACCCTTTTGATGCCTATACTGGCTGTGAGTCACTTTTGACTACAAGGTAGGGTGCATCTTCCCTTTTGTGGTATGGAAGAGCTCCTCAGAGTCCCATCCAGGGGGGTCCACATTGTGAATTCTGGCAAAGCAGCGGTGTTGGACTCTCCAAGCCAGAGTCAGAAGGAAACTACAGTAGTGTATGGAGACCTGAGGGGGCAGACTGAGGGGGCACTAGAGTTGTGACTAAATGCATTACAAGCTGTTTCTGAGGATTGTTCCCAGGTGACTCTGTCACAATTTGATAGTGGTTTCCAACTACCTGAAGGGGGACTACAGGGAGGATGGAGCTAAGCTGTTCTCAGTAGTGGGAGATGACAGAAGAAGGAGCACCCTATTGGCATCTAAATACTGAATATGACTGATTGCACTGTAATCTCGCTCAAACAAAACAATTCTCTGTACTCCCTTAAGTCATTGCTTACCTACCACCAAGCCTATAGTAATGTGGTGGCACCGGTACTGCTGCTAAAGGATTAAAAGGAGGCCTAGCTGCAGCAGCCAATCAGGAGTGAGGGCCGGTAGGCCCATCAGGAGCCAGGAGCCCAGTATAAGAGAGAGTTGCAGAGGCAGCTAAGGAAATTTAAGTCGACTTTATAAAACCTCGTTTTAAGTCGACTTTCGGCTTAAGTCGACTTTCTAAAGTTGACTTAAGCCAGTGTAGACCTGGAGTAGCCCTAAGTCGACTCTAAGTTGACTTAGGGCTCTCCAGGATTCCCCCGCTGCCCTCCCTGCCAGAGGGGGTGGCACAGGGAGAGCCTGGCATGCCCCCCCACAGGGCAGGGGACAGCCCTGCCCACCCTGCCCCTATGACCTGCCAGGGTCCCAGTCTCCCTTTGCCCCATTGTACACAGGTACAATGGGGCAAAGGCTGAGCCCCTTGGCACTTGGCAAGGGGTGTCCCTGCAACCGTGGACCAGTCCAAGGTCCCCCTAGTCCCTACAAGTGGACGCTCTAGGTCAACTTTGTAGGGTCCCCCCAAAGTTTAAGTTGACTTGAAATTTAAGTGTAGACATGCTAAGTCGACTTAACAAAGTTGACTTAAAGTTAACTTAACAAGTGTAGACATAGCCAGGGAGTCTTGCCTGGGCAGTCCAGGGAGAAGGTTCTTTGGCTGTCTGGCTGAGGGTGCCAGCACCCTGGAAAGCTCACAGTGTGGCCACAGACAACAGAGTCCAGTGGCACTTTTAAAGACAGATTTATTTATCGCAGGCACTGGAGCAGTGGTCCATAGGTAAAGAGGCCTGGGGAGACAATGGCTGGGACTCTGGTGTGGCAGGCCAGAGCCAGAAGATAGCCAGTGGCTGGAGCAGCAGGCCGGGGAAAGGAGCCAGAAGGACAGTGGCTGGATCCAGGCTCGTGAGGAGAGTGGTGTGTGACTGGGGCTGTGGAGAAGTGGCCCAGGGAGTTGATACCTATGAAAGACTGGTGGGAGGCAGAGTCTCATTGGAGACATCTAGGATCCCTCGGCTAGGCGCTGGAGTAGAGGGTAAGCCCAGGTCCTTCCCTGCTCCCCCAGCATGCCAGAGCAGCACGGGTGCCATGTGTGGCACAGACTTGCTGGCCCATTGACATTCTTACTAGCAGGCTGGAGCATGGCAAGCTGAAGCAGACTGCAGGATGGCGATGAATGGACTAGGCCTGGTCACTGCTGCAAAGTGGGCCAGGGGACCTAGTTGTACCCTGGAAGGGGTGAACTATGGATGTGGCCGGAGGGCTAAGACCTCAAGGAGGACTGAGTCCAATGTGTGGAGTAGCAAAGCATAGACTGCCAGCAGGGAGACCACTTAAGCGTAATTCCCCCCCCCCCCCTTCCACCCTCAGAAACACCACCAGGAAGTGCCCTGCTGATGAGTCTGGTGCTGGACACTGCTATAAAGCCTAACAACTAAAACTGAATGCTAGGCCTGGCCTGAGCCACAGGTGACTATAGTAATGGGGTTAGTATACAGGCAACCCTATCTCTCCTGTAAATGAGATTCTAGTTAAAAGTTATGGTATCTTCCTTTTTCTCTCCTCCCTTCCTGCAGCTTTTGCAAGAAATATAACTGAAAGTATTCTATCTTCTCCTACATGAGGTTCTGGATGGGAATGTTGCTTATCGCATTCCTTCCCCTTCCTTCCCTAACAAACAGTGTAGTAAGGAATGTGAAGTCATCTCTGCTGGAAAAAAAAAGTTTGAAGTTCTAGTGCCTTCATGTTATATGCTAAACCTGTAAACAAGAAAGGTGTAGATAATTATATTCACCTCATGGCTATTAATATTCTTTTAAGTGTTGATGTAACCAAGTAAAGGTCTTCAGGGAGTTAAGAATGTAAATTTTACATATTAAGTATAAAGGGATTGTAACCCCACCTAGTCTTTGCTCACTTGCAGCACTGAGGAGGAATGAGCAGGCAATAAAGAGTGAACATCAATCCAATCCACCCCTGGAACGCCTTATTTTGTTCTCTAACACTAAGGTTCCCCCTTGAACCATTGTTTCTTCTCTACAAACCCTACCCAACTTCAAAACTCTGTTCTGCTGCCTGGATCCAGAAGCAGCATCAGTTCCACTGGGATTTCACCTCTTCCTGACTGATTGCATTGGGGGCTCCGTCTAACTCCAGCACTCCAGGCCTTAAGCTGAACAGCCTGTCTCCTGGGAACCTTTGACTGGTTCAAGCTGGACTGAATGGTGAGACCCCCAACTCTCTCTCTGGTTAAACCCACTTTTTCCACTCAGACATAATTTGATCTTCTGTTAGTCCAGTTACAAATGTCGAAATCTGACTTTTGTAATCAAACTTTGGCTGGATTTCCCCAAAATCCCAACAAAATTGTGTAATATTGTAACTGTTTTGTTGCTTTTCTCTTCTTGTATGGCTACTACTATTAGTATCATTAGTTTTATACACCTGGCAATAAGATATCTTTTATAATCAAGCTGTTTACTATACTCTCTGATCTTTGTCTACTCAGGTATTCTTGGCTTCCCTGTTTTGCTCTTCAGCAACAGTCCTCTTACATCTGTTAAATATCCCTGAAGTGTGTTACAATCCCATGGAATTTGCTCATGAATGGGGTTACTACCAGAATAATTGTAATGTGAAAGTAGGGATAGAGTCACGACATAAGAGTGGCAGTTGGAAGTGCTCTTTGAGCTAGCCTGCAGAGTGCAGGGGCATATAAGGTGTCTGTATGGAAATACTATTTGACCCAGATTGCTCAGACATACCCTATTCTGGTGCAGTGCCAGGGGCATATAAGGGGTCAGCTACAGAGTGCTGATTGACCTGTTCAGATTTGCTGTGCTCATCTGTGAGTATGTGTGTATTGATCTGAGTCTGGGGCTGAAGGACCCCAGCCCTGGAAAACGTATGTTCTCCAGGGTAGCTCCATCAGGGTGGAGGGAGGGGGAAGACTTACAAAACACGAAGTTAAGTTCCATATCAAAACACAAGTGACACATGCAATAGATTCATAGAATTACACCTATCCTCCCAGAATAATAACCCTACAAAATAAGTACACCCCAAGGTGACAGAGATATTTGGTAACAAACCTCTGGGGAGAGACAGGAAGCAGGTGATGTGAATCACATGATAACTGATGAGCAGCTGCTGCAGAGTGTAGAAATCGGGGCATGGACCTGAGCAAGTTTCCCATTTTTACTTCTATCACACCTGGTTCCTTTATCAAAGTCCCTTGTTCAAAAACTACTTGGTAATCTTCTGTAACTTTTAAGCAAAGAGTTCTACTTAGAACAAATGTATGACTGTGTCATAGAGAGTTAAGAGATGTGCTTAAGAATAAGAGTTTAGAGATTTAATTGATTGTGAAGGGGGTTTTGACAGTGATCCTTCATGTGAGAAGTGAAGTTGAGATGGCTGGAAGAACTTGGTTGGCTGCTCACTTGGTACAGGAGACAACTGGCAGGTTAGAGAGGTGGGTTATGAAGAAGGGGAAATACTCCTGAAAAAGACAATGCTTCAAGAATCAGAATCCTCTGAGGAGGGCATAAGCTTTGAAGAATATTGTAAAACCATGAAGCCATGTAATAGTGCAGAGGATGTGGCTGCTATATGGACATTATTTGATGCATGTTCAGACATGGTCAAAATAAGAAAGGGAAGACAGAAACTGGAGCTTGAGAAAACAGTTACAGAGTTTACATAAATGTGAGACTGATGGGTGTGAACTTATATCAGGGAAGCTTAAAATGGTGACTATAGTAAGAAATATGCAAGAGGAGAGAAACGAGGAAGCAAGAATGCAGAGCCGTATACGAGTTACTTTGCACAAGTAGTCAAATTCCAAAGGGGTAGTCTATTGTAGAAAGACAACAGAGTCCTGTGGCACTTTTAAAGACTAACAGATTTATTTATCACATGAACTTTATAATAAATAAATCTGTTAGTCTTTAAAAGTGCCACAGGACTCTGTTGTCTTTGCACAAGTAGTTGTTAGAAGTAACAATTGCGGTAACTTGCTTACTGGCAGATGAGAGCAAGGCAGCCAAGACAGCAGCAAGCCACCAGGAGTATGAGGCAGAAATTAGAAAATTGAGTATCCAACTTAGTACACACAAGTAGGTGGCAGAAGTCATAAGGTTGAGAGAGGATTGTGACTTTGGGCCCCTGGTCCTATTTGGGGACCGGGAAGTGGGTGGGTGCAAGCCTGCCCACTGCTAAAACCCCTCCCCCAGCCTAAGTGCGACAGGCACTGGACCCAGATCCAGTTGATTCCTTGGGACAACCAATGACAAACAGGGATGGGTGTGGGGGTTCAAAGGTTTAAAATGAGGGATTCTGAGGGGCACACCTAGCAGAGAACCCCGGACAGTGCCCACTGCTCCCAGAAGGTGTCAAGGGAGGCAGCGGACGCTGCCCAGAGGAACTTTGCCCAGAGAGGTACATGGACAAGGGACTGTAAATAGGCCCCACAGTCACAGAGACCCCCTTCAGCCAATCTCCTCTCTCTGGTTTTATATATGGTGATCTTTGTATAGGACAGAGGAGGTCCCGTGACTTCGTGGGACCTCGGATAGGGAGTGCATATAAAAACAGGCTTGGGGAGAAGTGCAGCCAGAACCTTAGTAAGAAGTTCTCAAGGAGCTGGAAAAGGGGCTACAATCTGGTGCATTCCATTTGGGCCCCTGGTAAAAGAGAAATACCCCCTGATGTTGTCCTCAAAAGCCCATTCTCCTTGTTTGGCCCCACATACACAGTATAGCTCTTTCTCTCAATGGAAGTTAAAAGGAGCCAATCTGCCTGCAACAGAGATGGTCATGGACACGGTGAGATGGCCTCCCAGTCAAGTCAACCCTGTTGCTGAGAGACTGGAGCCACTGATCCTTGACAGGTCTTTACTTGCCTAGTTGGCAGAAGTACCCCTCTACTGGCAGCATGAACTTAACCCAGGTGGCTCAGTTCTGCGCCTCTTTTTGGGATGCAGATACTTTGGGCATAGGCATAAGTTCTTTGAAGTGGACTACTTTTGGCCCCTGGGAATTGATAAGTGCTCTTAAAATATTACTGCCTGCTTGTTCCCTTCAGCAATTGTGTATAATGTAAGAAGAGAATGTAGGGAGGTCCTGAACAGACTTGCAAACCTTGCATTTTAGTTTGTACTGACATGAAGATCTGAAGTTGATATATATATATATATATATATATATATATATATATATAAATTAATTGACATGAAACTTTACGGCCATCACTAAAAATACCATAAATAAAACAATCTTACAAAATTATCCTATTGTAATGTCAGCAGCAGAGGAAAGGTAGGACTGATGGACAGGAAAGATGGGAATGAGAGAGGGGGAAATGGGGCAAGGGGCAGGAAGAGGATAAAGGCAGGAAAGCTGGGTCATTAGACAACGGAGAGTGATGGGGAAGGCTCTAGGGAGTGGTGGCAGGGATCCTGCTACAAGCAGGATCAGCAGCTACAGGTGCAATGGTGCATGCTCCTCCCAAGGGGCACTGAGGGCCTTCTTGCACCTTTTTCTTTCCTGCGCCCTGCTGATGCTCAGACATTATCTCTGTGTACAGAAGCAGCCATGGCTGGAGACTTCATGACTCTTCCTGTGAAGATGGGCTCAGTGCAGTACAAGAGGGCAGTAATCCGGCTGCACAAAGGGTCCCTTCTCAACCTCAGCTTCCTCAAGTCCCACTAATTGCAGTTAAAGAAATTGTTGAGCATGGGTGACTGAAGTGCAAGCTCAGCAGTCTGTCTGACCCCCTCCATCAGCTCCACAGCCCCATCTACCCTGGATCCTACCCCCTTACCTGCCCTCTAGGCAGACCAAAGGCAAACACCAGGTTTCCTGCATGGGGCTTGAGTCACTGTCTCATAGTTGGATGCTGCCTCCTGGTGTCTAGTATTGGAAAAGTACTCACAAGTATGTTTATCATAGCATGTCTTTTGTTTCACCTGACTGTTGTTGGGTTTTGCCTGCAGTTCACCATTCATATCTTTCAACTCTTTCTGGAACTTCCATTCATATTCAATCACTGGCCCTTCCTTATCTCTGGGCCTCTGTCACAGGAGTCTCTGGTAGTCCCCTCACCTTCTTCATATAGAGAAGATTAAACAGGAAAAATCCTGGTGACTCCTGAGGTGCCTCTCTGTATACAAACAAGAGGAATGGAAAATAATTAATCTGAGTTCTGACCCCTTTAGTTTGCATACATCCCTAGCATGGATTTTAGGGTCCCAGTAAATCTCTCTCCCAACCTTCTGGATGATATGGGGAAGTATTCAGTTCCTTTCTCTCCCATACTGTCTATAGCTCGGTGAACGGCCTTGACATAAAAGTTGGGCCATGATGAGATGAGATCTCTTTGGAAAATGCACTCCTGTTAAAATAGTGAAGAGTTCTCTTGCTATGCTTTGTGCCTCACTATTAGACAGAGTCAGTGCCTCGGGATAGCTGGAAGTGAAATCCAGCACCACCAAATTGTCCTATTTTTCCCTGCATGTAGGACGAGGCATAGAGCCTACAATGTCCTTTGTTACTCTCATGAATGCCTCTTGTATTATGGATAAGGGCACAGGGGACTCTGAGTTCCTACATGTCTTTTCCTTTTTTGGCCAAACTCACAAGACCTGCAATAGCTCCTTCCATCATTCTGACCTCCCAGATAATAGAAATTTTTCTTAAATTGTCATAGGATCTTTGGGCTCCCAAGTGTCCAGCAAAAATTCAATTTTGTGCCAATAGCATTAACTTACCATAGTGGTGGGTGAAAACCTAAATGCTTATAGGGGTGTGAGCAATTTCTGTTCTTTCTCACAAGGGTTTCCCTCTAAAATGTCCCTTCCTCTTCAAAGAAACTCTCATAATTCTCTCTCTCTGGGGTCCCCTCTGAGACAAATTTCCTAAACATCTCCAAGGTGGGATCTGCTCTATCGTCATTTGTAAAGCATCGACAGCTCACGTCCAAAGCTGCTCCTTCAGGGACAGGAGTCACTTCCCTCCTCTCTGGTGGGCAGGAACTAGCCTCAGCCCTTCCCCCGCCAGGGGATGTATCAGCCCCCTCACACATAGTTCTGGGGCCTTGTGCCCCTCACCTGTGATCTCAGCTTGGCATTCCTGTCTGCTGTGGGACACCTGCTTATAAGGCCTATGATTTTTAAGCATGTTTGTATCATTTAGCTAGCTACAGTGGCAGCAAACCAAAGAATCAAAACCACAAACTGCTTGGCAGGCTGAGGCCTTGTACTTTGGCTAAGCAAAGGCAAAAAGCACCAGGGGCAGCCATAAACTGGGATGTGTGGAGTCATCCACACATTCCAAGCAAAGGTGAGAGCGTCCTGTCTCGTTTGCAAACACTTGTGGTGATAGAATCTACATTTTGTATTGTTTGGTACCGGAGTCCTTGATTGTTTTTGTCTTCCTATAATTAGTTGCAATCAGTTAAGGTGGTGGGGTAGGATTAGTCAGAGAGTTACGTTTTAATATGTTAGAATTTAATAAAGAAATGATTGGTTAAAATACATTATAAAAACTGAGGTAAATCAGGAAATGGGGAGGGAATTTACTTGGAGGGGATTTATTGGGGAGGAGTGGCAATTTAGCAGGAGGGGTAATTTACTGGTGTAAAGCAGAGGTGTCAAACTCATTTGGTGTCGGGGGCCAGATTGGAAGGCAGGACAGTGGCCGGGGGCCGAAGTGTGTCTGAGTGACTTCCTGACCTCCTTCCCAGCACAGTACCAACTGGGGTCCCTGACCCCTTCCCCTGCCACACTTGGGGCAGTGTGGACTCCCCTTTCCCCTCTCCAAACTCAATGGTCCTCTGACACCTTCCCTTTCCCCTGCCCTTCGGGCTCCCTTTTGTTGCCCTGGCTCCCCGACCCCTTTCCCTTTGCTGCACTGCCCTTCCTTTCCCTTCCCTTCCCCCCTTCCTGGTGTGGCTCCTCTGCCCGTTTCCTTCCCTGCATGGGACTCCGTTCGGCAGGGGTGTTGCTGGATAGCAAAAAGATCCAGGGCTCTGGCCCCCCAGCCCACTCCCTGCTAGCCCCCCCCGCTAGGCCACACCCTCAGACCCCACCCCCAGATAGGCCCTGCCCCCTGACCAAGCCACTAGGCCCCTCCCCAGTTCACAACCCCACACACACACTCAGAAACAAGCCCCAAGGCCTGTGCAACCTAGGCAGCCCCTCCACATGTCTAAAGGCACCAATCTGCATTGGAAGTGCTTACATACCTGAGACAATTTACTGTGTGTGACATTCCCCTCCCATCTGGTTTGGTGTGCTGCTTTGCCCCCTCAATTGCTCACTCCTGGACTCCAACTTCCCCCGCTTCACTAGATGGACCTCCCCACCCCTGGGTCTCTCCACAACAGCATCCTGAGTGTAACTGGTTGCAGGCAGTGGGTGTGTGCTCACCAGGCACTCAGGAGACATTCCTCCAGCAAGCGCTCCCAGTCCCAAATGCCACACCAGGAACTTCCGTCTTGCAGGAATCAGGATCCTCCCCTGATCGCTACAAGCTCATTTACACCGGGTTTATGAAGAAACTGAAATGGCAATAATCTCTTGCTCTTGCACACTCTCTAATTTCCACACAGCTTTAGCTAAAACAAACACTAGCATTGATTTGCTGTACAGCCTGACTTGCTCCTATGACTTACACTTCCCTCCATTTATTTCCCTCCCATTCATCTGTAGTTCTCCATCTTCAAGCCTGTGACAAAGTGGGATTTTCTCCCATGAAAGCTCATGCAATAAATAAATTTGTTAGTCTTTAAAAATGCCACTACACTCCTTGTTTGTTTTGCGGAACTAGACAGACACGGCTACCCATTTGGAACTAGTTTATCGATTAAAACATGAATTTAGGTGAGTATATAACAAATCAATGAAAAATCATTTAATAAAGCAATCCAAAGTTAACCACTATCAAATGAAAATATAACAAAATATCCTAACCTAAAGTTTATTATTCCTGCACACCTAATGAACAACAACTTGAAGAAATGTCACTTTTACAATTATTACACCAGGTTTTGTAAAAAAGTGAAAAAGGGCTTCTATTTCTTTTCAGGAAGCATCAGTGTGTACCTCCTTTTATGCATGTTAGCAAAGTGGTCAATGATTGCATCCACTGGCACAGATTCCAGAGGAATTTTTTCAATGGAAAGCATTGCAAGGTGCTGTAGCCTATCTTGTCCCATTGTGCTTCTCAGCCAGGTGTGTAGACGTCTTAAAACACTGACTGATCTTTCACAACTGCAGCTACTCACGGGGATAGTTAATGCAACCTGTACCAGTTTCTTTACATCTGGAAAGCAAGTAGGGTCTAACAGCTGGTACACATCTGTCATGTTGAGATTTCTGCCATTGTCTTGTTTGTGAGTCAAGTAATTTTTAGCAATAGAAATTTCTTCTGGTTTCAGTTCTATTTTGTAGTACTTTGCCAGTATACTTAAGTCCCCTATGGAGAGAAAGTTTTGTGAGAGTGGGCTGCATGCCTGAATTCCCATCACTAGCTCTGGTTTGATACTAGAGAATCTCTGGTCAAGTTCAGAAAGCATCCGGTCTAAACAAGGATAAAACAATTTTGTCTTAAAATGGTCAGGAGTCCTGATATCCTCACTTGCACCACCTACAGCAGGGGTCCTCAAACTTTTTAAACAGGGGGCCAGTTCACGGTCCCTCAGACTGTTAGGGGGCCGTACTATAGTTTGAAAAAAAACATGAACGAATTCCTATGCACACTGCACATATCTTATTTGTAGTGCAAAACAACATGAAAGAACAATACAATATTTAAAATGAAGAACAATTTTAACCAACATAAACTTAACAGTATTTCAATGGGAAGTGTGGGCCTGCTTTTGGCTAATGAGATAGTCAATATCCGGTTCCATATTTGTCACTGCCAGTCGTAACAAGTGATGCAAGTGTGCATCAGTTAGTCTGGATCTGGTTGTAGATTTCAGATGTTTCATTAGGGAAAAACTCTGTTCACAGACATAGGTGCTGCCAAAGATGGTTGGCATTTTGAGTGCATGGTTCCTGAGATTAAGATATGTCTCAGAGGGGAGAGATGCATAGAAATTAGTAAGACTGCTTGACTTGAATGCGTCTTTCAGAGAGTCACAATTCTGTAGTTCGGCCAGTTCCATTTGGAAGATCGGATCAACATTTTCAATGTCAACAGAAAATGGGTTCCAGAAAAGCTGTATGTCCTGTTCATGGAGATGAAGCTCTTTAAATCTCATTTGAAACTCCCTTTGCAACATTTCCAGTGAATCCATACATTTTTTGTTTGGGAATGCTACTGTTGGTTTTTCAGCCAACAGCTTTTGAGTAGTGGGGAGATGGCAGAAGTTTTCCTCCTTTACTTGTTTAATGAGGAGGTCCAATTTTACTTCAAATGCTTTCACATGTGAATGCATATCACAGATGAGCTTCCCCTTTCCTTGAAGTTGCACATTGAAACTGTTGAGTAGCTCTGTTACATCTGTCAGAAAGGCAAGGTGCCATTTCCATTCTGCATCTTTGAGCTCTGGTACTTCTTTGTTTTTTGAAAGCAGAAAAGCAGAAACCTGTGGAAGTAAGTCATAAAAACGTTTCAAAACTCTCCCTCGACTCAGCCAACGGATTTCTGTGTGGTACAGAATATCTTCATAGGCAACATTCAGCTCAGACAAAAACTCCTGAAACTGTCTGTGGTTTAGTGCATGAGCCCTAATGAAGTTAACACAAGACACCACAACTTTCATGACAGAGTCCCACTTCAGTGATTTACAACACAGCGCTTGTTGGTGGATGAGGCAGTGTATGGCTATTGGACGCGAATGGTTGTGTTTGTCCATCTCTTGCTTAATGCGTGCAACCACTCCTTTCATAAACCCCACCATGCTAGGAGCACCATCAGTTGTTACACTGACTAGTTTAGCCCAGTCCAGCTCCAAATCATTCACAGTTTGGCGAACCTTTTCATAGATATCCTCTCCTGTTGTTCTTTTGATGCTTTTCAATGCAGCAAGCTCCTCTGAGACTTCGAAATAATCATTTGTCCCATGAATGAAAATTAGAAGTTGTGCAGAATCACGAACATCATTGCTTTCGTCGAGTGCCAACGAAAAATAGCAAAGTTTTTTTGAGGAGTTTTGCAAATGCTGATGCACATTGTCCCCCATTTCTTCAATCCTTCGTGTAATTGTAGGTCCTGAAAGACTCACTGTACTAAATAAATCAGCCTTCTCTGGACACATCTCTTTGGCAACAGAAAGAAGGCATTCTTTAACAAATTCTCCCTCTACGAATGGTCTGCCAAGTGCGCGCTATTAGCTTGGCAACTTGAAAACTTGCTCGCAGTGATGAAATATTTAGCTGCTTCTGCTTCACAAAAGCATTTTGCTGAGTTGTCAATCCATTTTTCAGTTTTAATATTTTGTCTTTTCTCACTTGTCCGACCAAACAATCATATTTGTCTTTATGTCGAGTTTCGTAGTGTCGACGCAAATTATATTCCTTGAACACAGCCACTAAATCCTGGCATATCAGACAAACAGCTTTTTCCTTGCACTGCATGAAAAAGTAATCATAGGTCCACTGTTCTTTGAATATCCTGCACTCGGAGTCAATTTTTCTTTTCCTTGACATAATTGTTTCCTAGGGATGCAAAATAACTATTACATCTTTAAGATGGGCGCGCGTAGCTATCACGTCTGCTGCTGGCCTGTGTTTCTGGGTACTCGGTGGCAGGCAGTAATGAATCCACACACTTTTTGTTGTGCTGTGGGGCTCCGGCCAGGCCCAGAGTGTGGGACTGACCGATGTTAGCCTGCTGGCCTGCTGTTATGTACGCAACTAGTAACCAATGTTCCCTCTAGGTTTGGCGGCTTGTGTGCAAAATTTTCAAGCCGTGTGCAAAACTTTTTCTGAATAGATTTTTGTGGAAAACTCACGACAGAAATTATAGGCATTAATTGAAGATAAAGTGATTGTAAATAGAATTAATTAATTGTGTTTAATTTAATTGGAATGAATTTTGAATTGAAATTTAATTTTTAGAAAGGTTTTTATTTAAAATTAATTTTTAAGAAGCTTTTTAAAAAAGAAGAGAGAGAAAGAAAAAAGAGAAGGAAGGAGGAGAAAAAGAAAGAAAGAGAAAGAAAGGAAGGAAGCAAAGACAGAAAGAGGAGGAAGGAAGGAAGACAAAGAAGAGAAAAAGAAAGAAAGGAAAGGAAGAGGAAGAGAAAGAGAAAGAGAAAGAGAAAGAAGAGAAAGAAAGGCAGGGAAGAGAAAGGAAGGCAGGGAAGAGGAAGACAAAGAAGAGAAAAAGAAAAAAAGGAAAGGAAGGAAAGGAAGAAAGAAGAGAAAGGAAGGCAGGGAAGAGAAAGGAAGGCACGGAAGAGGAAGAGAAAAAGAAAA
>ML686131.1:29328-46355 GCA_007922175.1 Pelusios castaneus
CAATGTGGATGCCAATGTCCAATGTTAAGTCGACTTAATAAAGTCGTTTTAAAAGGAGCCACTTTGTTAAATCGACTCAATAAGGTCGACTTAAAGTCAACCTTGAGAAGTTGACTTAACAAAGTCAATCCTTAACTTTTTATAGTGTGGACATACCCCAAGAGAGGGGGCTGACTAGGGTCCTGGCCTCTAGACAAATAGCCTTTCACCCAGACACCAGGTGAGGACTGTGTAGATGATTGGTTGGGGTGGGATGGAGGCAGTCTCCCCTGCTAGAGGACACCAGGGCAACAGGTGTGCCAAAGTTGCTGCATATACAAACTATGAGCAATCTTGGCCCTAAGGAAACACACAAAGAACCTTTTGGAGGTGGAGACCAGAGCCATGGGGCCAGCAGACATCCTTGACTGTCCCTTTGATGAGCGCTTGCTACGCCATGCCCCAAAACTCCAAAAGTCCCAGGGTCTAGACAAGTGGACAAGGTAAAAGCCTGGGACTAGTCAATTGCAAAAGTCTAATGTGTTGTTGGGGAATAAGGGGAACCAAACCATCCAAACCAAAGTCAAGTGCACCAGGATAGAGGGTGTGGGGTGAACAAATATTTGTAAGCACCCCCTATGATAACAACTTAATACTGGTGTTGTAGTATGTAGTGACGATCCAGATATTCATATAACCTTGGAGGTAGGTGTAGTGCAGGGGTCAGCAACCTTTGCTGGTCCCCATGCCAGCTCCACCCACTGCAGCTTCAGCAGGTGCTGGGGGCATGGTCAAAAGGGGTGGGCCAGGCCTTGGGTTACTGGCCAGGGCCGGCTCCTGCTCCCACCAGCAGGTGGGACTCGGGTTCCTGGCCAGGGCTGGGGCTGGCTCCCGTTGGTGGGCAGCCTCTGGTTCCCAGCCGGGGCTGGCTCCAACTGGCAGGCAGCCTCGGGTTCCTGGCTGTGGCTGAGGCTGGCTCCCACCAGCAGTGGCAGCTCTGGGTGGGCCGACCCACCCTGCTCCCCTCCAGTGTGGGCGGTGACCCCCCCAGCCCAATTGACCCTGGACCCCGCCACTCCCCCCAAAGGATGGCCATGCCTAGCAGGGGGTGGGATCAGCAGGGGCCAGGAGCCCAGCGCAATGGCTTTCTTTTGCTTGCTGGTCATGCCCATCAGTGAAGTGTGGCCAGCAGAGGCCTGGAGCTATTGCACACATCTCTTGTGGCCCCAGGCCACGTTGAAGGTCGGGGTCAGCGGGGGGAGCCTGAGCAGCGCCATGTGCACTCAGGATCAGCCTGCGTGCCACATTTGGCACACAGGCTGGGGGTTGCCGTCTCCTGGTGTAGTGTGTACAGATTTTGGAGTAAAGGTTTAGAAACATACTAAGAATGGCAAATGGGGAAACTGAGGCAGATGACCTCATCATTCTGATGATATAATTTCAAGTAGTCTTCAAGGGTTCTGCCTCCAGATAAGCCAGTGGTGAATCCTCCAACAGCTTTGAAAGGGGGGAGATATCACAGGATGCCAATCTGTGCACCCCTAGGGTATGATCTATGTGACTTTTCCACTCACTTTTGCCATGTAATTGTGTGATCTGATGCCAAAGATGCCATGCAAGGCTGCTTTATAAATGCTCATAATATATTCTACATGATTATTATTGTATCATGTTTCCTGCAGCATCATGTATGTGTGCAGATGTGAAACAGGTTACATGGCTCAAGAGGAAGGGGGACCATAGGAATGATTTTCCAGCAGTGTGTAAACAAAAGCAGAGTCTGGAGAGGTTAGAAAAGGATTACTTCAGCCCAGGAAGGAAGAGCAAGGTAGAGACTGAAAAATAAGAGGGTTATTTTGAATGGCTTGAGGCTTTTTGCCTGGGAAACTCCATCTTGCATTCTCCAGCTTCAAGCAAGATCTGAACCCTGCCATGTAATAGGCAGAGAATGGCTATAAAAACACCTAACAGCTGAAAACCTTGGATTATGAGGTCAGTTTAGGTAGAGAAACTGAATTAGCATGCTGTTTATACCTTTTATTTGACAGTGGTTACTTCTGACTCATTTATTAAATGATTGTGCATTGATTTGCTATATGCTCACTTAAAATCGTATTCTAATCAATAAAATAGTGTTTGTTTTACCTATAGCTGTGTGGACTTAGAAGGTGTGGATCAGAGAGGAAGGGCATGATCGTTCTCAATGTTAGATGGACAGACGTGAGACTGTGATAATTGGGGGTGGGTCCCAATACCTGTAAGACAGAAGTTCCTACTGTGGTATATGGGGCTGTGTGTGTTTGCTTGGGGACTGTCCCATGTATGGCTAGAAAGCACATGCACATTCCTTGGAGCTAGTTCCACACAGTAGGCTGGTGCGGACTGACTCAGGAATAAGTGGGCACCTGGAAGGTGGGATAAGTCGGGGTTCAGAAGTGGAGTTCAGAGGGTCACAGCGGCATGCAGGACCAGATTCGGGGAGCAGTCCGTCACACTGTCAAATCCAGAATAGGTGGAGGTCAATTCATTAAGGCCTACCCAGCAAAGAGCATAGCACTGATTCAACGGGAAGGCATTTCCCATCGAATCAGCACTGTGGGGACCCTGCAGTGAATAGGCATTAGGCACTCAAAGGGAGATATGCAAGTGTAAGGAACAGGGAACATGGCCGCCCTCAGAGACAGACAGCAAGGGCGGGCCAACCCCCTGCAAAGGGGTTAACCTGGGGCCACCAATCTGGGCTGACAGGAAGCCAGGGGCAGGGCCCAGAAGGGCAGTATAAGAAGGCAGCCCTCTCCCTCAGTCGGGGCCCAGCCAGCACCGGGGAAGCACCGTGCTTCACTGCCCTGTGACCAGACACCCCGCCAGGCCTCCAAAGAGGTGTGGCCCTGGCTTCCCACTGCCTGGGGCCCAGAGGACCGCCCCGATTGGTGCGCACTCCGCCGGGCTGAGGAGGCGCCAGCGTCCTGGGACCAGAGCGAGCCACCGCCCCCAGGGGTACCAAGCAACCAAGCCTCTGACCCTGAGCCTGGGAGTTCGGAGCCACTGGACGGCCCCTGTGACCTGGAGGAGCTACCCTTGGCTGACGACCCCAGGGAACCACCCGCTGCCCCGGAGCCCTATGGACCGGCCCCGCCCAACGGCCCCTGTGATCTGGAGGAGCTGCCCTCCACTGAGGACCTGGACGAGACACTGCCAGCCTTGCCACCACCCGATGAAGCGGATGGCTTCGGGAACTTCCCCACGGCAGAGTATCCCGGTGTCCCCTAGGAGTTGGGAACCAGGTACCCCGGGGAAAGGGAGAGGGAAGCGCTGCCTGGCCGGTGGTCTCACAACAGCCCTGGACCATACCTTGGGGCAGCGTGTTGCAGTGGGAACCCCGCTGCCCCACACCAGGGATACCCCGGCGCCCGGGTGCGTTGGAACCATCCTGCTATAGCCACTGTAGTTTCATTGGTGGTATCCGTTTCTCCTACCTGCCCAAACCCCACGCCTGACAGAGACTGCTGCCTGCCCCGCCCTGCCCTGCCTGGGGCCAGGCTTGTGTTTGTATATAGAGACTCGCCCCTCCCTGGGCTAGAGACTGCTGCCTGCCCCGCCCTGCCTGGGGCCAGGTTTGTGTTTGTATATAGAGACTCACCCTCCCCTGGGCTAGAGACTGCTGCCTACCCCGCCCTGCCTGGGGCCGGGAGGCAGTGCGGTCACAGCAAGGTATTTTAAGTACTTTGCGTATGTCCCTTTGATTGCCGCTGAAATTCCTCTATAGTGTAGACCAGGCCCTTGTTGCTGTATTGAGGAGCCTCAGCCTACGGAGTTCAGAGATTCAGACCAGGGGTCTCCACTGCTCTAAAAACCCCTACATTTGACTGTTTAACCGGTAAAATCTTTGGGACTGACTCCCAGTGCCCTGGATCTAACCCATAGCCCTCCCTGCCAGATCCAGGATAGGAACCAGGCAGGAGTCTTGAGTCTCAGGCCCCCAGCCTTACCCACAAGATACCACTCCCCTTCAAGAGCTGTAGTTAGAACACAGGAGTCCTTACTCTCAACCATCCTCCCACTCTAACCCATTAGACTCCACTCCCTTCCCAGAACTGGGGATAGAACCCAGGAGTCCTGAGGCCCAGCCCCCCAATCTAACCCACCAGACTCCATTAGAGGTCCCTGATGCTCACACAGATAAATGCTGCTTGGTACAGGAAATTCATGTAGTGTGGTTTTCTCTGGAGGGAGATGAGGGGGCTCAAGGGAAGGAAATGCAGAGAAGTCACTGGGTGTGTGGGCAGCTGCAGAGCCTCTGAATATTTCTGTGCTATGCAGACTCCAACTGGAGTATAGATCATCTTCACAGATCTTCCTCTTACTCTGGGTAGCATCAGTCTAGGAGAACTGCTGGTACCACATCAGAGATTGGCTCTGTGATACTGCAGGCCCCTGACACCCGGATAAGCAATTGATGGTGTGGAGTGGGACAAGTGACTAGGGACAGTGTATGATCAGCCTAGGAGGTGAGGGAACCTCCACACCACCAGTTAACAAGGATGCTATGTGGAGTGCTCCTGCCCCCAAGTGGCTAGGGTGGGCAGAAGTGCTCTCTGTTTATTTTAAGTTTGTTGTTTTTTTAAGTTCCCCATCTTCAAAGCATCTGACAAAGTGGGATTTTCTCCCACAAAAGCTTGTGCGGTAAATAAATTTGTTAGTCTTTAAAAGTGCCACAGGACTCCTTGTCTGTTTGTTTTAGTATCACTGGTAAAACAGAATTCTCTTTCAGCATTTCAGAATGACTTTCTATTGTGGACCACAACAAAGAGTTAAAATATCGAAAATGAAAAATAAATCCTATAAATTGTGCATTAGGAATGTCAGAAGGGAAAATGTTAATGTTTTCAATTAAAATGAAACCATTCAATATTTGGCATTAACATCGTTTTCATTCTTTCCAATCAACATAACATTTCTTTCCTTTTTCAAATGTTGACTTGAAAGGATTTTTTTTTTTTTTTAATTCTCCAGATCAGGAAATACAAAGAGTGACATTTTTACCCATGGAGATATTCTATATCAAAGCAATCAGATTTTCCTCTGGGAAAAAAAATTTGGTTAAAAAATTCCAACCAATTCTCACTTTAATTTCTTTGACTACCCAAAACAAGTTCCGCATTTATAGATCCATAGTGTACAAGGCCAAAATGGATTGTTGTGCTCCTCTAATCTGATCCATTACAACTCTTGGTAGCATGTTCCAGTGGTTAATTACTCTCATTTTAGATCATAATGGGATGTTTTCCTGTCAGTGATGGAGAACCTATTGCAACTCTTGGTAAATTGCTCCAGTGGTTAATTACTCTCATCATTAAGTTATTTCTGACACAATCTACGTATTAACTCCTGAAAAGGAGGATCATGGCCAAGTTGAAAAACTTTGAACATCCTCTCCAAGAAGATACCAATTAGGAAGATGAGGGAGGTAGTTATTCAGAAACCTCCCGATGAGGAATGTCAGGACCAATGTTCCCTCTAAGGTTTGGTGGCTTGTGTGAAAAATTTTCAAGCCATGTGCAAAACTTTTTCTAAATAAAATGTTTGTGTAAACTCATACGACAGAAATTATAGGCATTAATTGAAGTTGAAGTGATTGTAAATAGAATTAATTAATTGTGTTTAATTAATTGAATTTGAATGAATTTTGAATTGAAATTTAATTTTTAGAAAGGTTGTTATTTAAAATTATTTTTTAAAAGATTTTTTAAAAAGAAAGAAAGAAAGAAAGAAAGAAAGAAGCTGAGGCCGCTGGCGGGGGGGACCCAACCATGACCCCGGGAAGCCGCTGGCGGAGTGGAGCAGACCCTGGCCCCGTGCCAGGAGGCCGAGACCGTCAGTGGGAACCCAGGAGCCCGCCCCGGTCGCGGCCACCCTGCTGCCCCAGCTGCGTGGGACAGGCAAGCAGGCAGGCCTGCACTCCTGCCCCAGCCCTGAGCCTGCTTGTTCCGCCCTGGGGGCAGGGAGGGCCAGCCCAGAGGCTGGGCACAGGCTGGATCTGCTGCGGCAAAGCCGCAGCCCCGGGGGTCTGGAGGGGGTGGCGGGGACTGCCGGCCTGCGCCGGGGTCCCTCAGTGCTGCACGGCTGCGCACCCACGCAGCTTAGAGGGAACATAGGTCAGGACACAGATCATCAGCAAACCCCAGACAGCTCAGCATTCTCAGTGGAATATGCCAAGGAGCCACACTATAAAAAATAATCAGCACCATCTCCAACCCTGTTTATCTTGGTGTGAAGCAGCTATGACCGTGTCAGAAAACAGACATATCTCAGCAGGGCCCTTTAGGCCTCAGTAGATGGCTGCTCTTATATCCTAGAACTGCAGTGCTGATTCTGCCCAGCAAGAGGTGCTCAGAGTCCTAAGCTGAGCCTGGGGGATGATGAGGTCGCATTCAGATCATAGCAGCAGATGACCAAGGCATCTTAAGCTTTGTAGAAGCTGTTGGACCCAGCCCCCTTCTGAACCTTCCTTTCCCCTCAGACCCCACCCTCCACCCTAGTGAAAGCCACATTAGAACAGCTTCCTCTGCCCAGACAGAGGCCATTTGCATGAGTTTGACGTACCAAGTCAAGCAGCCAGCATAGACTCTGATACCGTGGCCTCCTAAAATGCAGGTGAGAAAAATGACCCTCCTTGCCATCTCTTTTTCCTCACTTGCCCATTTTGAAAGGAACCCTTGCCCTTTTCTCATAGTCTGGAGCAGCCCTCAGCCTCCCCTTCAATCCTTGGTTATTTTTGGCAACCTTTCAACCATTACAAGAGAGATTGATTAATTTCTTCCCATCTCTCCGTTTTCCCCTCTTTAACTATTGCTCTCTGTCTTGGAGACTTCCATGATCATCCCTTGACTAAACAGAGCCCATGAGGTTAAGTGAATATCTTACCAGATGGTGTGGAGTTAGTGAGCTCTGACAACACTTCCTAATCCACTGTCTCAGTCCAGAAGTTATGGACCTTCCTCTCTTGTCCCTTTCTTTTGATGCCTTGTCAATGACTCTTTCCTGATCAGAACCTAATTTTGAGTCGAAGCCCGTTAGCTGATTTCTTCCCAGGATCAGTGGAGTATGTAAACTTTGCAGACACTCTCTGCTCCATCTCCCTCTCTATGCTGGGATGGATTAGCAACTGATGGTGTGGAGTGGGATGGGAAGGTAGGGACATGTATTTTTCAGCTTGGCATAGGAGACATTATCTGTACCCCTTTGCTAAGTAGGAGCAGATCTGGAGCTGAGCCAGGTTGCTTTCCCATGAGAAGGCGGCATCAGCAACGCAAAATCTGGGTATTTTCTTAAAACAGTTTGTTGATTTACAGAAGGGAAACACATGTCCTGAAAACACAAACACAGTGCTTTCCTGGAGAGGAATCAACTAAAGTTACCACCAACCCATGCCCAAGAAGCAATGCTGTCAGGTCTAGATCTCTCCATCGATGCTGGAATCTAGCTGATAAAAGAAAGTGTTCTTTGTTTCCAAATCATCTCCCAGGCTTCTCATTTGGGAAACCAGTTTACCCCAGATTCTTCTCTTAAGACCTGATATGGAAAGGCTGCTGGAGTTTTCATTAACAGAGGTGATCAGGAAATGGGTTTTTCTCCAGGAAAATTGCAACAAAAGGGGAGAGAGGAAAAATATTTTCATCAACAATTTCTGCATAAAAAATTACTTTTGATTGTAAAACAAAAACGAGAGTGTGTGTATGAGTAGCAACTAGAAGCTGCACTCTGTGTGGTCGAAGGAGGGATGGTCATGTCAGCAGCTGAAAGCTGAACATATCTAGTCAAATTATTTAGGCCAAAAATTGCAGAAAACAAACTAAACAAAAAAGTTGGCTGAAAACTGCCAAAAGCCAAAAATAATTTATGCATGCATTAAATCTATTGATTTGCAATTTCCCCCCCCCCCCCCAAAATCATTCTTTTATCATTCTTTCTGACACTTGCCATAAATATTTTCCTTTCATTGAAACACAGATTCCTGCTGAAAAAATGTGTCCAACTCTAGTTATTACACCTCCTGATATGCAACTGCTCAGCACCATGAAAGGAGCTTACAAAGCTTGCCTGTCCACTCAGACAAAAGCATGCTTCTGCCTTTAATGTCACAAAACTGATAACATAAGCCTGAAAGGAATCATTGAGTTCATCTACAGTGCTTCTTAATCAGGGATACATACTGCTGGGGCTACACAGAAGTCTTTCAGGGGTTACATCAACCTATCTAGATATTTGCCAAGTTTCACAAGAGGCTAAACAAGAAGCTCTAGTGAAGTCAGTATAAACTATAATTTTATACAGACAAAATAAGAAAGTCAGCAATTGTTCAGTAACAGCGAGCTCTGATGCTTTGTATTTTTAGGTCTGATTTTGTAAGCAAGTAATTTTTAAGTGAAGTGAAACTTGGGGTACGCAAGACAAATCAGACTCATGAAAGGGGCATAGTCGTCTGGAAAGACTGAGAACCGTGGATCTAGTCTGACCTGTTTAACACAGGCCAGAGAACTTTTCGCAAATAACTCCTGTTGGAACTACAGTAGATCTTTTAGAAGAATCATCCCATCTTGAATTTAAAATCACCACTGACATAGAATCCATCATGAATATTGGTACTTTGCCCAACTGGTTAATTCCCTTCACTGTTAAAAAAATTGCACATTATTTCTAATTTGAAGTTGTCTAACTTTAAACATCCAGTCATTAGATCCTCTTTTTCTAGCTAGGTAGATAGGTACTTGCAGACTGGAATAAACTTACCCCTTAACCATCTCTTTGAAAGTAAAATATTATTTTTGTCATAACATTTTATTTGTTCTCTCTTTTTCTGAGTTTTTATTATTATTATTCAATATAGCCTTAGCACCAGAAGTGATCAACAATTTTTGACTGAAAATAATTTTCCAATGAAAATTCAATCTTGTCAAACTAGAAGTGTTTCCCAAAAAACATTAAATTTCAAAGGCATTATTCAAGGAAAAAATTCATAGGGAAATGAATTTTTTTAATTTGATCTCAAACTGCAGTGTTTGTTTTTCTTGAAAGTGGAACTAATTTTACTTTCCGGTTTGGATTTAAAGCGTTTCACATAAAAATATTCTATTTCAGTGGATTTTTTTTTTCACCAAAACTGTTGATGGAAAAAACTTTGCAAAATGAAACATTTTCTTTTCCTTTCAAACTGAAATTTTTATTTTCTTTCTGTATTTAAAATGCCAAAGAAATTTGGGTTTCAATGTTCAGCTTCAGCATTCTTCATAGGCCTACAAAACAAGAAAAATAGACAAAAAGAAAATGGAGAAAAAATTGTTTTGTTTCTCTCACTACTTTCTTTCTCTTGCTTTTCTATGAGCCTCATTTACTTTCTTTTTTCCTTCAGCACTAACAGATTTGTTGTGCTTAGACCTTCTCTGACCCGTGGAACACCTATTAGTGCCACAGCTACACTGAAGTCTGCGTCCATCTTCACCATCCGCTTCTGTTATCCCCTCTCCCTCTGTTATTAAGACTTCACATTTGCTCCTTCTTCATTTGCTTGGTTCCAGAACTGCACGGCTTGCACTCATCCCCAGGCGATGGCCAACAAAGAAGCTGCCCATCTTCACAGAGTAGCACCTTTGGAGACAATGCATCTAGCCCTTATGGTGATCTGCGTGCTGGGCTTCCTCCTCGGTGTGACGGGGAATGGATTCACCATCTTCATCAACGCCTGTCAGAAGAAGAAGACAGTCAAGGACATTTGGCACCTGAACATGGCCATTAGTGGATTTAACTTTGCCGTCTTCCTTCCACTCACGATGGCCCAGCTAGTCATGGGCCTCCACTGGTATTTAACACGCATCCTGTGCAATATAACCAACCTTGCCACCTCCCTCAGTATGTTCTCCAGCAGCTTCCACCACATAGCCATCAGTGCTGACCTCTGTATCTCCACGGTTTATCCTGCGTGGGCCAAGAACTATTGCACAGTCCATCTGGCCTCCCTGGTCACATTGGGCATCTGGATTCTGACTGTTATGGCCAGCTGGCGCTACCATGGCATCTGCTCTGACCAGAGCCTTTTGTTGAGAGAGAGCGGAGAAGTTGCCAGTGTTGCTACCCGGTTCCTGGTTGGGTTTCTGGTCCCATTAGTCTTGATCAGCATCTGCTTGGTCACCCTGGTTGCCAAACTGAGCTGGAACAAGATGGCTTGGTCCAAGAAGCCATTCCAGACACTCCTCATGTTGCATATAATTTTCTTCCTCTGCTGGTTCCCATATCATGTCATCACCTTCCTGCAGACCTTACCCAAAGTATCAGCTCCAGAAATCACAGAGTCCCTGGAGATCGGGACCATTTTTGCTCATGCTCTGCTCTGTTTCAACAGCTGCTTCTATCCCTTGTTCTACCTCATCAAGCAACACCGTTTTGTCAACTGCCGGAGACAGAGGCAGAACTGTCAAACCCCAGGCAATGTGGGATTAGAGCTGGTCGAGATAGGGGGAAATGGATAGGGGGCCATTTTCATAGAGGAGAAGGATTTCAAAAGGAAGAATTATGATTTTGATTCCTTAGGGTTGTGTAATTGATTATGTATGACAATAACATCTGGCACAGGCCCACTTGTTTCACCAAAATGCCCTATTTTCAGAAATTTATTTTTGTGTGAAATTAATTTCTTTGTTTTGGTAGTCTTTTGGGAAACATTCAAAGGAAATTATTATTAAAAATTACCTGTCTCTGTCTGCATTTTGAGCATTTGTTCTTACACATCATTGTCATTTTTTCAGACAGCACTCAACACTACTGAAATCTTTGTCAAACTGACTAGTGAACACTTTAACTACTGAGGGGTTCCAGGGTTCTTCAGGCAAGCTCCACAGGGAAGCATCCATGATCAAAATCACTTTGCAGAAAGCTGGTTATGTTGGATTGACTGCTGTCTCTCTGTCCATGGAAGCAGTCTACTTTGGCTCTCAGTGTTTTGGCGTCTTATGTGACTTCCAGATTCTCAGAAATAAAGTCATGTTATATTGCAGCAGGTCTCTGAGGTGAAAAAATCCCACCTTAGTTTAAAAACTGGCAATGATGGATAATCTACCATTACAAACTGGAAGTTGTTCCAATGACTAATTCTCCACACTGTTAAAAATTTACAGCATATTCGGAGAAGAGCCGTAAAGGTGATGAAAGGACTAGTGAGAGAGAGTTTAATTAATTTAACAAAGAATTGTTTAAGGAGTGACTTAATCACAGTCAATAGTATTTACATGTGGAACAAATATTTTTAACAAGTGGCTCTTCTATCTAGCAGAGGAAGGTCAAACACAATCCAATGGCTGGAAGTTTAAGTTAGAAAAATTAAACTGTAAATAAGGTGTCAACTTTTAATTGTGAGAGTAATAAACCACTAAATAATTTACCACAGGGCATGGTGGATTCTCCATCTCGGCCTATTTTTAAAGCAAGTTTGGATGCTTTTCTGAAAGCTCGGCTCTAGGGATTTGTTTGGCTAAGCTCTATGGACTGTGTTATGGAGTTCAGCTGGGATGATCACAATGGGGTCTTCTGACCTTGGAAGCTGTGAATCTGTGACTTTGTCTTGCTAGTGGACTTTTTTCCAGCTAGTGGATCATCTTAGACCTTTCTTTGCTGCATCTAAGAGCCCAGTAACAAATATTTGTTCCTCCTGAAAGTATTTACACCTCTTCATCTTCTCTTTAATCAGCTGAACAGACCGAGGTCCTCTCTCTATCAAGCTTGATTTTCAGTCAGTTAATCATTCTTGTGGCTTTTCTCTGAAATCTCTCCAACTCATTAATGCCTTCTTAAAGGGCTGGCTCCAGAGCCAGACACAGGATCCCAGTAATGGCTGCCCCAGGGCCTCATCCAGGTTATGTCTACACTAGAAAAGTTAAGTGGACTTTATTAAGTTGACTTAATAAGGTCGACTTTAAGTTGATTTAAAATCGACCTTATTAAGTTGACTTAACAAAAGTTGACTTAACCTTTCTAGTGTAGACATAGCCCCTTTTTGACCTTATTAAGTCAGCTTAACACTTTAAGTCAACTTAATAAATTTAATTTAGGCGCTAATCCCCGTCCACACTGGCTCAAGTAGACCTAATAAGGTCAATTTAAGCGTTAAGTCGATGTAAAATGAGGTGTTATTAGGTTGACTTAACTTTTCCTTAAGTTGACCTAAGGAACTGCTTAAGTCGACTTAAGGAAAGCCCAGTGTGGATGCAGAGTAGTTTAAGTTGACTTAAGCCTCCTTAAATCGACTTAATTTGTAAGTGTAGACGCACCCCCAGAGGGAAACTCACTTCTGTGCTCTGATGGGACATTCCCCTGCTGATGCATCCCAAGATGGCCTTGCCTCTTTTGGCCCTGGGAACTCATGTTGACCTGAAAAGTGCCCCCAGGCACTGGCCTGAGGCCTCCAAGCAAAGGATGAGAGGTAAAGGCAGTAAAGGAGAGGTAAAGGATGAGAGGTAAAGGCAGTAAAGGAGAGGTAAAGGATGAGAGGTAAAGGCAGTAAAGGAGAAGTAAAGGATGAAAGGTAAAGGCAGACTGTGGTTTGTGTGGTCATTAGCACAGAGCAAGGGTTTCTTTAGTGCTGGCTGGTCTGTGACGTGAGTGGATCAGCTGGGGCAAAGACGGAGCTGAGAATCTCACATGTCCAACTCCCAACAGAGCTCTGGTCTCTCTCTTCAACTGGGAGGCTGGGGGCAAAGTCCCAGCTGGCTTCTCTGCTCCTGGGACCTTGCCCAGTGGATTTGGCTGGATGTGGAAGCATGTCGGCTCCTGCTGTCGGCAGGCAGCTATGCCTGCCTGTCTCAGATGTGGGCGGCTGAATACAGACAACTTGCTAGTATTCAACAGGGGAAATGTGGTTTGTGAGACATCTGCTTGCAGGAGTGGATGTCTGTTGCCAGTGGATGTCTGGACCCAGTCACATCCTGTGATCTCCTCCTCCCTCTGCTGTTCCCCACTCCTCCCAATATATTCCCATGATATTGGCTTCCAGTGGTGGGGTGAGCCAGTCTGGACAAGCTCCAGGTGTCACGTTGGAGACCTGGGATGCTGCATCCCCCCAAGACAAGGGTAAGGAAGTGAGGCCACCTTTCCAGCTGCTCCCTGAATCTCTCTCCCCTCCCCCGTACTGTTCCCTGAATCTCCCCCCTTCCTCCTGCCCCATTCCCTCCCATCATCCACTCTAGATAGACGTGACTGAAATTATTTGTGGGTCCTCTTCTCAGATCTCTCTCCTGTTTGGTGTTCCACTGCCAAACATTTGTGTGTTTTTGAGATCATTCAATCATCAGTCATTGTCCCTGTCTGTCTTTATTAGATGAATCAGCGTTGTAATTAGAGACCCTGAGCAGGGTTGGGGTCCCCATCACGATGGAGGCTGCACAGAGTCAAAGGGGAAAACAGGTCTATCCACATCAAGCTCCAAAAAGATGAATCTTTGAAGGAGAAATTGAAGCCTGGGAAGTGACATGACCCATCCACCTTCACTAGCACTTCAGTGGTAGAGTCCAGGATAGAACCCAGAAATCCTGCCTCCCAGTTTAACCACTAAAATGGACTCACGCAATATCCTTCATTTTTAAAAATAAAACCTTTTGGCTCTTTACTATTCTCTTCCTCATCTGGCATTTTGTTGGGTGGCTTTTCTTCTCATTGCCATTGTTTCAGTCTTACTTTTCTTCTTCTTAGGAGTCGCTCTCTGCCACTGTAGGTTTTCATAGGGGGGCGTTTAATAGTTTGAGGTTGACCTGTGGTGTTGTCCTCAGTGGGAGGCCACACCCCTTCGCTATACAGCCAGGCCCAAAGTCAGGGCCCCCTGGTCCTTCCAACAGTGCACGGCCAGCCTAGCATCTGTTGCCCTAGCCCCACAGACAGGTCAAGAACCACATTCTATACATCGAGGCCCAGCTCAGGGTGGGCAGGTCAATCAACTCAGCGTCCGGGTGCTCAGGCTGGGTGAGGCAAACAAACAATCAATCTAATCCTGGCCCTTAACGCAGGGCAGGGCAGGCAAAACCAGTCTAAGGCTCAGACACAGGCTGGGCAGGGCAAGCAAACAAACTTTCTAGGCCCAGGTTTTCAGGCTGGAGAGGGTAAACAAAGCCGTTTGAGGCAATAAACTGGGGCAGCCAGCAACCGCCTATTGAAACTTAGCTGGCTGAGAGGCAGGCACCCCAGGGATGGGGCAGTCAGTGGGGAAAGGGACGCAGGTCCACTCAACTCCACTGTGACCCAGCCTTAACCATCCCGCACTGTGTCAGCAGGGTTCCTGCCAAAACACACTGATGGGTACCATGGCGTGAGCCAAGCCGAGCCACGGCCGGCTATCTTTGGGCCACTTCCTCCACCCCGATACCTAGGTACCTATAGCCCAGAATAGAGTCTAGTTCCTTTGGTAGATGACAAGGGGTGACTCCAGCTGGCCCTCAGAGTTACTGACATCCAGCAGCTGCTCCAAATGGTTGCTGGCAGGTGACTCTGGCAAGTCCCAGATGGCACCAGGCAGCCCCTCCCCATGGCTGGCAGCTGGTAGCCCTTCCCAGTCGCCAGCACCACATAGTCCTTCCCAGTTGCTAGGTCCCAATAGCTCTGGCAGACCTGTGAGACTCCCACCTGCTGGTATCTATGACTGCCCTTTAGGAGGTCCAGGATTGGGCTCTGGGGGAGAGGCATCCTTCTCCTTCAGCAGCTCCTCCATGATTGAGCTGCCAAGCCTGGCTTTTGTACTTCACTTCCTGGCCTGATCCTCCACTTCCAGGTTGCAAGCTGTGTCTTATCAGGGCCTGCCCACCGGGTGGCATGCATCAGCCCCTCAGCGTCGGCCTCTGAAGGTGGGCCCATCCATTGGCTACAAGGCTTTATCGGTGGGGACTTTAACTGCTCCACTAACTTACCCCCTAAAATTACCCAAAGCAACCAAAGACACTACTTTAAACTGAGCAGGTGGGAGAAGAATCACTTTTTTAAATTATTTTTTAAAAAGATGGAGAAACAACATTAATTAACCAGCAATTTTTGTAACATAGACTAGAACAATCAGATGCTGTGCGAAGCTAACAGCAAGAAGAGTATTTGGTAATTTTGGTGAAGCTCCGGGATTTTATATTTCTGTTGACTGCATTTTGGACTCCTCCAATGTCCACCTCCCCTTGTCTAGAAATAAAAAGTTTCAGCAAGAAGCAAATGTGGGTTTTTTAATACTTGGTTTATTTGAAGAACATGATATTATATAAAAACAAAAAGCATTTGGGCAGAGTCTAGACATAATAAATCCGGTTTGGCTAGATGATCCTTCCTGTCCCTTCTAACCTCATGGGATTGTGATTCTTCGATACCAAGTTCTTCAAATCATCAGTGCCATTCACTTACAGGAATCTGATCCTACCTGAGTTCTGCTCAGGATCTGGGGAGATTATAAACTGCAGATCTTAATTGCATCATCTCTCTGTGTGTGTATATCTGTCCTTGTCCACTCTGGAGACCTTTTCATCACCAGCTGCCATGCAGTGAGGATGGCCAGCACCACATGGTTCCCAACCCAGGCCGCAGCTGATTTCATCATTGTCTTACTGCCCATCAGATTCACCCCATCTTCATCTAAGTCTTAGATGCAGCTGAGAGACAGCAGCATCGTCACCTCCCTCCAGCTGTTCTCCAGCATATTCTTCTTCACAGCTCTCAGCATCGATTGCTGCATCCTCATGTCATGCCCCACGTGGACTTGGACCACAGCACACCCTGCCTGTGGAAAGAAAGACGTATATGTCCTTGACTAGATCTGGCTCTAAAACTGTTTTGCCCAGCAATGTACACAGATTTAGTAATTGACTATGCAAAAACGTAAATCCAAGTAACTTTGCAAAATCATCAGCAGCAAAGAGTTCCTAAACCTAGTTCAAACTAGCACAAAAAATCCCACCCAAAAATAAAAACAAAACTAAAAAATGTTTTTGCAAGCATAGAAGTGTGCCTATAAAAGCAGCGCCCCAAAAACAGCAAGGGCGGTGTCGACAGGAGTAGCGCACTGACAAGCCGTCGGACTGATCACCCAGAGGCAGCTCCCTGGTCCTAAAATCTTTAGACCGAAAGAAGGCCACCCTAGAATCGTTTGAGTTAGTAACCGTGCACAAAACCAAAACCCGTCTGCACTGCTGACTGATAATAACCCGCAAATAAAGTATTAAAACAACAAAAAAATATGTAACCAGAATGCTACTGCAGCCGCTTCTGCTTATTGTTAAGTAAATATGTCTGTAAATAATACTAATTGTAATTAAAAATTACTAACAAAACTATTTCTAAAAATTTTAAAAAAAGTAATTATAATCTTGCTTTAGCTTGTAAAATTTAAAATGCTGTGTGTATGTTTGCTGCATTGTTTAGGCAATTAAAAAATAGTAATTTGTTTTAAAAATATTTAGCCAATAAAAATTACATAAAATAGTGTGCACCAAAATCAGTAGTCTCGGGCATTCTCCTTAAGTCCCCGCACACCACTCTTGCATCATAAAAGAACGGCAGCTATATGGGTGGTTCTGGGCATGTGGGCCCTGTCTCTTGGCTTCAACTTCTGGTAAAATGATCTCCAGGGATCCCTGATCCCCCCCTGAGAGCATCAGCATTCATTTCTAGCTGGATGACAGGAGGCCAAAGGCTCTGCTGCGATCCCGTTCCTGGTGGGATTTCTGATCCCATTAGCCTTGATCTTGATGCCGACCTTCTATAGCATTTAAACTGCCAAGCTGAGAAGGAACAGGCTAATCCAATCCAAGAAGAGGTTCAGAATCCTTCTTGGCTTGATCATGACCTTTTTCATCTGTTGGTTACCATATCACATCTCCTCCTTCCAGCTGATCTCAGCTACATACCCTCTGCTTCTTTTGAATACAGGAAGCACTTTTGCTTCTATCCTCATGTATTCCAATAGCTGCCTCAACCCCATTGTAGAAAAGGACTCTGGCCTTCCTCTGAGCCAGGGTCAGAGGATAGGCCTGAAAGCCCCC
>ML686131.1:52595-67392 GCA_007922175.1 Pelusios castaneus
GGATCCCCCTTAATTCCTTCCTGTCCTAGTATAAACATCCTCCACACCCTACCACAGAGGCAGCCACATCTCAGTGGGACTAGCCCTTATAAATAGCTGTATAAAGGCTCAGGGCTGATGATGGCAGTAAAAACATGTTGGCCAGTACGTGGCAGCACACACACAATTCAGGCACCCGACCTACAGGCTGTATTACAGCTGAGTGGATAAGTCCCCACAGTCAGGTTCAGGAACCCTGACATTTCCCAAGGGCCTATTGATGGAGGGCTGGGCTGGCAGAGGCAGAGGGTCTGGGGGCTATTTTAGGAGGGTTTTTACTAACTGTATTTTGTGGCAGCTTTTGCAACATTTCAGACTAATTATTTTGATGATCATTAATTACTAAAAGGACAGTGTTTACTTGTTTAGAAGGTGCATGAGCAAAGCTATTACATGTCAGTGGGTCAGTATGTGCTGTACTAAATTATTGTTGGTTTTGAATACTATGGATTGAATTTGCTTGATCATAATATTAAAAGTGGTGCCAAACTGAGCAGGAACCAGCCGGCCTTTTCCAGCAGACCCTATGAGATCCTGGTGGCTGTGGTGATGGCCTTCTTCCTCTGCTGGTTCCCTTGCTCTCTGCTAGCCACGGCAGCAGAGAATGCCTCCAGTGACACAGGCACTCCATGATGTCAAGTCCCCTTGGCCAACCTTAACAGTTGCCTCAGACCTACCCTGTCTGCCTGCAAGAACACACTGTCGCTTTCCATGGACTCAGCTTTCCAGAGGGCATTCAGTTGGGGCCATAGCCCAGACAGCTCTCCCCTGCACAAACCAGTATAACATTGAGTCAGAGGCTGAATTGTCCTCATTATGCTCAAAGTACGGCCATCTCTCCTCTCCCAGAGCCAGGGATAGAACCCAGGAGACCTGACACCCAGGCTTCATTTGCGCTAACCAGTAGATAACAGTCCTCTTCCAAAGTTATAATCTAGTTTAGATACAATTCTGTGATGCTGTACTCTGTGACTAGCAGGTTAGTCTTGTGGAGAGAATTCTTAATAACCAGGACTTACCAGTGGATGAAAGGGAAGGGAATATATCCCTCCTTCTGGTTGTCCCAGGTTTTGGCTTCCCTTCTATCAGAGAAGGCCTTTCTTGGGGGCAGTGGTGCTGGATGCAGGGCCTGAATCAGCTCTGCAAATTAATTGGCTCCTTCTCCATCCCCGCTTTCCCCTGTGCAAAGGGGTCAGGGACATGCTGGGGCATGATTGTGTCCCAGCAGGCCCTTGAGGCCTCCCTGGATGGCATTTTCCATCTCTTAGAACCATGATGCTTATTCTAGCCAATGAGTGGCACTCGAAATCCTGAGCTGAGCCTGGGAAGATGATGAGGTGACATTCAGATCATAGCAGCAGGAGCTCAACACCTCTAAGGCTTTGTAGAGACTGTGGGACCCAGCCACCATCTGCACCTCAGCCTGACCCCAGCAAAACCCACATCAGAACAGCTTCCTCTGCCCACACAGAGCCCATCTGTGTGAGTCTCAGGCACCACATCAAGCAACTGGCATTGACTTTGCAAGGTGCAACAGCCTGAGGTAAAACTGAAAAAATGATCCTCCTTGATATCTCTTTCTCCTCCCCTGCCAGTTTGAAGTGGAACCACCACTTCATCATAGTCAGGACCAGCCCTTCCCCACTCTCGCCACCCCTCCTCCTCATCTCTGCCCCTCCTTCAATGTTTGGTTGTCTTTGGGAATTTCTCAGCCCTTGCAAGAGGTTGATTAATTTCTTCCCATCACTCCTGACTTGGTCTCCCTTTGGCTCTCTGCATCAGGTGGGGATGTTTCCATCTCTTTCTCCCTATCTACCTGCCTTGGAGACTTTAATAATTGTCCCTTGACCAAACAGGCACCAATTTCAATATGCAAGATTAGGTTAAATTCTTCCCAGATCATGCATAAGTAGCAATTTCTGACAACCCTTCCTATTCTACTGTCTTGCTGCCCAAGTGATGGTATCTTCCTCTCTCATCTGTTGCTTTCAATGTTTTGTCAATGATTCTTTGTGGAGCAGAAGCTAATTTTGAGTCAAGGCAGATCAGTTAATTGCGTCCCAAGGTCAGCGGAGCTTGTACACTCTGCAGACACTCCCTTCTCCACCTCTATCTGTGTGCCGTCATGGGATAGCAATTGATGGTCTGAAGTGGGATGGGTAGGTAGGGACAGGTTGGTTCAGCCTAGCACAGAGACATTATCTTTGCTGAGCAGGAGCAGATTTGGAGCTGTCAGGTTGGTTGCTTGTGAGGAGGTAGCATCAGCACCACATAATCTGGGTCTTTATTTAACCCAGTTTGTTAATGTACAGAATGGACACACAAATCCTGGAGGCACAAACACAATGATTTCCTGGAGGGGGATCAGCTAAAATTGCTGCTGTATCCTGCCCAAGGAACAGTGCTGTCAAGTCTAGATTTCTCTCTGTATCACTGCTGGAATCTAGCTGTTAAAATACTGTGTTCCTAGTTTCCAGCTCATCTTCCACATTCTTCATCTGCCCCAAATTCTTCTCTTAAACCCTGATGTGGAAGGGCAGCTGGGTTTTTCATTAACGGAGCTTATCAGGAAATGTGGGTCTTCTCCAGAGAAATATGCAATTGAAAGGGGAGAGGGGAGAACTGTTTTCATCAACCTTTCTGCAGAAAAAAAAATTACTTTTGATTATAAAACTAAAGAGAGTGTGTATGTATAGCAATTGTAATCTGAACTCTGTGTATGAGTGTCACAGGGGAGGGTTAGCGACTATAAATTGCATTCTCTATGTGGGAGGGGGAGTGATGTGTCAGCAACTGAAAGCTGAACACTTCTGGTCAAAATATCTAAGCCAAAACCTGCAGAAAACAAACTGAACAAAAAAGTTAGCTGAAAACCGCAAAAAGCCAAAAATAATTTATTTTTTCATTTAATTGTTGATTTTCAATTTTCCCACCAAAAATATAATTCTTTTTCACACTTTCTGACACTTTCAATGAAAATTCTCCTCTCTTTGAAACCTAGTTTTCTGTTGAAAAAATGTTGTGGCCAGCTCTAAAGATTACGCATCCTGTCATGCAACTGCTCTGGACCATGCAAGCGCCTTACAAAGCTTGCCTGCCCACTAAGACAAAAGCGTGCTTCTGCATTAAAATCCCATAACTGATTCATAAACCTGAAAGGAACAATTGAGATCATCTAGTCCAGTGATCAGGTGTGCACACTCCTTGGGCTAGGCACAGGTCTTCCACATAGATATTTGCCTAGTTTTATAACAGGCTACATAAAAAGCACCATGAAATCAGTACAAAGTACAGTTTCATGTAAACAAAGTGAGAAAGTCAGTAACAGTGAACTGTGCCATTTTTTGTATTTTTAGATCTGATTTTGTAAACAAGTAGTTTTTAAGAGAGGTGAAACTTGGAGTACACAAGACAAATCTGACTCCTGGAAGGGGCGTAGTCATCTGGAAAGACTGACAACCATGGATCTATTCTAGTCTGACCTCCTGTTTAACATGGGCTAGAGAATTTCCCCCCAAAAAATCATGTTTGAACTAGAGCAGATCTTTTAGAAAACACATCCCACCTTTATTTAAAAATCGCCATTGATGTAGAATCCATTACAACCCTAATACATTATCCCCCTTTCTCTGTTTAAAAAAATTGCACCTTATTTATAGTTTCAGTTTGTCTAGCTTTTAACTTTCAGCCATTAAATCTTGTTTTTCCAGGTAGGTAGGTACTTAGGCTTTGTCTACACTGGCAATTGAAGTCAACTTAAGGAGGCTTAAGTCAACTTAAATTAAGCCACGTCCACATTAGGCTTTCATTAAGTCGACTTAAAAAATTCCTTAAGTCGACTTAATGAAAGCTTAAGTCGACTTAATAACTACCACTCATTAGGTTGACTTAAGTCTCCTTAGGTCGACCTAACCCTTCCTTATGTCGCCCTAAGCCCAGTGTGGACGCATAAGTCCACTTTGTTAAGTCGACCTAAGCGCAGTTAGGTTGACTTAACAAGGTGGACTAAATTGACTTAAAGTGTTGCCACTTGTTAAGTCGACTTTAATAAGGTTAATTTTAAGTCAAGTTAAAGTCGATCTTATTAAAGTCGACTTAACAAAAGTCAACTTAACTTGTCTAGTGTAGACATAGCCTTAGATATTGAAATATATTCATCCTTTAAGCATCTCTTTGAAAGCGTAATACTATCTTTTGCCGTAACATTGTATTTGCACTTTTTCTGTGGTTATTTTTATTTTGTTTGTTTGTGTTCAGTACAGAGTGATCTTAGCACCAGAACTTATCAGCGGGTTTTGATTGAAATTTTTTTTCATTGGAAAATACAATCTCATCAAACTCAGTGTGTCCCAAAAATCATTCAATTCCTACAGTATTTTTGAAGGATAAAATTTATAGAGAAACAAAATGTTTTCATATGGTCTCAGACTGCAGTTTGCATTTTTCTTGAACATGGAATTAATCTTATTTCCTGGTTTAGATTTGGGGGATTTCACAAAAAAAAAAAGTGATTTCAAACCTGAAAATTCTGATGGAAAAATTCTAGATGTAATGAAATATTTTCTCTTCCTTTCAAAGTGCAATTGTCATTGTGTTTCTGGGTTGTTGGTTTTTGGTTTTTTTTTAATGTCAAAGAACTTTGGCTATGTCTACACTATCAATTTAAGTCGACTTCAGGAGGCTTAAGTCAATTTAAATTAAGCCGCGTCCACACGAGGCTTTAAATAAGTCGACTTAAGAAAATCCTTAAATCGACTTAATGAAAGCTTAAGTTGACTTAAGTACCAATCATTAGGTCGACCTAACTCTTCCTTAGGTCGAGCTAAGCCCAGTGTGGACGCATAAGTCCACTTTGTTAAGTCGACCTAAGGGCAGTTAGCTCGACTTAACAAAGTGGACTAAGTCGACTTAAAGTGTTGCCACTTTGTTAAGTTGACTGAATAAAGTCGACTTTAAGTCGACTTAAAGTTGACCTTATTAAGTCAACTCAACAAAGTTGACCTAACTTTTCCTAGTGTAGACATAGCCTTTGTGTTTTAATTTTCAGTTTCAGGATTCTTTGTGGCCTCTAGAAAAGATGATTTTTTTTTTTTTTTTTAAAAGGTAGTGAAGAAAAAATATTTTGGATCCCCCACTACTTTCTCTTGCTACCAGAGCTGCTGTGCTTAGACCTCCTCTAACTTGTGGAGCATCTATTAGTGGCACAGCTACACTGAGGTGTTTAATCAATCTTCTTGATCCACTTCTGTCCTGTGTCTTTCCCTGTTAAGACTTCACATCTGCTCCTTCTTTGGTTGCTCTGCCCCAGAACTGAATGCAGGGGCTGATTACAGCACGGGCCAACTCGGCTCATGCCCATGGGCCCACTACGATGTGGGGGCCCTCCGCCCAGCTGACATGGGGAGAGTGGGGTGGGCCAGCCCAGAGGCCAGGCTCTGCATTCCCACCCCACCCCATTGTTCCCTCTTCATTTGCTCAGTTTCAGAACTGCACAGCTTGCACTCATCCCCAGGTGATGGCCAGCTGCCCATCTTCATGGTATAGCACCTTTGGAGACAATGCACCTAGCCCTCATGGTGATCTGCACAATGGGCTTCCTTCTCAGTGTGACAGGGAATGGATTCATCATCTTCATCACCACCTGTTGGAAGAAGAAGGCAGTCAAAGACATGTGGCACCTTAACATGGCCATTATTGGATTTATCTTCACCGTCTTCCTACTGCTCAGGGTAGAGCAGCTGGCCATAGTCTTTCACTGGTACTTGAGAAGCATCTTGTGTAATATTACCAACCTGGCCAACCTCCTCAGCATGCTCTCCAGCAGCTTCCACCTCACAGCCATCAGTGCTGATCATGTATCACCATGGCTTGTCCTGCATGGGCCAAGAACCACCACACAATCCATCTGGCCTCTCTGGTCATATTGGACATCTGGATTCTGGCTGCCATGACCTCTGCTCTGACCAGATCTCTTATTGAGGGAGAGTGAAGTCGCTAAAATCACTACCTGGTTCCTGGTTGGGGTTCTGGTCCTAGTTGCCTTGATCAGAATCTGCTTGATCACCCTGGTTGCAACTGCGGCCAGAACCAAGTGGCCTGGTCCAAGAAGCCCTTCCAGATCCTCCTCTTGTTGCACATCATTTTCTTCCTCTGCTGATTTTCATAGCACATCCTCACCTTCCTGAAGACCTTACCCAAAGTATCATCTCCAGAGACCAGAGTGAGCATGGGACTGGGACCATCTTTGCTAATGCCCTGCTCTGTTTCAACAGCTGCTTCTACCCTTTTTCTACCTTATCAAGTGACAACAGTTTGTTGCAGCCAGAGACCAAGGAAGAACCATTGAACCCCAGTCTATGTAGGATCAGAGCAGATCGAGTTGGGAAGAAATTGATAGGGGGTCATTTTTATAGAATAGAATGATTTTAAAAGGGAGAATTGTGATTATGATTCTTTGGTCTTGTGATCTGTTTTCTGTGACAATAACTTCTGATACAGGCCCAATTTTCTCCAATTATTTTTCTTTTCTGAAATTGATTTTTTTTGTGTTAAATTAATTTGTGTCTTTTGGTAGCCCTTTTTGAAAATGTTCAAAAGAAAATATTGTTAAGAAATTGCATCTCTCCCTCTCTCTGCATGTTCAGTGTTTCTTCTTTCACAATGGGTCTTGCTGTTCTTTCCGTCACATCATAGTTTTCATTTTCAACCGGCTCTCAACTCTTCCGTGTCTTACTGAAAACTATGTCAAACTGGCCAGCGATCGCTTTATAATCTGAGAGGTTTCCTGCTTCTGTGGGTAAACTCTGCAGGAAGGCATCCACAATCCAAGTTATTCTGCAGAAAGCCAGCTATGCTGGAGTCACTGGTGTCACTGGTTATGTCTACACTCAGAAAGTTAAGCCGACTGTATTAAGTCAACTATATTAAGTCGACTTAAAGGTGACCTTATTAAGTTGACTTAGAGAGTCTACATTAGACTCTCTAAGTTGACTGGATAGGTCGCCGCTAGAGCCCCGGCTGGGGCAAGGGGGATTCCTTCACCCCCCAGCCAGGGTGGCAGGGGAATCCCTCGCCGCCAGAGCCCCAGCGGGGTATTCCCTCTTGCTGGAGCCCTGGCTAGGGAGCCCTTCTCCCCAGACCGCGCCTTCCTGGCAAATAGGGAGCCGTGGCTCCTCTTGCTGGGAAGCTGTGGGTCCTGGGGAGAAGGGAGTAGGCTCCCCCAGGAACAAGGGAGCCATGCAGGGCTCCCTTGTCCCCCCACCCTAGGTCAACTTATGTAATAAGTGTCCACTCTGTCTTAAGTTGACCTAAAATAAGGTGTTTTTAAGTCGACCTACGCTTTTATTAAGTTGACTTAATAAAAGTCCAGTGTGGACATGGAGCGTCCTTAAGTCTACCTAAGCTCCCAGCGTAGATGCACCCGTAGGGAGTTTTGGAATGCTTTTGTATTGAATATTAGTGGTGTGTTGCATGTTTTCTGCAATGTCCCATATGTACAGATCTGAAACTGCCATGTAATGTCCCCAATTGTGTGTCTCACATAGCTTGAATAGATTCAGACAAACACAAAGGTGAGAGTTCACCCCTTGCAAAGTTATTCATACAGGACCAATGGACTGGCCGAAGCACCTGATAAGGCAACGCTCATTTGAGTCAAGTGGAGGAATCCATGCCCATTGCCAGACATGGGTGATTGCCTGATCCCAGGGGGTGATGAGGAAACATGTTAAAAGCAGAAAGTTCCAGAGGGGTAGCCTGGTTTGTCTGTTTCAGCAAATCAAACTGTCATGCTAGGCCTGAAAAGGCTGAACCATCTTGTAAATACATGATCCAAATCTAACTTTTGAAAACATATTGTAGGAAAACATAATGGTAGTGTTACAAGTAGTAGACTAGAACTTTGCTATGCATGTGGACTGTTAGTAGTTACTTGATGATGTTCACATTTATTTTGTTAGAGGTTAGCAAGGTAAATGAACTGTTTTCTTACCTGTTACTATTCTTCTGTTAGAAGAGGTCAAAAGGGAACATTGACCTCTAGATGGACCTTTGATGTACCAAGATAAGCTGTCTGTTGACAATGCTAATGCAGATAATTAACTGTGGTTTCTAGGAGGTGAAGGTTTTACTTCAAATATACATTACTATTCTCTCCTCAAGAAAGTATCTGTGAACTGCCCTAAGAGCTTAACTGGTTATTGCTGACTGGATTGTCTGAAGAAGAACCCATTGAGTAAAGTTCAAATTCAGCATTGCTGTCATCAAAGCCTACATGAGGAAATCACATACAAATGCCCACTTTGCTACAGTAATAAAGGAAGCTTGGGACATAATCCTTTTATCTCACATCTGTCCAAGCTTCCCAGGGAAAGTTTAGGTCACAAGATTGAGATACCAGCCAGCATCAGCCTGGAATCAGCCTGCTAATTCTCATAGGAGAATTAGAACAAACTCTACACATGGACTATTTGGTCTACCTCCCTCTGAACTGGATTTCTAACAAGTGAAGCTCTGAACAAAGGACTTAAACCCCATTTGGGTACTGGATGTGCACTTACAGGACTATACAAGTCTGCAAATTCCAAATTCTACTGGAAATCTGATGTATGTGAAATTTCAAATAATTTTATGTATGTGAATATTTTAACCCTTTAACAGCACTTTCAGTTTCTTTCTTTTCTTGCATAATAAACCCTTACTTTAAATACTAAAGGATTATAGCTGTGTTGAAACAGATGAATAACAAATCACAGCTTCAAAGAGAGTCTGCAGAACTTGAACTTATATGCAAATTTGACTCAGTTGCCTTGGGGTTAAACAGGGACTATGGATTTTTCTCGCATTACATCAAGTGAATTGACCTCCCCCCTCCTCTATGTGCCGTTCCCCAGTGTTTTGAATCCTAACACCTACTTTGATTTGCTGTTACAGCCTGACCTGATGCTCTGTCATACACTCCCCTGCATTTAATTTCCTCCCACTCTGTAACTTTCCTTTCTTCAAAGGGTCTGACGAAGTGGGATTTTCTCCCACGAAAGCTCATGCGATTAATAAATCTGTTAGTCTTTAAAAGTGCCACAAGACTCTGTTGTCTAAAGGATTGGCTGGCAGTGTGGTATTTTGAGTTAGATCCAAACTTGATCTAGGAATGTGCCTGACGGTTTGGCGTCAGAAGAACTCTTTTGGTAAAGAGCCTGAAGTTTTAAATAACCTATCTCTCTAGATCCAGAGGCTGGTTGGGAACCAGTGGCTGAAATGCAGTAAAGATGGCTGTTAACATTTTGTTGTAGCTTCTTGATAACCACTGTGGAGGATCAGTGACTATGTCTACACTTGTAAATTTAAGTTCGACTTTAGCTAAGCCGACTTAACTAAGTTGACTTACTTAGTTAAGTCGACTTAGCATGTCCACACTTTAAATTTAAAGTCGGCTTAGGGGGGAACTTACAAAGTCCACCTAGAGCATCCACACTGGACGCCTAGGTTGACTTCTAGGGGCTAGGAGGACCTTGGGCAGGTCCACGGTGGTGGGGGGGCACACCTTGCCCAGTGCCAGGGGACTCAGCCTTTGTCCCATTGTACCTGGGTACAATGTGGCAAACAGGGACAGGGACCCTGGCAGGGCATAGGGATCTGCCCTGCCCTGCCCTGCCCTGCCCTGCCCTGCCCTGTGGGGGGGCATGCCAGGCTCCCCCTGTGCTACCCCCCCTGGCAGAGAGGGCAGTGGGGGAGTCCTGGAGTAGCCCTAAGTCGACTTAGGGCTACTCCAGGTGTATACTGGCTTAAGTTGACTTTAGGAAGTCGACTTAAGCCTAAAGTCAAATTAAAAGCAGGTTTAATAAAGTAGGCTTAATTTTCATTAAATCGACTTTATTTTCATTAAGTCGACTTAAGCAGCTTGCTTAAGTCGACTTAAGGAAATTGTAGTGTAGACGGGATTAAGTTAAATCAATTTAAACAAGCTTAAGTCGAGTTAATTTCTGAGTGTAGACGCACCCATTGTGACTAATTAGGAAGCCTGGCTTCAGTATCAGCCATCAGTACTGAGAGAATCTGCCCTGAGCTTGGCATTTTCAGGTGGTTACCCCAGGCCAGCAGCCTCACACAAACAATGAGTCTAAGATAAACAAATTTTGCATCTGAGGAAGTGGGTTATGCCCATGAAACCTTGTGTGTTAAATAAATTTGTTAGTCTTTAAAAGTGCCAGATGACGTCTTGTTTGTTTTGTTAAAGGCAGAGGCATCTTTGTCTCAGGAGCTGTCCTTTGGAATCCATCTATAAAGCAACATTGAGGCCATTGACAGACTCTCCATGGGGAGAGAGGGAGGAGGCCTGGCTCAGCCAGCCTGTGCAGTAAGGTAACATCAATGACTGCCTGAAAGGCTACCAAAATGTTAAGTTTAGTTCAGTATGCGATTCATTTATTTCTTCCTGCTCTACCTGACTCATATTATTCTGACATAATAATTTACTATCTTTCTGTACCTAATAAACATATCTGTTTGTTTTACCTAAAGCCGTGCGCGTGGTTTCAGTGTGTTGAGACTTCACCTGGAGTCACAGAGCTGACGCACATCAATTTCTTTCATAAATTGACAGACTAATGTAATGAACTTGCAGTAGTCAGCACTGAACTTTGTAAAACGACAATTCCAAGGGGTGCATCTGGGGCTGGGAGGTCTATCCCATGAGTGGCTGACCAGGGCCAGATCAAGGCCGGGGGGGGGGGGACTGCCCATCCTTGTGGGTCCCCCTGTTGCCGTAGCGCTCTGCTTGGGAGTGGGTGTCTGCCCCCTCCCCCCCATTCTGGAGGGTGGGTTCAGGAGCTCCAGGACCCCAGCCAGTGCTGCGGAGGGGAGTTGGGAGGGGCTGCAGCCAGCACTGCTGCAAGGCGGAGGGCAGCAGGAAAGGGCCAAGCTGCTCTTGGGGGCAGCAGAGGGGCCGCAGGCCAGTGCTACTGCAGGGGGTTAGGGGAGGGTGCAGACCAGTGCTGCTCAGCTCTGTGGGGGTCTACATGAGCCAGCACTGCTGCAGGAAGTGGATCAGAGGCCAGCCAGCTGCACTGCCCCCCCTACCCTAGGCTGGCTGATATGGAGCAGACTAGCCAGCCCAGGGTCTGGGCAGGCAAGCTGAAGATGAGCAGCAGCAGTTTGCCACTCACCATGGCTGGATTTTTGGGGGGCTGTGGGGCCCAGGTCTACAGCCTCTACCTTAATCTGGTCCTTGGCTGGCCAGAAGTGCTCCTTCAGTGGGCCAAGGACCAATACTCACAGAAAGCTGGGCATGGGCAATGAGTGGGTCACACAGCAAAGCAGAGTAAGTCAGGGCACAAGAGTGAGAGAGCGTGGTGACACAGCTATACACCAGACCAGACTGCAGGGGGAACATCACACCTACATTTATGATTGTTCTCTGGGGTCCAAAGAATCCAGCAGGCAGACATGCCACAGACACAAAATTGTTTGACTTACATCAACAAAGGGAGAGATTCATGATCCCCCTGGGCCAGGTCTCTCTGGATGTTCAAAGGATAAGCAGGGTCAGAGGGTGGCAGGACCACCCATGAATCACTCCCAACCAGGCGTCACTTCATGGGCCCAGTCAGGTTCTGGCATAGCTCCATGTGTGAATGGGCTGAATTTTTGCAACAGTGCAACCATCAGTCAGCTCCTCCTTTTGACGTGTGGCTGCCTCGGATGTGGGCAACTGTCTCTGCAGATGGTGTCTCGGAGCCTTCACCGCAAGAGGCCCCAGAGCTGAGCTGCGCTAGTTGTGGCTTGCACGGAGCTGGTCACCTGTATTAGGCTTTGCACACCCAGCTTTATCTGCATCTCCCACCTTGCTGAGCCTCCCCCACAACCAGTACAGCTTCCTGCCACCAGACAGAGTCAGTGGGGGGAGGTGTGGGTGGTGGTGGGGGCATCGATTCTGAAATGCCGTGTTCCCCTAGGACAGGGGTCAGAAAGTGAGATTAAACCCTTCTCCTTCAATGGTAGAGTGAAATTCCACAGCAGCCCCACCAGGACTGTCTCTTCCCTCCAGCCCTCTCCCAGATCCCTCTATACCTCCCACTCTGCTCCCGAGAGAAGACCTCCCCAGATCCCTCCCTGCCCCCTGTGCCCCACTAGATCTTTCCCTGCTCTCACTTCAGCCCAGCCCCCAATTCCTTCCTGTCCCAGTATAAACAGTGTCCACATCCCATCCCAGAGGCAGCTGCATCTCAGCAAGAAAAGACCCTAAACTGTTATGCAAAGGCTCAGGACTTAGGATGGCAGTAAAACCGTGTGGTCAGTAGATGGCAGCATACCCACAATTCAGGCACCAGACCTACAGGCTGTATCACAGATAAGCAGGTGAGTCCTGGAGAACAGTGCCCTACCCTGACATTCCCCAAGGGGCCTATGGATGCAGGGCTGGGCTGACAGGGAGCTGTGGGTCCTATACTAAGGAGCACCAGCAGAACGGGGGGTGGAGGGAGCCCAGGGTTTAGCACCTACGGAAGGTGGAAATGAGGTTGAACAAAGGGGTCAGTTGGAGGACATTTGGTGGGGAAGTGTCTAGGGCAGGCTCTGGTCGTGTGGATTTGAAGCCAGCGGAGAGATGCTAAGCCAACGACCTTTAGCTGTTGTGCGCCTGTAACCCAAAACCTGCTTGCAGAGATGGAGCTGGCCTCGACACTGTACATAGCAAGAACCTGCTAATTTCTCACAGCCTGTCCCCAGCAACCTGGGGCTGGATCAGGAAGCCAAAAATGGGGCACAGGAAGCTTTCTCCTCAAGGGGGTGCTGGCTCCCATCCAGCTACAGGGCAGGGACTGGTTGGCTCAGGATGGTGGGGGATAGCATGCGGGGCCTTTCCCTTCTAGGAGCACCAGCTCCGATCAGGTCTCAGGGCAGGCGGGGACTGGGTGATATAAATCAGTGAAACTGTTAGAGTCAATGAAACCAGATGCTCAGATGTGACCTGGGAACTACCTGGGTAATGCAGCTTTACATGCCTGGGGCCAAAAAAATAACCCCCTTAAAAGTTTACAAGCTGCCCTTTAATCCAGCAAAACACGGATAAAAAGCTGAATCTGAGATTTCACTTCCAGATAAAACCAAGTCTGTTACAAGCATCTGCATATAATTATCTACCTGAAAGACTGTCTGAACTCAGTGATCATTAACGCTTCACAAGATCCAGCGCCGTGGACTCACCAGATCGCATATTTCATTGGGGAATTCTGAGAGTTCCAATTTTTTTTCGTTCAAAATTGAAATTTCAAAATCCCCCACAACGTTCTGTTTCAGAAATAATGAAATAGCCTCTACAAGACATTTCTCTTTGGTGAAATGGAAGCACTTCATTTCAGCATTATCTAAATGAATATATTATATTTATGAATCATAGATATGTTAGGCTCGAAGGCACCTCCAGGGATCCACTTAAGGAGACAGTGCAGCCCAGCACCTGTTCTTTTCTGGGACTTTTTCTCTTTTTGACCCAAGTGGTTTGCGAATATTCTTGGCCTAGTGGGTTTGCAAATTCCATCGGGAGGAGAAATCGATGCTCCAAATTAGGTCCATTCATTAGTACAACCCTGCCTGTTTACTGAGAACACACACACGCCATCTGATTCCATGAATGCTGTGTAGACATGGGTGGGCCCATGACCTGAATGTTTTGCCCAGAGCCCTGAGCTGCAGGGTCTGGCACGTAGCCTACCTTGAGTTCTGCTGAGCCTGGGTGCTCAGCTGGGGCCAGCTGGAATGGGGCTGTTTTAAATCTCCTGCCCTGCAGCATGCCTAGGCACATGACCCAGGGTGGGAGAACAGGTGGGAAATTTAAAACAACGTGTTTGCATGGTCTAGGCAGCACATTCCAGTAGTGTCATCTCTAGTGGCTGTGTGCGGTCGGCCTTCTTGAGCTCCAAGCCCAGTACACAGCTCCAAGGTGAGTACTGGTCCTGTGCCCCACGGGGTGAGGGACAGAGAAAGGGGAGCAGGGAGAGGTGGCAGCAAGGTGCTGGGGGGGGGGGGTAGGCCCCCGGGCCAGTGGTGGGTTGTCAGGGAGACTGGCCCTGAGGTGCCGGTTTCAGACAGTGGGAGACCAAAAGCAGGCAGCAGGGAGACGGGGGGGCCGTTTCGGGTGGTGGGGGTAAAACAATAGCAGGTGGGGGGGCAGTTTTGGGTGACGGTAATAGTGAGGGGGCAGGTTAGGGTGATGGCCCTGCCAGGCCAAGTGGGATAGCCCGGGGCGTGGGGGGAGGGTCCGGTACCAGAGACTCCAGCCAGCTACCCCATCTCAAACCCAGACCAGAGGCTGGGTCGGTTTGAGAGCCATCGCTACCACTCAGGCTGCATCACCCACGCTGCTATTTTTAGCATGCTAGCTGGAGCCAACCTAGCACTAGTCTGCCTGGACTGGGAGGCGCATTCCCTGCTACTGTGTGGACACACCTTTGCAGGCCAGCCAAGTTGCATTAAAGGCACCACTCAGGCTATGTACACACGATCACTTTATTGCACGGAAAGGCTCCTTACCATGCAATAAAGCTACGCGGCAACACCGTCTTGCTGCGCAACAGTTAAACCACTCAAATCGAGAGTGGTAGCATTACTGTGGAACAGCTGTTCCGCGGTAATGCTCGTGTGTACACATTTTGCGGATCAGACAGCCTCTGGAAATGTCTCAGAGTGCCAATCGAGGCCACTCTGGGACATTGGAGCTGTCAAATATGTCAATTTCACTGCTCTAGCAGAGCAGTGAAATTCA
>ML686131.1:67792-91929 GCA_007922175.1 Pelusios castaneus
TTTTAAGTCGACTTTTGGCTTGTCGACTTTCTAATGTTGACTTAAGACAGTGTAGACCTGGAGTAGCCCTAAGTTGACTCTAAGTCGACTTAGAGCTCTCCAGGACTGCCCCACTGCCTTCCCTGCCAGGGTGGCTGGCACAGGGAGAGCCTGGCATGCCCCCCCAAAGGGCAGGGCAGAGCCCTCCCCCTATGCCCTGCCAGAGTTCCTGTCCCCCTTTGCCCCATTGTACCAAGGTACAATGGGGCAAAGGCTGAGTCCCCTGGCACTGGGCAAGGGGTGCCCCCCCTGCCACCATGGACCTGTCCAAGGTCCCCCTAGCCCCTACAAGTCGACCTAGGTGTCCAGTGTGGACGCTCTAGGTCAACTTTGGTCCCCCCAAAGTTGACTAAAAACTTAAGTGTGGACATGCTAAGTCTACGTAAATTCACAAGTGTAGACAGAGCCATGAGAGAGGCAGAGCAGCCTAGCTGATCTACGGATCTGAAAATAGCTGGCTTCTTTCCTTCTCACACAGCATCAGCCACATTCTGTCTTGAGTTACACCTTTCTTCTAACAACATTGTAACACCTAATTACCACACCTTGCTTATAACAACATTCAAAAACCAATAAGGGAACATTTCAATCTCCCTGCTCACTCTATGGAAGATATGTCAATTGCTGTACTTAAACAGGTTAATTACAAATCAAAGCTTCAAAGAGAAACTGCAGAGTTAGAATTCATATACAAATTTGATACCATTACCTTGGCTTGAAAAGAATATCAGCTGGCTTTCTCATTACAGAAAGTGATTTTCCTCTCTCTCTACTTCCCCACTTTCTAATATGATGTACCACACTGCTGTGTCTACACCACAGAGCCGGCAGACAGTCACCACTATAATCAATCACGGAATCATTAAAGCACTGCCTAAGAGTTCATAGGCTAGAATAGATTATCTTCTGTGTGTGTCTCAAACATATGATGGTACTTCTGTTATGAGTGGTGGTAGTCAAATTAAATTTCAGAAATATCACCCAGAAGCAATTTACATCCATTGTTACACAAATACATTCAACCTGGTGCTATACCACACAAGTAAGGAAATTAAAAAAGCGATTGATTTTTTTAATATATTGGCAAGCATGTATACTTTATTTAGTGTGTCACTAATAAATCACAAGAGATTCAGTGATGTGCAAGCTCAACTAGGACTGAAACAAAGCGAGCTGGAACAGCTTTCAGGCACTCATTGGTCCTGCCAGGTAAATTCCGTGAATGTGCTTATATCAAACTTCCCAGCTGTTATTCAATGCCTTTCAGATATTAAGTTCCAAAGGGGGAGCCGTGTTAGTCTAGTTTAGCAAAACAAACAAGGAGTCCTGTGGCACTCTTAAAGACTAACAAATTTATTTATCACATCAGCTTTCATGGGAGAAAATCCCACTTCATCAAATTCAAAGCATCTGACAAAGTGGGATTTTCTCCCACAAAAGCTCATGCAATAAATAAATTTGTTAGCCTTTAAAAGCACGACAGGACTCCTTGTTTGCTTTTCATTATTAAGTCTCCAACAGCCATTGGTCTGTTAGCAATACTATGTAAGTTGCCTATAGTGTACTACCTTTTTATGTTCCAGTTCCTTCTAAGCACAACAGAGAGCTTCCATAAGTTGCTGCAAACAGAAAACCTTGATTTGGCAGAAGATGTGGATTTAAAAGAAACTGTATGCAGCACTTTGAAGGACATGAGAACAAATGAAAAGGCAGAAGAGCTATAGGAGAATGCCAGGGTGCTGTGTGTGAATGACATTAATATTAAGGAAATCGCCCTATGAAGGAGGAAGCAAAAACGTATGGATGATTTCATTGTTGAATCTGTAGGTGGTGCAAGTGAGAATGTCAGCACATCCAGCAATTTCAAGACAAAATTGCTTTATCCTTGTTTAGACCAGAGGCTTTCTGAACTTGACCAGAGGTTCACTCATATCAAAGCAGGGCTAATGATGTGAATTCAGGCATGCAGTCTGCTTTCGCAAATCTTTCCCTCCTTAGAGGACTTAAAAACACTGGCAAAACACTATAAAACAGAACTAAAACCAAAGGACATTGTCATTGCTAAAAAATACTTGACTCACAAACAAGAGAATGGCAACAATCTCAACATGACAGGTGTATACCAGCTGTTCGACCCGCTCATGTTTCCAGCTGTAAAGAGATTGGTACAGGTTGCACTAACTGTCCCATTGAGTAGCTTCAGTTGTGAAAGATCATCCAGTGCTCTAAGGCGTCTGCACACCTGGCTGAGACGAACGATGGAACAAGATACACTTCAGTGTTTTAACTGAAAAAATTGTCCTGGAATCTGTGCAAGAGGATGAAGTCATTGGCCATGCATAAGAGGAGGTGCACACGACACTCCCTGAAAAAAAAAATAAAGGGAAGGCCTTTTCAAGATTTTACAAAACAAGATTCAATTAACAAGTGAAAGTTTGATGGGAACAGCTATGAAAGTGACACTTACCTAAAGTTCCAAAGGGGTAGCTGTGTTAGCTTGAAGATGGAAAGCATCTGACGGAGTGGGATATTTTCCCATGAAAGCTCATACAATAAATAAACCTGTTAGTCTTTAAAAGTGCCACAGGAGTCAGTTGTTTTACTTACCTAAAGTTTGCTGTAGGGAGGATGGATATTCTCTGAGAATTGTGTTTTGGTATGAAATGTTATGAAACCGAACTGAGTTTGTAAACTGGTGTTTATTTTTTGACTCTTTAAATTCACTCCACATATGGTAAGTTATTTCATGTATGTAAAGCGGCTTCCAGGGCAGAATGCTGCCTTCAGACCATGCATGTGGAAGGGCTGCCTAGTGCACACAAGTCCCGGGGCCTGTACCTGAGGGGAGTGAGTTTGGGTCTGGGCGCCTGTTCCTATGCAGCAATGCCCTGGCTGTAGGAACAAATGGCAGCAGATAGCTTCCTTACACCACAATCCGCATACCCACCTCTCCAAATGGTTCTGTGCCCAAGAATCTCTGACACGCCGCTTCTTCTCTGAGCCACACTCAGATCTCCTGCTCCACATTGTTACCAGATTTGCCCATAACTTCGGGGTATGCTCATTTATTAGGGCTACTTTCCTTTGGGAGGATGGGTGGGTTGTAATTCTTTTAATGTACTGTTTGTGTCACTTGTGTTTCTATATGGGTCTTACTCCTCCCTTCTGCAAGTCCCCTCCCAGTGGAGCCACCCTGCTGGACTAAATTTCCCAGGACCGGGTTCCTTCAGCCCCAGACTCAGATAACCACCCACATATACACATTCACCAGTTAACAAAGTGCATCTGAGCAGATTGGGTCTATCAGCACTCTCAGCTGATCCCTTATACATCCCTGGTCTCAGCAGGCTGGGCTACACAGCACTTCTCTGCTGCCACCCTTATATGTCCCTGGCACCGCACCAGAATAGAGCACATGTCTGAGCAGACTGGGTCAAAACAGCGCTTTTCACCTGTCACCCTTATATGTCTCTGGACTCCACAGGCTAGGCCAGGGGCTGGCAACCTTTGCCGACCCATGGGCCAGCCCCTCCTCCTTGACCCTCAGCTGGTGCCGATGGCCCATTCATGGAAAGAAGCCACCTGGAGGGGCTCCTCTTAGCAGCGTGCCTGGGGACCCTTATCTCCTGTTACCTGGAGTCACTGCGTTTGGTGGCAGCACACCACAGAGAGGAGCCGCTCCGGGTTGCTTCTTTACATGGTATGTCTGGGGCAGGGACATGGCAGGGACCTCAGCCACTGTAGCCGCCCCCAAAAGAAGCCACTTGGAGTGTTTTTTGGTGCCTGGAGTGGCAATTTCTCTGGCACCACAGAGGATGCTGAGTGCCGGTCCAAATGGGCTTGTGTGCCACTGTTGGTACGCGTGCCGGGGTTGCCTACCCCTGGGCTAGGCAAAGCAACATTTTGCAGCTGCCACCCTTATTTTCCACAGGTTCAGCACATTGCTATCCCAACCGTCACTTTACAATTGCTCTAGTAGTAACCCCTTAATGAGCAAGCCTAACAGGATTTCTGGGCATTAGAGGGATCTTTGGCTAGGTAAAAGAAGCGTCACTGCAGAGCAATGTAGGAAAGCCAAGAACACAAAGGAGTACATGAACTTTAGACAACCAGCAACCAGCTTTATTATAAAAGTTATTTTATTGCCAGATGTATCAAACTTATGGTTTTAATAGTAATAATTATACAAGGGGGGAAAACCACCAAACAGTAAAAATATTAATATCCATACAAGGAGAGAAAACAACCAAACAATTACAATGTAACCCAGTTTCAGTTGTAGTATTGAGGAAATCTCGCCCAAATTGATTACAAAGGTCAGGTTTAGAGAGTTGTAGCTGGACAAAGAGAAAGACAGAGAGAGTATGTGTGTTTTTCAGGGGTGGGCATGTCTCACCACTCTGTGCAGCTCAAAGGTCTGAGAAGACAAACTGTTCAGCGTAGGGTCCAGAGTGCTGGAGGCAGGCAGAGTCTCCACCACCATCAGGAAGGAAAAGGTGACGTCTCAGTGGAACCGGTGCAGCTTTTTGGATCCAGGCGTCAGAACAGAATTTTTAACTTGGACAAGGGGGTTTTGTGGGGAAAAAACAATGGTTCAACGCAGAACACTAACACTGTTTGCGGGTAAACAATGACTTAAGGGCATATCCCAGAGTTGTTTTGTTTAGGTAGATGATAGGAACTGATCAGTCCTGGCTATGGGTGATGTTCTTTCTAGGGAGCTTACAATGCAATCAGGCAGATTCAGTATTTTGGATCTCAATTAAAAATCTATTCACTAGAATTGGTCTGATAACTGCTGAGCTGGGTGTGTGCAGACATGAGTTCCTTAGCCTCAGGAGCAGAGATCCCCCATCATGCAATGCTTCCCTGCTTTGCTAATCCCAGAGTTCAGTGTGGTTCCTGCCTTGGGGTTTGGTTCTCCATTCAGCCAGGGCCGTCCTTGGGGGAGGCGAATGGGGCGATCGCCCCAGGCCTCACAGCTACATGGGCCCCGTGCTGCCCTGCTCCCAGCTGGGCAGTGCAGGGCCCGCACCACAGCCCCCCAACATCTGTGCTTCCCCTTGTTCCCCGCTGCCTTATGAGCCAAAGACAGGGGGGCAGGCCAGGAGTGCTTCTCCTGGCCCCTGGGCCAGCCCTCTTCCCCGCCCCCAGGGTGGAGCACGTAGGCCCAGGGGAGGGGCAGCCTGCCCAACACTTGGCCAGGCAACATGCAGCCAGGAAGGATGGGGTCACGGCTCCTCACCACCCGGGACCTCGGCCGCAGCCTCAGCTCCCCGACCCCCGCGGCCTCGGCCACAGCCTCGGCTCCCTGCCCCCCGCAGCTTTGGCTCCCCACCCCCTGCGGCCGCAGCTCCGGCTCCCTGCAGCTATGTCTCCTGCTCCGCGTGGCCTCGGCTCCCAGAGGGCGGCCTCAGCTTCCCAGCCCGGGGCTGCAGCTCCAGCCTTGACTTCCGGGGCTGGCTCCTTGGAGGGCAACTGGGGTCCATGGGGGGTGGAGCGGGATGGCCCGCCGCACTCCCCCCCAACATGGGGGGGCAGGGCACCACCTCAGCCGATTGGCCCTGGGCCCCGCTCCCCCCAAGGGACGACCCTGCATTCAGCATGCTAATTCTGGTTCCATCCTTGATGCAAATGAGGTTTTCTGCTGTCCATTCAGTATGCTAATGGAGAGGCCTTCTCACATCTTTACATAGATGAGGCTAGGGGAGTTGCCTTAATTCTCTTGGTTTCTGGTTCAAGCAGAGGTTGCGCGGGGGGGGGGAGAGGGGGGTGTTCAGATGAAACAGAAGCTGTGTACTATGCCCTGGTTTCCGGAGAACACAGAACTAACGAGTAACAAGATTTCCTGCCTCTCACACACATGAGCTGAAACCATTCTCTTTTCCCGTGTTTGCAACCAGGGAATTACCCGCATGCCTCAGCTCTGACTGGTTCAGCACATGTACCTTGGACAGTAAGCTTTAATTGCAGTGCTTAAAGTATAATTTGACGGGCCTTGGAACCCTCCTAATCTCCGGGCCCCCTTCCCATATTATCTGGGCCCCCTTCATGCATGTGCGGGCCACAGCCCAGGTAGGCATTTGCAACCACTTCTCAGTACCACATGCATCGGTTATCGCTCCACAAAAATATTTATAATTTTATATGGTGTTTATGTCTATAACAATTATTGTCACAAACTAGCAAACACTGCATAACACAATAAGTATTGTGATTAACAATGGTGGGGCATAGGACCTGCCAGCAGCCAGGGCAGGGCAGGGCGGAACATGTATTCCACCAAATTTTTCTATTTTTAGGGGCCCCGGAACTCTGGTCCCTCAAATTTGTGGGTCCTGGAACTGCGTTCCGGTGTGTTCCCCCTTACTTTAACCCCTGTTTAATTGTCTGCAGCTGTATCTACACCATAAAGCAGCTTCATTGCTCCTTGCCTTGTGCATGAAGCAGAATGCTTAGGACAGTCATTGGCTTCAATGAAGCTCATCACTGTCTTTGTTTCCAAGATCCCTCTGATTGCTCCTTTCAGAAGAATGAGCAGTTTTTGTCCCTTTAGTCCTGTTCCAGGTTAACACACAGCCCCAGCTTGCTTTGGAGGATGATGGAAGCAACTCTGCAGTAGGCTGTTCTGGAGATCTCACTGGATATTTCCTGTCCTGCAATTTTTTTTTGATTTTGAAAAAATAAAATTCCCATCCCAAATGGGAAGGAAAAGTTGAAATTGCAAAAATTTTCGCAAACCTGAAAATCTGGGGGGAAATTTCATTTTTGGTCAATCAGAATATTTTGGTTTGAGTATTTCAATATGTTTCATTTTGATTCTAAATATTTAAAAACAGTTTAAAAAAAATTGGGCTTTTTTTTTTGTTTGTTTGGTTGGTTGGATTCCCCCTCTCCCGCTCCCCAAAAAATACATTTGGCCCTAGAAAGGTGGAGTTTTCATTTTGGACATTTCAGAATGTGAATTGGTGACAACTTTGAAAGGTTTCTTCCAAAACTTTTATGAGGCAAGAAATTCCTCAAAACAGAGTCATTTTCTCAAAGATTTAGGTTTTGATGAATCTGTCTCCACATCCCTGACACAGAAAGAGCCCCATGAAGGACGGGGCGTCCATTGTTCTGGGACTGAACAGAACCTGCCTGAGATTGGTGGCCCCATTGTGCCGGGCGCTGTACACCACACTGAGTGACTGTCTGTGGCCATAGCGCTTACAGTCATAGAGAAAGGAAGGATTGCGACCCCTACTGTGTGATGAAGAAACTGAAGGAGAGAGACAGATTCAGAGACTGGTCTGAGCTCACACTCAATAGAAAATAGTGGGAGACCCAGAAAATAAAACTCAGGAGTCCTAGCATCCACCCTTCCACTCCAACCACCTGTCTCACTCCCCTTCCAAAGCTAAGGAGGGAACCCACATGTCCTAGCTCCCAGCCCACCCTGCGCTGACCTACTTCAGCCCACAGCCAGGGATAGAACCCAGGAGTCCTGATTCTTCTGCTCCCTCAGATAGTCTGGCTGTTGCTCTGTGATGCCTGCATCCCATCCATTCCTTCCTCTTCTTCTGCCAAGGCCCTGCGGAAGATGCTCAGGAAGGACCTCCTCCTTTTCCCCCTATCCTGGGTGTACCCCACCAGCCCATACAGCACAGGGTTGATGCAGCTGTGGAGGTAGGCCAAGGCATTGGCTAGCTTGAGTGGAACACCCCACATCTTCTTGCTTTTCCAGAATGTGCTTAGCAGCACCAGGATGTGGTGGGGCAACCAGCAAACAAAGAAGAGCATCACCACAGACAGCACCAAGGCAAAAGTCCTCCGGGAACCCTCCCAGCCTCTTCTCCTCAGCTTCCAGGCCAAGACCATGTAGGACGTGGCAATGATGGTGAAAGGGGCCAGAAATCCCACAAAGAAGCGGATCAGCCTCAGGGGCATCTCAGTGAAAGGCTGCAGGTCTCGCTGGTAGACACAGAAGGACTCGCCGTGTTTGGTCTCCACGTCCTTGACCACCAGATAGGGAATGCTGAAGCAGATGGCCAGGAACCAAGCTCCGGCGATCATCCAAGACCCAAGCCATGGCCTGCAGTGGTTCCGGACCCAGACCGGCCGAGCCACCAGCAGGCAGCGGTGGAGGCTGATGAGGGTGAGGACGAAGACACCGGCAAAGACGACCAAGTAGCGAGCAAAGGAGTGGAGCTTGCAGAGAGCATGACCGAAGGGCCAGCGGTACATCAAGGCCTCTTGGACAATGGCGGGGATGCGCCCGGCGGAGAAGAGCAGATCAGCAACAGCCAGGTGCAGGTAGCAGGCCAAAGGAAAGGTGAGCGGTGCAGAGCGGCCTGCCGTCGTGATCCAGATTACCAGGCCATTGCCAGTCAGGCCTAGCCCCAAAACTAGGGCATTTGTGGAGATGGCAATGTACCGCATGGCTTCATCCACGGGCCCTGTAGTGTCATGGGGGGCACTGGTGCTGTTCATGGTGGACCAGGGCAGCTGCTGGCGGGGGGAAGAGGTCCAGTGAGATGCTGATCATAGAATCATAGATCATAGAATAATAGTGCTGGAAGGAACCTCATGAGGTCATCTAGTCCAACCCCCTGCTAAAAAGCAGGACCATTCCCCCTAAATCACCCCAGCCAGGGTTTTGTCTAACCGGGCCTTAAAAATCTCCAAAGATGGAGATTCTACCACCTCCCTAGGTAGCCCATTCCAATGCTTCACTACCCTCCTAGTGAGAAAGTTTTTCCTAATATCCAACCTTGACCTCCCCAGCAGTAATTTGAAACCATTGCTCCTTGTTCTGTCCTCTGTTACCCTGGAGAACAGCCTAGCTCCCTCCTCTTTGGAGCAACCCTTCAAGTAGTTGAAGGTTGCTAACAAATGTCCGCTCAGTCTTCTCTTCTGTAGATTAAATAAGACTAGTTCCTTCAGTCTGTCCTCATAAGTCATGTGCCCCAACCCTCTAATCATGCGCCCACCCAGCCCTCCTTTTACCCACCAACACACCGCCCCCTTCCCCAGCCTCCAAAATACCCCATACCCTGCTTCACTAGCTCATCCCATTGCTCCTGAATTCCCAGTCCCTCCTCCTATCCCCCAGTCCCTCTCACTGCTCCTTTCCCTCCTCCCCAGCCCCCACAACCTCCTGGCCTGCTCACTCCTCCAGCATGCCATTTCACCCGGCACTCACTGCCCTCCCCCACTCTTCCCGGAAGAGGTGTTGGGAAACCACACAGCTTTGCGGTCTCCAAGTCATCACCACAACTTCTCCCTCGGGGCCAAAATTACCAGATCCTGACCCCAAGAGCGCTGAGCCTGCCCCAGCCCCAAGAGGGAGTACCTGAAAGTGTGCCAGCACTTGTACAGAACCTCACCACCACCAGGAAAGACTGAAGGTAAGCAGAGATACTAACCACTAGACACCCCTGCAGGAGCATTGCTACACAGAAAAAAAGATTCAGGGCACAGAGCCCCAAACCCACCCTTCTCAAGCGTGGCCCCAGGGCCTGTGTGCACTTGGCAGCTCTTCCGTGGACGCAGTCTTTAAGCAGCCCTCCGCCCTGGAAGCCACTTTACCTACATGAAACACAAGAAACACTTTACCATAAGTGGAGTGAATTTAAACAGTCAAAAAATAAGCACCGGATTACAGACTCAACTGGATTCTGAGTGGCAGTGGGGGGGAGAAGTGGGGGAGTAGGGGAGGGGTGGCAGTGTGAGAAGGGGTAGGTTGGCAGGGGCATCTGGCAGGTCAGGGATGGCTGGTGGGGTAACAGGGAGTTTGATTGGGCAAGAGTGGCCAGTGGAGTGAAGTGGAGTGTGGCAGGAAGGGTAGGGCAGGGGTGACTAGAGAACATGGCAATATAGAGGAGTGGGGCAGGACAGGGGAGCTGTGCGGCCATGTGGCAGGACCCCTACTACTTTCCCTCCTAATCCCAGCACCTCACCTGGCTCCTGCCCACCTCCCATCCCTAGCCCAGCCTGCTGCCGGCTCCCAGCCCTCTAAGCCCTAGCCATAGATGACACTTCCCCAGCCCTGACCCTGGCCCTGGTAGCCCTGGCCCTAGCTTTCCCAGTCCTAGACCTAGCTGGAACTCCCCTGATCCCCAGCAGCCCCAGCCCTTGCTTCTGGCACTCCCTCAGCCCTAGCCACTGCTCTGGTGTCCTCCCAGTGACCCTGCCCCCTCCTCTCTGCCCCTCTGCCCCCCACCAGTGGCTCTGGCCAGAGCTCCCAGCCCTGGTTGGCGTTCCTGGCCCTGACTGGTTCATCTGGTGCCCCCTGATCCCAACTCCCTAAGCCCTGCCAGTGCATGGTTCCCCCTGACCTTGAGGCCTTCTCAGACCCCTGGCTGGCCCCAGGTTCCCCACCCAGCCCACACCTGGCCTGGCCAGCTCCTGAACCCCCTGGCCCTATTTATCTTGACTGGAGTGCAAGGGGCTGATCCCACAGTCTCCAACCAGACCCTAAACCACTCCCTGGCCAGGCGCAGGGCCATATGTCACTGTTTTAAATTTCCCGCCCCTGGACCATGTGCCTAGGCATGCCACAGCAGGGCAGGAAATTTTAAAAGGCTCCTGCCTGGTCCCAGCTAGTGCTGGACACAGCACCTCCTAATAGATTCAGGGCACGGGCCCCTGCCCAACAGTGCCTCTGCCCCTCTCTTCCTCTCCCCTCCAAGAGCTGGGCCTAGAGTCAAGGAGTCCTGTCTCCCAGACCCCAGCTCTATCCACTAGACTGCACTCCCTTCCCAGAGCCAGGGCTGGAACCCAAGAGTCCTGGCTCCTAGCCTCCTCATATAACCACTAGACCCCACTCCACTCCCACAGCTGGGGTGAGATCCCAAGAATCCTGGATCCCAGCCTCCAGTGCTTGACCAACTAGATCCCCCCTCCTCCAAGCCACAGGCAGGGCCGGATCAATATACGGAATGCAGCCCCAGCCTCCAGTCTGAAGGGGGGCCCCAGCCTGCAGACCTGGCCCTGCTGGCACAGTGCCAGCTGGGCTGAGGTGCTGCTCTGGGGGGAGGGGGTCCCTGAGGCTGTAGCAGTCTGTGGTGCTCCCACTCTGCCCCACCCCTGGACCAGCTGGTCTGCCCCGAGGGGGGCAGCAATGTGTGGCTGATGTTCTCCAGGACCATCGCCTGCCCCCACCCCTAGGATACTGTGGTGGGGGCCCTAGGCCCCAGGCCAGGACTCCCACAGTAGGGGGACCAGGGGTCCAGGTGGGGGGGGTCCACAAACGTGTGCACCCCGGAGCCCCTTAATCCAGCCCGGTCACAGGAAGAACCCAGGACTCCTGGCTCCCAGCCCTCTTTGCTCAAAGGGAATCTAAGCTCACCTGGTTATGTAGGGGCAGGCTCCAGGTGAGTGGTGCAACTTCTTCCCCCACCACTCCAGGAGCCTTTGATGGCCTGGGGCAGTGCAGCTCCCTCACCAGGTGGGGTTGCACATCTGAGCTGCCTCCCTGACCGATGGGCACTTCCCTTCCCAGAGCTCAGCGGAAGGACACAAGAACGTCTCAGTTCCCATCATTGTGGTTTCCCAGCCTGTGTTGCGCAGGACAGATAGCCTCTGCGCCCTGGTTTGGCCCTGCCCAGATCCTAGCTCCTCCTTTGCAGAGCCCTGACATGGTTTCACCTTTCTCAGATCCCAGCTTGTCCCATCTAGATTCCATTCTGCTTCCCTCCATGTCCTGCACAGATCACACTTCTGCGGACCCCACTGGCAGAACAAAGACCAGCAAGCAAGTGCCCAGCAGTTCCCCTGCTCTGCCCACAGCATCGGGGGAAATGTTGCAAAAGAGACTTCTGCATTTATCTCTCCCCTGCAGGGTGTTGCACAAAGCTGTGTTACAGGAAAAGGGCAGGGAGATGAGAACCAAGGAATCCTGGCTCCCACCCACCCTTGCTCTAACCACTAGACCCCACTTCTTTCCCCCAGCTGGGGATAGAACCCACTAGTCCTGACACCCACCTGTCCAGCTCTAACCCACGTACCCTGACAACCCACTCAGACCTAAGGATAGAATACAACAAGTCTATGTTCCATCTTCTCCACCCTGGCCACTAGACCCCCATTCCCCATGCAGACCCCCACTCCCCTATAAAATCCACAGAAACTGAGGACAAGTGAGCTCCCCTGCTTTACACCAATACAAGACCTGGCTTGTTCACTCTGTGCTCCACTCGAGTGTGGGCTCAATTTCCCAAATTAGTGATTTTCAGTGCTTCCATCATTGGGTGGCGCACCCATCTTGACATGGGGACAGGTTTTGAGTGAGCAACAGCCCAGCACTTTCTTAAAAGCAGGGTTCTCTGAAAGGCGCCAACAGCCTCCAAAATTACAAGGAACCAAAATGATGGGCTGCTTTAAAAGCGGAGTTGTCCAGCCCTTGATGTTTCTACATGATTCTTCTGCCATGAATACACAGAATGTGGACTTCATAGAACCCATCTGCTCAGGTGTTTCAGCAGTAGACTGAGAATCTCAATTCTAAATGCAGCAAAAGGAGGGATTTTCTTTTAATAGGCTCATGGTTCTGGGTATTTAAAACAACTAACAGATGATAGCCCTTAGGGTTAATTTGCTCTTATTATGTATGTTTGTGGATTTGCATTATATTCAGCAGTCATGAAAGGAACCTACAGGCCTGTGACCTATAAGACATTTGCTACAGCAAGTTAACATGAGGCTTGAGACCTGTGAACTTTGAACAAATTAACCACCCAAAGGAAGAAACCCCAAGTATTGGGGAACTGAAAATAGAGTGTTAGGGGAACTTCTGACCATAAAAGTGTCATAGGAACGAATTGACATACAGAATAGGTACATGAGCGCTATCTATAGATACCTAATCACAAGAGGGCCAGTGGAACAAATTGACATATAGAGTAATAAGTTAAGATCACTGATATACTAATCTATAGGAGAAGGAAACTCCAACGTTAATAAGGTGAGGAAATACAAATAAGGAAAAGAGGGAAAATCCCCTACTGAATATGCCTCAAACACGGTGACATTTTATAAAAAGTTACATTCCAGCCTTGAAGCAGTAAGAGAAAGAGATGTAGTCTTTGGGAGGTGCCAGAATGATGGCCACTGAGGAGGAGGGGGAAGGTGATAGTGATGAGGAAGATCATGGCTAATATGTCAAGTTGTTCTACAAGAGATAGTGTGAGTTTATGGATGTTCATATGTACATTCTATAGTATTTCTATCTTCCTAGCTGAGTTGGAGTGTTTGTGAGTGTGCTAAATGTATTAACAAACTATCTGTAAATACAGAGGAGTTCCTGTGGTGTGGCAATTGCAGCTGTGCACATCAGGGTTCTCAACTCAATATAGTTTGAATAACAGTGGCCCTGATCTTGGGGCAAGAACCTATCAACCCTCAAAATGATAACTGGAAATTCTTAAGTAACAGATGAGTTAATACATAATCTATAGAGCAGGTTACCAGACTGTGAAAGAAATTATGCTATTGGCATGTTTTGTGGGCAGGTTCCATTTTGTTGCCCAGGTTCCATTTTATTGACAGGGTTGACCAGCACTCCTGAAGATGCCACCAGACATGCCAGCAGCCACGTACACAGAAGCCTAAGGGGTCGCCTGATAACCAATGACAAACTTGTATTTAAAAAATAGCCTTATATGGTCATGTAAGCTGTTAAATGTTTCTAATGTTTCAAAAAAGTATAAAGGCCATGTAAGCCCTATATTGGGGGCTTACTCCTCTGGTAAGCCTTCAGCTGAATAAAAGCTTCTTTTTTCACACCTGATATTTTCTGCCTGTCTTTTTCCCACCTTGCCTTTATAGTCTCAGCTAAAGCTACCCAACTCTTTGATTTGATCTTCTCCTCTGGGTGTGCAAAGTTTATTTGGGCTTTTTCCAGGTTAAGCCCATTTTGGTAATTCGCACCAGAGGGGGTTTCTGGATAAATAATTTCCCTGACAACACGTAGGGTGCATTTACACTTACAAGTTAGGTCGACTTAAGGAGGCTTAAGTAGACCTAAACTACTGTGTGCCCACAGTGGGTTTTCCTTAAGTCGACTTAAGCATTTCCTTAAGTCAACTTAAGGAAGAGTTAAGTCGACTTAGTAACACCTTGTTTTAGGTCGACTTAACGCTTAAGTCGATCTTATTAAGTCGATTTAAAGTGTTAAGTCAACTTAATAAGATCGAAAAGGGGCTATGTCTACACTAGAAAAGTTGTCGACTTTTGTTAAGTCGACTTAATAAGATCGACTTTAAGTTGACCTAAAGTCGACCTTATTAGGTCGACTTAACAAAGTACTTTCCCTTAACCGGGACTTATTAATTCAACCTAACTCCCTTAGGTCGACCTAAGAAAGTGGACTTATGCGTCCACACTGGTCTTAGGTAGACCTAAAGAAGGGTTAGGTCGACCTAAGGAGGCTTAGTTCGACTTAATGAATGGCCCTTATTAAGTCGACCTAAGCTCTCATTAGGTCGACTTAAGGATTTTCTTAAATTGACCTAATGAAAGCCTAGTGTGGACAGGGCTTAAGTTAGGTTGACTTAAGTCTCCTTAAATTGACCTAACTTGCCAGTGTAGACATAACCTAGAAATTCACCATTAAATCAGTTTTACTACATTGAAGGGGCTTTAGAATGGACAACATTCTAGGACAAATGGCATCTAATCAAGTTTAAATATTTTGTGAGAGCTAGAACACTGGAGTTTCTAAAACCAATTCTGGAACCCACAAGACAGCACACAGGTTTAAGCCATTCAGTCATGGTGATTCCAGAACTAGCCATGATTCTAGAACTATAGAACACTCTCTATTTGGGATATTTATAGACTGTGTTTTCTTAAACATTTTACAATACCAACAAAGCACTCCTGGAAAGAGCAACTTCAATATCAATAAAAACACTGAAATCCAAACTCCTATATGCTTCTGAGTCAGGTGGACAAACTCCTATATCCTTACGGCTATGTCTATACTAGAAAAAGACTTAAAGCCGACCTTATTAAGTTGACTTAACAAAGTGGACTAAGTTGATTTAACTTTAAGTCGACTTAGTCCACTTTGTTAAGTCAACCTAACCACCCTTAAGTCCACTTAATAGAGTCAACTTAAAGATTACTCCATGTCCACACCATCCTTAAGTCGATTTAAGTTGACCTAACGGGTGATTCTTATTAAGTCGACTTAAGCTTTCATTAAGTCGACTTAAGGAATTTCTCAAGTCAATTTAACTAAAGTCTGGTGTAGACAGGGAGTAATTAGGTCAACTTAAGGGTCCTTAAGTCGACCTAAATTGCTAGTGTAGACATACCCCATGAGTCTGCCTGGTTGCAATGAAGAACTATTTTAACATCAGTAATAACATTGAAACCTTAACTCCTATGTCCTTCAGAGTTAAGATGGACAAACTCCTATATCCTTCAGAATGTCTGGTAATCCTGATTACATCAGTGATGACACCCAGACTCCTATATACTTCAGAGTTTGTCTGGTTAACCACAGAGAAAAGCAAACAAACAAAAACGAATTTGAGCTCTTCCTCTATAGTGCCCGGCTTACTAAAATTGGCACTGTGCACACCAATTTTACAATAATCGTGAGATACTGATATGCGTACCCTTTCACGTGTTTCCACCAAAATGTACTTAAAAAGAAAAGACTAGCAGGATCTTCTTCAGGAGGACAAGGCAATATGCCATGTTTATTATGAGAAAAACAAAATTAATTTAATAGCTAATATCTAGCACACACACACACCAGATCTTCTGCTGTTGGTCATGTATAATTACCAGTCCTGAGTGTTGCTTGTGATTGTAGCTTGAATTCATGGCTGGTGTTTGCAGCTCATGCCAGCTACCTGGCCAGGGAATCCGGGCATGAGGAAGATTGGGTTCTCTGTCGGGCACACGGCTGTGCACCAATGTTCTTGGATGCTGTGCAGAACATTACCCAAAGCTATGCAGTCTCTCCCACCTTTTATATCTTTTAGTCCATGGATCTTTCTGTGTCTCACTGCCAAAGGCCTTGTACACACTACAAAGTTATTGTGCGATAACGCTCATTATCGCGCGATAACAGGCACAGCGTACACACACAAATCCATGTTGTTGCGCGGTAACAGCCATCTTATCGCGCAACATGTAAACCACCAAAACGAGGGTGGTAGCGGCTACCACGGAACAGCTGTTCTGCGATAGTTCGTGTGTGTACAGTTACCACACACTATGAAGCCTCCGGAAATGTCCCAGAATTCTAATTCCATCCCTTCTGCACTTCGTCCTGCGCTCTGTGGCTGTGACGTAACTGTACCTGCCCTCCCTTTATTCCTGGGAATTTTTGAATTGTTCACTCTTCCTGTTTGGTCGGCGTGGAGTGCATCTGTGTTCCCCAAGAGCAATGGTGGCTCAACACAGCAAACGTGCTCTAGTGTGGACCACAGCCGAGGTGCTTGATCTCATAGGCATCTGGGGAGAGTCCACTATGCAGGCACAGTTACGCAGCAGCCAGCGGAATTTCGATATTTTTGGCCAGATTTCTCGGGCCATGGCAGAGAAGGGGTACGAGAGAGACACTCTTCAGTGCAGGTTGAAGGTAAAGGAGTTGCGGATTACGTACCACAGAGCCAGAGAGGGGGATGAGCCAATGGAGATTCCTCCCAGTAAGAGACCTAGAAGGACTCGGGAGTGGATGCAAACAATTGCAGAGAAAAACAGGAGGACTGAGGACTTGCGACTGGAACTAAGTGGGGATAGGCTAGTGAATAGCTGGTGCCAGGAAAAGGCAAGTGTATGTGATTGGGGACTCCCTGTTGAGAAGGACAGACAGGCCTATAACCAGAGCTGATCCCGAGAACAGAAGGGTATGCTGCTGGCCGGGTGCAAAGATACGGGATGTTGATCTGAGACTGAAGAGGATCTTAACGGGAGCTGGAAAGAATCCTCTGATTGTCCTTCATGTGGGTACCAATGATGTAAGTAGATTCTCACTGGAATATATCAAAGGAGACTATGCCAGACTGGGGAGGACTCTCAAGGAAATAGAAGCTCAGGTAATCTTTAGTGGGATTCTGCCTGTCCCTAGAGGAGGACAACAAAGGTGTGAGAAGACCCTGATGATAAACAGATGCCTCCGGCAGTGGTGCTATAAGGAGGGATTTGGCATGTAGGGTCACTGGGAGGCATTCATGGACAGAAGACTGTTCTCCTGGGGTGGACTGCACCTGAGTAGGGAAGGAAACAGACTTCTGGGAGGGAGATTAGCACAACTAATCAAGAGAGCTTTAAACTAGAGAGCTGGGGGAGATGGTTGGGAGATGCCCGAATAATCTCCACACCTGATATTAGTGTTGAGAAGGAGGAAAATGAAATAAGAAAGGACACAGAAATAGGGAGTGGCATGAGGGTTACGAGGAGGAGGAGTAGTGTAAATGCCAGTCTAGTGAGTGATATTGTCTGTGGAATGACTGTGCCAAATAAGGCAAACAACATGAGTGAGGCCAAGAAGCACAAACTAAAATATTTATATACTAACGTGAGAAGCCTGGGTAACAAAATGGAGGAACTGGAGCTATTGGTAGAGGAAGTGAGACCAGATACTATAGGGATAACTGAAACATGGTGGAATAGTAGTCATGACTGGTGTACTGGTATTGAAAGCTATGTGCTCTTTAGGAAAGACAGATATAAAGGCAAAGGTGGGGGAGTGGCATTGTATGTCAATGAGGAGATAGACTGCAGGGAAATTCAAAGTGATGGAATTAACAAGACAGAATCAATCTGGGTAAAAATCATGTTAGGGAAAAAAGCTACTAAAGTTTCTCCTGGAGTGGTGCTTGGAGTGTGTTACAGACTGCCGGGATCTGATCTAGACATGGATAGGGACCTCTTTAAGGCCTTTAAGGAAGTTAATACTACTGGGAACTGTGTGATTATGGGAGACTTTAACTTCCCAGATATAGACTGGAGGACGTGTGCTAGTAGTAATAAGAGGGCCGAGTTTTTCCTGGATTTGATAGCTGATGAATTCCTTCTCCAAATGGTTACCGAACCAACGAGAGGGGATGCCATCTTAGATTTAGTACTGGTGAGTAGTGAGGACCTCAAAGATGAACTGGTTGTAGGGGACAACTTAGGTCCAAGTGATCATGAGCTAATTCAGTTCAAACTAATTGGAAAGATAAACAAAAATAAATCAGCGATCAGGATCTTTGACTTTAAAAAGGCTAACTTTAGAAAATTAAGGGAATTAGTTGGGGAAGTGGACTGGATAGAAGAACTCAGGAATGTAAAAGTAGAAGAGGCTTGGAATTGCTTCAAATCAAAGTTGCAAGAACTATCTGAAGCCTACATTCTGAGGAAAGGGAAAAAAACCATAGACAAGAGCTGTGGACCAGGCTGGATGTGCATCTCAGAAAGGCGATTAGGAGGAAGCACAGAGCCTACAAGGAGTGAAAAAGGGGAGGGATCAGCAAGTAAAGCTACCTTTTGGAGGTCGGAACATGTAGAGAGAGAGTAAGAAAGGCAAAAAGTCAAGCTGAGCCGGACCTTGCGAAGGGAATTAAAACCAATAGAAAAAGGTTCTTTAGCCATATAAATAGGAAAAAAAAACAAAGAAAGAAGTAGGGCCGTTAAAAACTGAGGATGGGATGGAGGTCAAAGATAATCTGGGCATGGCTGAATGTCTAAATAAGTACTTTGCATCTGTTTTCAATGAGACTGAAGTTGAACTGGGGCATAGAGGTAGGGAAGCTAATGGGAACGAGATCATGAATGTGGAAATTACCATACCTGAGGTAGAAGCCAAACTTGAGCTGCTGGATGTGACTAAATTGGGGGGCCCAGACAATCTCCATCCGAGGATACTAAAGGAACTGGCTCATGAAATTGCCAGCCCTTTAATGAGGATTTTTAATGAATCTGTAAACTCGGGGGTTGTACCGTATGACTGGAGAATCGCTAATGTAGTTCCTATTTTCAAGAAAGGGAATAAAAATGATCTGGGTAACTACAGGTCTGTTAGTTTGACCTTGGCAGTATGCAAGGTCTTGGAGAACATTTTGAAGGAAAAGTACGTAAGGCTATAGAGGATAATGGTAACTGTGATAAAATACAACATGGCTTTACAAAAGGGAGATCGTGCCAGACCAACTTGATCTCCTTTTTTGAAAGGATAACAGATTTTTTAGATAAAGGGAATGCGGTGGACCTAATTTACTTAGATTTCAGCAAGGCATTTGATACAGTTCCACATAGGGAGTTATTAGTTAAGTTACAGAAGATGGGGATTAATATGAATATAATAAGGTGGATAAGGAACTGGTTAAAAGGGAGACTACAGCGGGTCATACTGAAGGGTGAACTGTCAAGCTGGAGAGAGGTTACCAGTGGAGTCCCTCAGGGATCTGTCTTGGGACCGATCTTGTTCAACCTTTTTGTTACTGACCTTGGCATAAAAAGGGGGAATGTGCTAATAAAGTTTACGGATGACACCAAGTTGGGAGGTATTGCCGATACGGAGAAGGATCGGGATACCATACAGAAAGATCTGGATGACTTTGTAAACTGGAGTATCAGGAATAGGATGAAATTTAATAATGGGAAGTGAAAGGTCATGCATTTAGGAACAAATAACAAGCTCCTCACACAGTTCCATGAAAGTGGCTTTCCGCATTCGAAAGTTCTGTAGACACTGCTCATCATCCCACACCTGCAAAATGATGCAGTCCCACCACTCGGTGCTTGTCTCTCATGACCAGAACCGGTGGTGCACCGTGTGCAGATGCTCTGTGAAGGAGCTCAGCAATGCGGTGCTGTTGTTCTGCATGGCAGTCACCAATCCAGGGTCATCCAAATCCTGGTCTGATTCCGAGCTGAACGCATACTGTGCCACCAGCTGAGATGTATTCATTATGCTGAAGGCGACAGTCAAGATCAGAGCTGGATCCATGTTGCTGCAAAAAAAAGTTCTGGGAAGCAATGCAGTATTGTTAAAAATGGGCGTGAATTGCTCTCGTGATGCAAGGGGAACAGAATGCACCATGGGAAACCAAGACTTTACCCATGGTACTCAGTGCTACTCTCCTTCTACCCAGGATTCTTAGCGCCGAATCAGGATGGATGGAACTGTCGGATAGGTTCCCACAATTCAATTGGGTTTCTTGTGAAATCGTGAATTGCAGGGGGGGGCTCTGTTCCATCACAAGTGGCTCAGTGTGGACGCGATACCGTGCTACAAAAATCACGTGACTTTTACTGCGCAATGGGCTTGTTGCGTGATTATTCCTGTAGTGTGTACATGGCCTCAGGATACTATATAACCATGAGTCAGTCATCAGTTAATGGCAGGTGTGACTTTTATATTGTTCTTGATAGGACCTTTTTGTCTCTTTCTTTCTATAGTGGATTTTTCTTGCTTTTGCAGGGTTTGTCTGCACTGTTCTTCAGTCATTAAGGTGGTGCGGTAGTTTGTCATCAGGACAGGCTGGTGTTGGAGATTAATCGCATCGCACATACAAACCCCTTTCAGTCAAACATCCAAACTAAGTTCACACATCTAAATGAAGTTTCAGCAAAACTTAGGCTGAGTGATACAAAATATAGTAAACAATTCAAAATGGAGGTTTAGTTTCAGAGGTTTAGGTTGGACATTAGGAAAACTGAAATTAGAAAAATTCCTAACTGTCAGGGTGTTTAACCACTGAAATAATTTGCCTCGGCAGGTTGTGGAATCTCCATCATTGGAAGTTTTTAAGAGCAGGTTTGACAAACACCTGTCAGGGATGATTTAAGATGGTAGATGCCCTGCCATGAGTGCAGAGGACTGGATTCGTTGATCTCTCATGGTCCCTTCCAGTTTCTATGAGTCTATGAGGTAAACAATTCAAAATGGAGGTTTAGTTACAATATGGAGTTACATCAGACTTCGGTTATGAATGAGCATGGCATTTTTATCAGTGAATAACATGCATTATTCCAGATAGAAATTCTTGTTGGAACAATTCTATGGTATAAATTCATCCTTAGTCCTGCACTAGAACCCACAAGATTCCTAATTTTTCTCCATTTCCATGCTGCTAATTTCTGGCCCTTGTCTCCCACTACTTTCAGGTCCAGACTCATCGGTATTGAGATCCTCATCAAAAGCTGCTTTGACCAGAGCTAACAGAGATGTCCTTAGCACCTGCTGGAATGTCTCCCCTATGAAAAGGTAGAGGACTGGAGTAAAACAGACATTGAAACAGAACGTGACAGTGACAATGACCAGAAATGTTTCTTTCAATGATGCTGACACATTTCTGGCAAGACCCAGGCAGAGGTAGACATGGTAAGGCAGCCAGAAGACAAAGAAGGACACCACGCTGGCCACCATGACTTTGAAGGGTTTACCACTCTGTGCCAGCCCCTTCACCTTCATCTCCAGCCCCATCCAGACATAGCATGCTGCAATGGTGCAAAAGGGCAGCAGGAAACTCAGTAAGAACTGGACTGTGAAGACAGCCAACTGGACCTTAGCCTGCATCTCAGTTCCATTCCAGTCTTCAGAAAGAGAGTAACTATTGTTGCATATGATCCTGCTACCATCCACCATGTAGGTCTTCCGAAAAGCCAGGTTGGGAGCACTGAGGATGAAGGCGACCAGCCACATTCCCATGACCAGCTTCTTAGCTCGTGGCAGAGTGCGGTGATGCCGGCACCAGATAGGGTGGCAGGTGAGGGCATAGCGGTCCAGGCTGATGAAGGCAAGGAGGAAGACGGAGGAGAACATGCCCAGATCGGTGCAGGTGTAGTGGAGCTTGCATATCGCTGTGCTGAAGACCCAGTGGAAACCCAGGAGGACGTAGATGGCGAAGAAGGGAATCAGCAGGGTGGCAAGGAGGCAGCAGAAGATCAGGTGGAGGAACCAGAGGGTGGTCACTGTCCTCCTCATCTTTACCCCCAGCACCCACAGATATAGTCCATTCCCCACCACACCCACCAAGAAGGTGGAGAAGAGCAACACAGCAGAGGCCAGGTGAGGGGCCTTAAAAAGTTCTCTGGTCTGATTTAAAGTCACCTCTGTGACTGGTGGGGTGGTCACGATTATATCTTGGTCCATGGTGCCCTGGGGAGAGAAGGAAGAAGAGTTGGAAGGGAGGACAGAGGAGGGGAAGAAGCAGAGTGGAAGAAGAGGATGGGAGATACAAGAGAGGAGGGTAGGAAGGCACCACTGGAGGGGACCTCTCTGAGATCCTCTAATCCTCCAGAACATCCAGTCAGGGTATTCTCAGCAACTGCAACATGGCTGGTGGAACTCATGGCTATAAGATAGAGCTCTGGGAAGAGGAAAAGACAGCTAATGAAAATTAGACAAGAGGAAGCCATTGGGGAAGGGAAAATAATCTGTGGGCTCAAATCTACAGCTCCACAGAAAATGCTTCATGTCTTTTATCTGGAGCAGTGGTTTTCAAACCATGGGATGAGACCCAGTAGTGGGTCACAGACCCTCAGGTACTGGGTCACAGTGCCTCCTACTGCTGCTGCCAGAAAACTGGAATGCATTGCTCAGCTATGTAGTTGTTGGTCAGCAGACATAAATGATTTTTTTCAATCGGGTCCTGAGGAAAAAAAAATGGAAAACCAACAGATCTTGGGGACTGACTGGCCCAGGTAGATGAAGCACCTTCTCTCACTTACCATGCACTCCTCAGGAGGTTCCGGGTCCCAGGTCGATGTTTGTGGTACAAACATTCGGAAGAAGAATCGTTTCACCTAGGGACACACCAACAACATGTAGATAACAGAGGAGCTCTCAGTTCACCTTTCCTGGCTTCCAGCCCTTCTTCTCTAACCCACTACCTGCTACTCCCCACCCAGAGCCAGGATAGACCCCAAGTTCTGTGCCCCAGCTTCAGCTGCTAGGCTCCAGTCCCCTCCCAGAGCTGGGGATAGAACCAAGGAATCCTGGCTCCCTGCTTGGTGGCAAATTCCAGCTCACTTTTTAAGCAATTAAACTTTCTGCCATGGCCTTTTCCACAAAGAGTCTGAGCCGTGGCTTCCATTTGATGTTAGCTTTGTCCAGATCCAATATAGCAACGGGGGCAGGGAGTGTAAACAAGATACAGTCCAGGCCGGCCCAACCATAGAGATGAACTAGGTGGTTGCTTAGGGCTCCAGGCTTTAAGGGGCACCAGATTAGACAGAAGTGAATTTTTTTCTCTGTTTAAAAATATATATATGTTATCTAATACAACATGTTGTGGGGGGGTGGGCACCAAAGTCATAGTTCGCTTAGGGGACCAAAAATACTTGGGCTGGCCCTCTGATAACAGAGTGTGACCTGGCCACAACAGATGCAGGCTGGAGGGGACTGTGGGTTTTCTTATAATAGCTATTTGGAAACAGTTCTTGTCAGGTGTCAGAATAAAACTGAAAGTAAGAAAAGAGGAGAATGAACAAGACTGGGGCTATGTACACACGATCAGATTAAAGCGCAACATGGCAATCGCGCTATAAAAGTCACGTGACCTTTATTGCAGGATAACGCATACACACGTCACTCCTTGCAATGCAACAAAATTCCTTGCATTATCGCGGTTGAGCGCAATGACTTCTGGGCACCTATCCCATCGTTCCATTTTTCCTGAATCGGCGCTATGAATCATGGGATGAAGGAAAGGAACGCAAAGCGCCATGGGTAAACTCTCAGTTTCCCATGGTGCTTTGTGTTCCCCTAGTGTCTTCCTCATTTCCAATAGCAACTCGCGCCTATTTTCAACAGTGCAGTGACGCACCGCACCACTTGCAAGCAATCACAACAGCGACAGCATGGATCCTGCTCTGATCTCCACTGTCGCCTTCAACATTCTGAATACATCTCGGCTTGTTGCTCGGTACGCAATGAGCTCCGAGTCAGATGAGGACACCGAGGAGCAGGGGCTGATCGATGCCATGCAGAGCAACAGCACCGCGTTGCTCAGCTCCTTCACCGATCATCTGCACACGGTGCAACGCCGTTTCTGGTCGAGAGAGACGAGCACCGAGTGGTGGGATCGCATTGTTATGCAGCTGTGGGATGACGAGCAGTGGGTACAGAACTTTCGAATGCGGAAAGCAACCTTTCTGGAACTGTG
>ML686131.1:92329-113763 GCA_007922175.1 Pelusios castaneus
GAGCGGGTGGGCAAGCATCTGGCTGCTCTCCAGTCTCCACTCCAGCAAAGTAAGCAGCAGCAGCACAACTTACTTTGCTGGAGTGCAGACTGGAGAGGAACCAGCTCACTACTCCACTGCTGCTGGGGGGCTGGACGCTCCGGCAGGGGATTGGGGCAGGGAAGGGGCTAAAGGGAGCCAGCTGGGATGGGGGAGGGGGTGCTTGGGAGACAGGTGCGGGGTGGGGAGGTGAGTCCTGGGGCCAGGTGCTGGCCCAGGGGAGAAGTGCAGGGCCCAGGGGAAGGGGAAATAGTGGGGAGAGGGGGCTTCCCAAGCCAGGGGAGCGGGAAGGAGAATTGGCCCCCGGCAGGGAGGTTAAATCCAGGGTCCTGCTGCAGAGTTTTAATTTTGCTCTTGAAAAGTGACCTAGGGGCTAGGACTCCTTGTTTTGGTGACATTCTATCACATTTGGAAAGGTGGCCAGTACAAAGTGAATGTGAAGCAATGAGCTCGTTATCAGGTGTGAGAACTGGCTAGCACTCACCCAGGATAAAATCTGTGAGCTTCAGCACCTCAGAACCCTTCAGCATTGTAATGAAATGCTGGGATGCTTGCATTGTCTCCTAGTCAGGTGTGTCAATTGGTTACAAATTCCAAAGGGGCATCCTTTCAAAGTGCCACAAGACTCGCTACACCAGGGGTCAGCAACCCCTGGCACATGTGCCAAATGTGGCACGTGGGCCCAGCCTGAGTGGCACATGGTGCAGTTCAGGCTCCACTGCTGGCCCCGCTTCCCCAGTGCGGCCTGGGGTCACAAGAGCTGCATGCTGCGGCTCCAGGCCCCCGCTGGCCGTGGTTCCCCACTGGAGGGGAGCAGGCCTGCCCAGAGCAGCCGCTGCCGGCAGGAGCCAGCCCTAGGAACTGGAGGCTGCCTGCCGTGGGTTCCGGCCCCAGGCCCATCCTGGAACTGGAGGCCACCTGCCGGCAGGTGCTGGCCCTGGCCGGGAACTGGAGGCTTGGCCCCGCCACCTTTCCGCCCCACCCCTGGCACCTGCTGAGGGTGCGGTGGGGGGGATGGAACGGGAGCTGGCGAAAGTTGCTGACCCCTGAGTTACACTTTGCATTTCTGGTAGGGATTTATTTAATTTCCACAATTGTGTTGTATTGCCTAAACAGCCTGGGGAGCTCTACAAGGTGTACATCATCATTTCTCGTGCTCAAGCTTCAAAGGGATAACTGTGGTAGTTTCGTTCAGAAAAACAAGTAAGAAGTCCTGTGGCACTTTTAAAGACTAACATTTATTTATTGCATGAACTTTCCTGGAAGAAAATCCCACTTCGTCAGATGCTTTAAAGATGAGGAAATTAAGAGTCTGACAAAGTGGGATTTTCTCCCACAAAAGCTCATGCGATAAATAAATTTGTTAGTCTTTAAAAGTGCCACAGGACTCCTTGTTTGTTCTGTGGTTGGTGTTAGGTGTCCATTTTGACACTGTTTATAGGGGCCAATTTTTCACAGAGTGACAGCCCAGCACTTTCTGAAAAGCAGGGTTCTTCAAAGAAGTCTCAAGTCAGGAACCTACAAAATCTGAAACATCCAAAATGCTGGGCCATTTGGGAAAGCATAAGTCTCCAGCCCTTGAGCTACATCTACACTGGAGCCTTAGGTCAACTTAAGGAGGCTTAAGTCGACCTAAAGAACCCTACGTCCATATTGGGTGCTTATTAAGTCGCTTCCTTAAGTCAACTTAATAACACCAACTCTGAAGATCGACCTAAGGCTTATTAAGTTGACTTAAGCCAATGTAAAGACAGGGAATAGCCCTTAAGTCTACCAAATTGGCCTCTAATATTAATTTGCTAATTAATTTAATATTAATTTACTATGGGTCGAGCTAGAGAGAAGAAAAAGAGCTACGACCATCGGGCTGGGGAGAACTGCGGCTATCAGGCTGTGGAGAGCCGTTGCCAGGGTGATTGGGCTGTGGAGAGCCGTTGCCAGGGTGATTGGGCTGTGGAGAGCCGTTGCCAGGGTGATCGGGCTGGGGAGAGCTCAGCCTGGGGAGATCGGGCTGGGGAGAAGGGGAGAGCCGCGGCTGGGGAGAAGGGGAGAGCCGCAGCTCTCCCTTTCTCCCCAGCCCGATCTCCCCAGCTGCGGCTCTCCCCAGCCTGATTTCCCCAGTTGCAGCTCCCTCCTTCTCCCCAGCTCGATCACCCTGGCCGTGGCTATCCCCAGCCTGATGGCCGCAGCTCTTTTTTTCTCTCCAGCCCGACACATAGTAAATTAATAAAACTACAATATTTCATTTTAAGCTTAAACGAAAAGACAATATTTATGCATTTCTTTTGATTTAAGGTACTTGGGCTTGCTGATGCTTCCAGCACCAAAAACTGTTGCCCATGAGACACCATGCCTCACTAATTGCCGCTCGACAAGTATGATATCTTGCTCAGCTGCATCATCAGCTTGGAGGGAACACTGGCCCCCTCCCAGAGTTCCTGGCCACTCTTCCATCGACCTAGCACCTGCCAGTGTGGACGTAGGCAGTCGACTGGAGTTTTCAGTGTGGACTCTCTAAGTCGACATACCTTTGGTGTTTCCACAGCAGGCTCCTGCCATGAAACACATAGCTGGAAAACACATGCCTGGAAAACACATAGCTCTAGAAGAAGAGATCTTCTGTCCACAAACCTCACCAGCTGGAGAAGTGGACCCTCATGCTTCAGCAGTGAAAAACCATTTCTCCTCGCCAGCCAGCCAAAAAGGATCCACCTTATAAATAGAATGGAATAGAGGAGTCCTGGCTCACAGTCCACTCTATTCTAGGCCATTAGACCCCGCTGCCCACCCAGAGCCAGCTATAGAACCCAGGGCTATGTCTACACTTGAAAGTTAGGTCGACTTAAGGAGGCTTAAGTTGACCTAACTTAGTCCATGTCCACACTAGGCTTTCATTAAGTCGACTTAAGGGGCTTCCTTAAGTCGACTTAATAAATACCACTGTTTAGACAACTTAACAGCTAAGTCAATTTGTTAAGTCGACCTAAACACAGTGTGGACACCCTAGGTCAACTTAATTTTCTAAGTCGACCTAGGGCTGGGGACAGGGGAGCCATGGCTCCCTTCTCCCTGGGACCTCCCGCTCCCCTACAGAAGGGAGCCGTGCTCCCTTCTTGCCGGGAAGCCTTGGGGTCCTGACAAGAAGGCAGCCATGGCTGCCCTCTCCCTGGAACCTCCGGGGTTCCCGGCAGGAAGGCAGCTGCAGCTGTCATCTCCCTGTGACCCGGTTCTGGCCAGAAGGGAGCCGCAGGCTGGGCTCCCTTCTCCAGGACCGGAGCGGTCCCAGCCAGAAGGGAGCCCTGCTCTCTTCTCCCCAGACCCACAGGGTCTGGGCAAGAAGGGAGCTGCTGGCACTCCGCTGACAGGATCCCCGAGGTTTGACTTAACTTTTTAAGTGTGGACATAGCCCAGGAGTCCTCACTCCCAGCTCCGTTCTTTAGAACGCTGACCTATGCTATTAGGCCCCACTCCCTTCCCAGAGCTGGGGCTAGAACCCAAACTCTAAGCCCTTATGGTCAAACCACTATAGCACACTCTACTTCCTCAAACTGGGGATAGAACCCACGGTTGTGTCTACACTGGTAAATTAAGTCGACTTAAGCTTGCTTAAGTCGACTTAATTTACCCTGCGTCTACACTACAGTTTCCTTAAGTCAACCTAAGCAGCTTGCTTAAGTCGACTTAAGGAAAATAAAGTCGACTTAATTAAAATTTAGTCGACTTTATTAACCCTCCTTTCCACTAGACCTAAGGCTTAAGTTGACTCCCTAAAGTCGACTTAAGCCAGTGTAGACATGGGGTAGCCCTAAGTCGACTTAAGGCTACCCCAGGACTACACCAATGCCCTCCCTGCCGGGTGGGCACAGAGGGAGCCTGGCATGCCCCCACACAGGGTAGGGCAGAGCCCTGCCCACCCTGCCCCTATGCCCTGCCAGGGTCCCTGTCCCCCTTTGCCCCATTGTACCTATGTGCAATGGAGCAAAGGCTGAGCCCCCTGGCATTGGGCAAGGGGTGCCCCCCTGCCCCTGTGAACCTTCCCTAGATCTCCGTAAACCCCTAGAAGTCGACCTTGGCATCCAGTGTGGACGCTGTAGGTCGACTTTGTAAGTTCCCCCCAAAGTCGAGTTTAATTTTAAGTGGAGACATACTATGTCGACTTAACTAAGTCGACTTTAAGTCAACTTAGTTAAGTCGACTTAGTTAAAGTCAACTTAAATTACCCAGTGTAGACATAGCCCAGGAGTCCTGACTCCCAGCCTCTTTCTTTTAACCATTAGACCCCACCCCATCACAGTTTACCTTTGCTGTAGCTTACTACGCAGTCAGAAGTCTGTTCTCCCAGGAGTTTTCGGCTCCCCTCAGGGATGTCAGGGTCCTAGCTTCGCAGACAAGATCTGTGTATCACACATACTGGAGGGCTTGATGTTACTGAGAAATTATCAAGAACGTGTAGATGAAACAGGAAGCCTCGCTTCTCTTTTCTTGACTCCCAGCCCCCTTCTCTAATCCGCTAGACCTCACTTCCCCACCCAGAGCTGGGGAGAGAACCCAAGAGTCCTGATCCCCCCAATACCCCTGCTTTAACCACTAGATCCTGTGACACCCCTACACCATGTTCCCTGGTTTACAAGATGTAGAAGCAAAGTCTTTAACAAAGACTGCAATAACATATGTATAAAGTGCACCTAGTGAGGAGCTAATCAAAAAGTCATAATTTGCTTACATTTTTGTCCTGCTGAAATAGATATAGCAACATCACCTGTCAAGTCATAAGATTCCAGGGTATGATTGTCAGGGAAATACATTATACTTCTTAGCAATACCCACAAACCAGAAACAAAGTCACAGACAGGTATTAAAGGCCCTTCCCCCTGCTTCTATGACCATTTTCCAATAGGGAGATGGTGTAAACAAGAACTTTCATCCCAGGGATGGTTCAAACTTTATATCCACAGAAGACTGTTTGTCACCTACATCCCAGCTGGGTGTAATCCTCAAACAGGGGAGAGGGATGTCAGAATGAGAGACCCTGACCTTCAACTCGCCTCCCATTGCAGCTCACATCAGCTACAATGCTTATCCCCACTCATTCACCACCCAGACAAGAGGACATCAGTGAACCGAGTGAGGAGGGGTCCCAGGCTGGAGGCTTTTCAGACAATGCAGGCTGCTGCCAGCTTGCGGTGAGAAAAGCCTTCTTCATTTTTAAGTTCCTGTAACTGGCTAAGTCAGGGCACCATTTGCATGCTATCTTTTGTTTTTCTTTATAACAAACCCTGATTACCTCATCACCAGGCCTCATTATATGTAGTCACAAGAAAGCTTTCTGATGTTTATCAGCTTCTCTTCTTATTTGATCTGAACCCTCATGTGTGTACTGAAATGGGGGCCAAGTTCCACTTGGGGTAATGAAGTGGGTGCATTTTCTTTTTCTGTTGAAGACGCACATATCTATGGAACAAGAGTGGGACAAAGAATTTGCTGATGTTGGCCTGTGTCTAATTCAGGGCTGGCTGGCCAGAGCATTAATGTATTCAGCTGGGAGCTACGTCACATGCCGGTGACTGCACAGGAACTGGTCAGAAGTAGCAGTTTACACACTGAAGCAGTATAAATTTCACCTCAGGCTAGAGCAGAGGTTCCTAATGTTTTCTGTGTTGTGACATGGTTGGCATCATGACCAACCCTTCATGACACGAAGCCCTGAAGCCCCACTTCGTCAGACACTTTGAAGATGGGGAACATACAAAATGGGAGAAAATTAAATGCAGGAGAATGTATGACCATTTCAGATTTGAAGATAATTTATACCTTCAAGTCAACAGCACTGCTGTGGGTACCCACATGGCCCCACAATATGCCAGCATTTTTATGGCTGACTTAGAACGACGCTTCCTCACATCTCATCCCAAAGCACCTCTACTTTACTTACACTATACCGATGAAATCTTCATCATCTGGACCCACGGTAAGGATGCCCTGGAAGATTTGCACAAAGATTTCAACAATCTCCACTCCACAATCAAACTGAGTCTGGAACACTACACACAAGAGATCCTCTTTCTGGACACTACAGTGCAAATTAGTGATGGGCACATAAATACTACCCTATACCAAAAACCTATTGATTGCTATAGTTACCTATATCCCTCGAGCTTTCATCCAAGACACACCACACGATCCATTGTCTACAGTCAAACCCTAAGATATAATCGCATTTGCTTTGATCCCTTAGGCAGAGACAGACACCTTCAGAATCTCTATCAATCATTCTTAAAACTACAGTACCCACCCGCAGAAGTAAAGAAAAGATTGACAGAGCCAGACGGGTACCCAGAAGTCAACTACTACAGGAGAAGCCCAAGGAAAAGAAAACAAAAACAGAACACCATTGGTCATCACCTACAATCCCCAAGTCAGACTTCTTCAGCACATCATCAAGGATCTACAACCTATACTACACAATGATCCCTCACTCTCTCAAGCCTTGGGAGACAGACCTGTCCTCACCTACAGACAGCCTCCCAACCTTAAATGGATACTCACCAGCAACTACAGATCAAATAACAGAAACATTAAAGCAGTAACATATCCCTGAAACAGACCACACTGCCAACTGTGCCCTCATATCTACACTGAAGACATCATCAAAGGACCAAATCAAGCCACCTACTCCATCAAGGGCTCATTTACCTGCTCATCCACCAATGTGATTTATGCCATCATATGCCAGAAATGCCCCTCTGCCTTATATATTGGACAAACAGGACAGTCTCTGCGCAAAAGAATGAATAGACACAAATCTGACATCAGAAATCGCAACACTAAAAAACCAATAGGGGAACACTTTAATCTCTCTGCTCACTCCATTGACGATTTGCTAATAGCTGTGTAGAAACAGATAAATAACAAGTCACAGCTTCAAAGAGAAACTGCAGAACTCGAATTTATATGTAAATTCAACTCAGTTGCCTTGGGGTTAAACAGGGACTATGGATTTTTTTCTCATTACAACAGGTGATTTGACCTCACCTTCCTCTATATGCTGTTCCCCAATGTTTGAATCCTAACATCTATTTTGATTTGCTGTTACAGCCTGACCTGATCCTATGTCATGCACTCCCCTGCATTTAATTTCCTCCCATTCTGTAAGTTTCCCATCTTCAAAGCATCTGACGAAGTAGGATTTTCTCCCACAAAAGCTCATGTGATAAATAAATCTGTTAGTCTTTAAAAGTGCCACAGGACTCTGTTTGTTTCTCTGCAATAGACTAACACGGCTATCCCTTTGGAACTTGATTACCTGATCAATATAAGTTTGGATCTTACCCAAAAAATACCATGCTGCCAGCCAATCCTTTAGTAGCTAAAACAAAGGGTGCATCTACACTTATAAATTAAGTCGACTTAAGCAGGCTTAAGTTGACTTAATTTACTCCACGTCTACACTGGGCTTTCCTTAATTCGACTTAAACTGCAACTTAAATTGAATTAAGGAAAAACTAGTTCGAATTAATAACACCTTGTTATAATTTGAACTAGTGTTTAAGTCGATTTTATTAAGTCTAGATAGCCAGTGTAGATGCCCTAAGTGGACTTGGTCGACCTAGGGCGGGGGGACGATGACAAGGGAGCCCCACATGGCTCCCTTGTCCCCAGGGAAGCCCCTGCTCCTTTCTCCCCAGACACGCGGCTTCCCTGCAAGAGGAGCCACAGTCCCGGGAAGAATTGCTCCCCAGCCAGGGCTCCAGTCACAGGGAATCCCCCACTGGAACCCTGGCTGGAGAGCCTGGGAGGCTTCCTTCTCCCCAGGAAGCTGCGGGCGGCTCGTACTGGGAGAGACAGGCCTAGAAGGCTGGCTTTCCCAGGACCGAGAAGCCACGGGTGGCACTCCCGGCTCCCTTCTCTCCGGTACTGCTCAGGTCCAGGGGAGAAAAGCACACAGGCCCTGCGCTCCCTTCTCCCTGGGACCTGCAGGGTCCAGGCAAGAAGAGAGCACGCTCCTGCTGACAGGGGAAACCCCGGGGTTTCCCTGTCAGCTGGAGGGCTGGCAATTGCCGGCATGGCCCTCCAGCTGATAGGAAAACCCCAGGGTTTCCCTGTCAGCTGGAGTGCGGTCCGAAGAAGGGACCGCGGGGCTCCCTTCTCCCTGGGACCCCATTGTCCTGGCCAGAAGGGAGCCCGTGCTCCTTTCTCCCCGGGACCTGAGTGATCCCGGGGAGAAGGGAGCTGGAGGAGCCGCCCGTGGCTTCTCGGTCCCAGGAGAGCCAGCCATGCACCGGCTGCCTCTGCTGGGACAAGCTGCAAGCAGCTTCCTGGTCTGGGGAGAGCCAGCTCTGCAAGGCTGGCTCTCCCTCCACCTATCCAGTCGACTTAGAGAGTCTAGTATAGTCAACTTTAAGTCAACTTAAGAGTCTTGTACTTTCTGAGTGTAGACATAGCCAAGAACTATGAGAGGACTGTTAAAGGGTTAAAGCCATCAGATACATACAAATAATTTAAAAGTCTCTCTCTATATATATCAAGTCCTTGGCAGAATTTGAAGTTTGAAGGCTTGTATAGTCCTCTGGTGTACACCTAGTACCTGGATGGGTCTCAGTCCTTTGCTTTATAGCTTCAGTTGTAGATTAATAGGTCCAGAGCTATGTGTGGCTGAAGGTTGTATAGACTAAAAGACACCATGTTTGTGTTGCAGCTGCCTTTTATGTCCTCTGGCGTTTTCCATGCTACTTGTCGAAATTTAAAAGAAGAAGATGGAATCCAAGGTCATAAGAACAAGTCCTGGTGACTTATCAGGTCTCTCCCTCGGCCCATTGTACTTGAGAGCTTTCTGAATGGGCCATTAAACAGGCTATTACTGTAGCCATACAGTCTGGAATGTTGCCCAGAGACACAGCACAAGTTTGAATACAAATATGACACATGCACATAAACAATTTAATCATCCTTAGTAAATATAACCTTTCTATTGGTACCTTACATGTTATATCTCATTTGGATTACTGTAATTTTGAAATACTGATATTAAGCCATATCTTAAATGGTCTCCCCAATCCAGACCGCATCACACCCTCTGCCCCAGAAGAAAGCCTCTGGCAATGGCACTTTCAGTGGTGCTGCACTAGAGAAAAGCCCCCCCCCACCAAAAAAAGTAATTTCTAATGGTGATTTTGGTGGTGATACTAAGCCTAGCCCCTGCTGCTGTGACTCACCTCGCCGCTGGAAGGAACTCCTCGCCACCAGAGGAAGAACCTGTCGAGAGGGCAGGATTTCTTTCAGCAGAAGGGTGAGTAGCAGTGATATATTTTTCTGCTTGCTTAAATTAATTTAATCCGTGTCTACACTACACTTTCCTTAAGTCGACTTAAGCAAGCTGCTTAAGTCGACTTAAGGAAAATAAAGTCGACTTAAGGAAAATTAAGTCGACTTTATTAAACCTGCTTTTAATTCGACTTTAGGCTTAAGTTGACTTCCTACACTTAAGCCAGTGTAGACCTGGAGTAGCCCTAAGTTGACTTAAAGTCAATTTAGGGCAGTCCAGGACTCCCCCACTGCCCTCCCTGCCAGGGGGATGGCACAGGGAGAGCCTGGCATGCCCACCCACAGGGCAGGACAGAGCCCTGCCCACCCTACCCCTATGCCCTGCCAGGGTCCCTGTCCCTCTTTGCCCCATTGTACCCAGGTACAATGGGGAAAGGCTGAGCCCCCTGGCACTAGGCAAAAGGTGCCCCCCCACCCCCGTGGACCTGCCCAAGGTCCCCTTAGCCTCTAGAAGTCGACCTAGGAGTCCAGTGTGGACGCTCTAGTTTGACTTTGTAAGTTCCCCCCTAAGTCGACTTTAAATTTAAGTGTGGACATGCTAAGTCGACTTAACTAAGTCAACTTTAAGTCGACTTAGTTAAGTCGACTTAGCTAAAGTCGACTTAAATTAACAAGTGTAGACATAGCCTTACAGTGCAGCATAGAGGACAGTCACCTCCCAGACAGCTAGCATGGATTTCAATAGTCATGTGGACAGAGAGGCCCAGAATAGATGAGTAAAGACACACCCCACAACTTTCAGGTACGTACCTGACATGCCTCTCTGCACCCACATGCAGTGATTCATAGATTTATAGATTTTAATATCAGAAGGGACCAATATGATCATCTAGTCTGACCTCCTGCACAACGCAGGGCACAGAACCTTTTGTCCATGCCTGCAATAGACACCTCACCAATAATTGAGTCAAAGAAGTTCTCTAATCAAGGTTAAAAGACTTCATGGTATGGAGAGTCCATCGGCAAGTGACATGTGCCCCATGTTGACTTATGAGGAGAGACTGAAGGAACTAGGCTTATTTAGTCTACAGAAGAGAAGACTGAGGGGAGATTTGATAGCAACCTTCAACTACTTGAAGGGTTGCTCCAAAGAGGAGGGAGCTAGGCTGTTCTCGAGGGTAACAGAGGACAGAACAAGGAGCAATGGTTTCAAATTACAGCTGGGGAGGTCAAGGTTGGATATTAGGAAAAACTTTCTCACTAGGAGGGTGGTGAAGCATTGGAATGGGCTATCTAGGGAGGTGGTAGAATCTTCATCTTTGGAGATTTTTAAGGCTTGGTTAGACAAAACTTTGGCTGGGATAATTTAGGGGGAGTGGTCCTGCTTTTTAGCAGGGGGTTGGACTAGATCAGTGGTGGGCAAACTTATTAGTCAACTGAGCCAAATATCAACAAAACAGCGATTGAAATTTCTTTGGAGAGCCAAATTTTTTAAACCAAAAATATATAGGAAGGTACATTGTTATTAACTTAATAAGGGTATTCCTAACCATCTCAACATACCTTTCTCAATTCTCGACAGTACATCTTCTTTCACTCCACAACGTTTCCTAAAATTAATTTAATAAACTTTACTTAAAGTTTTAAGTCTTAGTTAAACTATAGGTACGTTGAATAAAACTTGATAACATGCTTAATAACGATGTTCTTTTCTATAATAAACACGGCGTGTTGCCTTTTCCCCTTACCCCAGGAGCCCGCCGCGGCCGCAGCCACCCTCGCAGCCGCGAGAGTGCTTTGGCCAGCACACAGCAGAGTGGGGGCGAAGGGAGCGCGCCGCATGCCGTCTGCTCGGCCCCACTGGCGGCTTCCCAGGGCCGAGCAGACCCCAGCCCCGGAGGCTGACCCCGGCCCCGGCCCTGGCCGCGGGAAGTCGAGGCAGTCCCCGGGTGTGACCCCGGGAGCCCGCCGCGGCCGCAGCCACCCCGCTGCCCCGGCCGCGTGGGGCAGGCAGGCAGGCAGGCAGGCAGACCCGCGCTCCTGCCCGGCCCCCGAGCTTACCTGGCCGGAAAGCCACAGGGACGTCCGGCGTTGGGCTGGCCAGGAGGCTGCTCCTGCCCTGAACTTGCTCTTTCGGAGCATGCTCAGGGCAGGACATTTAAAAACTCCCCAGCCCGGCTGGCGGCCGCTGCTCACAGCTGAGCAGCAGCCTGCCTGCGGGGTAGGACAGAGCGGAACATGTGTTCCGCTGGAGTCCTCTGGGTTCCTGGGCCCCGGAATAGATCCAGGGCTCAGGCTTTTCTAACAGGGGCCGGCACCCTGCCAGCCCGACGCCGCCGACGCCTCTGGGGAGCCCGCACCTGAAGAGCCAAACTCAAGAGGCTAAAGAGCCGCTTGTGGCTCACGAGCCGCGGTTTGCCAACCACTGTTATGTGCAGAGCAATACCCTCTTCCTCATATACCTCTTCGCTTGGCTTGGCTGGTAGTCAAAAGCGCAGTAAGATTGATTTGAGTCAAGCATATTTACGGATGCACATAGATGAGAAGTCCCGAGAGCTGTTGACTATCGTAGCACATAAAGGGGTGCACTGATACTGTCACTTACACTTCAGAATAATGTCACCTACAGCTTAGTTCCAGAAGGTTATAGACCAGATTCTGAGTGGCTTGCCAGGAGTCCAGTGCTATTTTGATGACATCCTAGTGACTGGCAAGAATGAGCAGGCTCACTTTATGAACTTGGAGGCTACACTACAAAGACTGGAAGAGTATGGCCAACAAGTCTGCAAAGACAAATGTGAATTCTTCCAGCCCTCTGTTAAATATTTAAATGCTACTGGCCTTCGTAAAGCTTCTGCAAAAGTCAAGGCTGCTGAGGACACCCCACCTCCTCAAAATGTTAGCCAACTTTCCTCTTTGTTAAGGTTGTTGAACTATTATGGAAAGTTTATTCCACAGTTAGCAACACTGCTAAAAACCACTATATGAGCTCCTTGGCCAGAACAAGGTCTGAAAGGGGACTGAAGCCTGTGATACTGCATTTAACAAGGCAAAATGTGCATCGCTAAATTCAGAGGATTTGATACATTTTGACCCATCCTTACCTCTACAGCTGGCTTATGATGCCTCCCCTCATGGGGTGAGAGTGGTCGTGTGATACATTATGCCTCCTGGAGAAGAGAGACACACACACCTTAAGCAGAGCAGATGCTAACTATGCCCAATTTGAACGTGAAGCACTGAGAATCATTTTCAGCATTTGGACATTTCACCAGTACCTGTTTGGAAGGAATGTCACACTTCTCACTGATCATTGACTTATAATATTATTTTTTTGATGACACACAGGTGTTCCATCATTGGCTGCTAGTCGTATTCAACAATGGGCATTGTTCCTTTATGCAGTCACATATGAGTTAAAACATCAGAAGTCCACTCTCCACTGCAACACAGATAGTGTTTGAAGGCTGCATTTGCCAGTTAAAAGTCAAGATATTGGCCAGAAAAATAATCTTCTACTTTGAACTGGTAGAGAAAACACCGTCACTGCTACTCCAGTAAAGAAGACACTTGAGTTGACCGAGTACTGTCCCAAGTTATGGACCAAGTGATCCATAGAACATCTCTACGGGACTCTCGGATCTCACCTGACCTTCTTGTCTATATGTCCAGGAGGATGGAGATATCGATACAGTCTGGTTGCTTGTTGTGGGAGATGCACATCATTATTGCACCATTACTGAGATCACAAATGTTAAAACAGCTACTTTATGGTCACTCTGGAATAGTGTACATGAAAGAAATTGCCCAAGGCTATTTTTGGTAGCCTGGCCTGGTCAGTGCCATAGAAGAGAGGCAAGAGCTTGTGTTTCATCTCAGAATGCGAAGAATACACCTCAGTGGGCACCCCAACATCCATGAGATTGGCCTGAAAACCCATGGCAGCATATTCATGTTTATTTTCCCATTTGAAGGAAGCATTTTTCTGGTTGTTGTAGATGCCCATGCTAAATGGCACTACTACTGAAACTACTATCCAGAAACTACATGGCTTCTTTAGTCGTTTTGGTCTGCCAAAACAACTTGTGAGTGACAGTGGACCATAGTTCATTTCTCAAGAGTTCAAAAATGTTATGAAAGCAAATGGGATACATAACATCATTTCAGCACTATATCACCCATCCACCAATGGATTAGCTGAAAGATTTGTGCTGACAATAAAACAAGCTCTAAAATCTGCAAGGGGACATTTATCCCTTTAAAAGGCCTGGATGAGCTCCTTACTAGCCTACCGAAACATGCCTCATGCCACAACCAAAGCATCCCCACCTTTTCTCATGATGGGATGACAGCTGCACATTTGCTTTGATCTGCAGAAACCCTCCAAAGCATAATAATTTGTGCAAACTCAACAGCAAAACCAAGTCATCAGACATACACACAGAACAAAGGACCAAACCTTTAGTCTTGGACAGCCTGTCCGAGGTAGGAACTATGCTTCCGGAGCTAGATGGGTCCCTGCTACAATCATTGCCCAGACAGAACCTATTTCCTACACTGTCCAGACTACAGATAGTCTCATTTGACACCACGTGTAGATTTGTTGTTGCCAAGTTGTACATATCCCATGGACACATCTCCAGTAAAACTGTCTGACCTCATCATTACAGGTGAGACACCATTGGCTATGTCTACAGAGACACCATTGGATATGTCTACACTTACAAAAGCTAGGTCCAATAAGTTAATTCGAACAAACTAATTTGAACTAATTTTAGTTAGTTCAAATTAACTTAATTCAAACTAGCATGGCCCCACTAGAATGCTAGTTCGAACTAGCCATGTCCATGCAGGGCACTTGCTTAGTTCAAATTAGTCAGTTGCATGAAGGTCAATCTGCTGATTAGTTCGAACTAAGCAGTTAGTTCAAACTAATATGGCCACATTGACTTAATTCGAACTATCTATTTCGAATTAAGGGTTAGTTCGAACTAAGCAATCAAATGTATTAGTTCGAATTAAGGAAGCCCTTAATTCGAACTAATGAAAGCCTAGTGTGGCCAAGGTTTAAATTAGTTCGAATTAAGCTTCCTTAAGTTTAAGCTTCATTTCTGTCCACCTCTGCAGCAGATTCAGCCTCCTCCCCTGTTCAACCAGATACAACATCTTCATCTGTTGAAGCTATCAGTCCCAAGCTCATTGTTAGACCTGCATCAATAACACCTTCTGGTGGAAGAACACCATAAATCCACCATAATCCACCTAGAGAGAGAAGGCCTTCTCAAAGGCCGGATCTTTAGCTAACGTAAACCTATGTTTACGGGACAGAATAATCCCCGCAGTTTAGCCAGGAAATGAGGCAGTCTACCCTCATTCCTAATTTAGGGTGTGTCTACACTTGTAAATTAAGTCGACTTAAGCTTGGCTTAAGTCGAATTAATGTGCCCTACATCTACACTACACTTTGCTTAAGTCGACTTAAGCAGCTTGCTTAAGTCGATTTAAGGAAAATAAAGTCGACAATGAAAATTAAGTCGACTTTATTAAACCACCTTTCTATTCGACCTAAGGCTTAATTTGACTTTCTAAAGTTGAATTAAGCCAGTGTAGCCCTGGGGTAGCCCTAAGTCGATTTAGGGCTACCCCAGGACTACACCAATGCCCTCCCTGCCGGGGGGCGGTACAGGGGGAGCCTGGCATGCTCCCCAAAGGGCAGGGTATGTGGGCACAGTGTGACACTGTCTGGATTTAGGGAAGCATTTATGATATTATTTTCTATGGATATCTCATAAATGCTATAATCCATAGGAACTATGTCATGTTTGGTATCAATAGAAAAGTAGTCATTTGCTGGGAATGATTATATAGTTTATGTCTAGGAATTCTATTTTGATTAGAAGTTAAGAATTTGATGTTATATCCATACTTTAACTTGTGTCATTCTGGACAAATGTCTTAGACGGGAGGGTGTGAACAACCATTGTCTCCTTAATGTTTAGGAATTTGCCAGGTGATATGGTTCCAGGGAGTAAACTGATGAGCCATTAAGGATACAATGGTTGTATTCTTTATGTCCTCAATGGCTCATCAGGATACTCTCTGGGAACATTCTACCTGGCAAATTCCTAAACATTAAGGAGACAATGGTTGTTCACACTCTCTGTCTAAGACATTTCTCCAAAATGACACAAGTTAAAGTATGGATATAACATCAAATTCTTAACTTCTAATCAAAATAGAATTCCTAGACATAAACTATATAATCATTCCCAGCAAATGACTACCTTTCTATTGATACCAAACATGACATAGTACCTATGGATTATAGCATTTATGAGATATCCATAGAAAATAATATCATAAATGCTTCCCTAAATCCAGACAGTGTCACACACAGGGCTCTGCCCTGCCAGGGTCCCTGTCCCCTTTTGTCCCATTGTACACAGAGGGTGCTCCCCCCCCCACCACCGTGGACCTGCCCAAGGTCCCGCTAGCCCCACAAAGTCGACCTAGAGCATCCAGTGTGGATGCTCTAGGTCGACTTTGTAAGTTCCCCTTTAAGTCGACTTTAATTTTAAGTGTAGACACACTAAGTGGACTTAACTAAGTCGACTTTAAGTCGACTTAGTTAAAAGTCGACTTAAAAGTGCAAGTGTAGACATAGCCTTAGTGATTAGTCTATTAAAGCGGTCTCTTCAATAAGGGGGGAAGAATATGTTGTGTATTTTGGTGTCTTGCCTAATTGCCTGGGTTGCTGTAGCAACCAAGCTCACTTGTTGCCACAGTAGATTATTGGCAGGTAGCTCAGCCTGTCCAGGCTGGTTTTTAGAGTGGTTAAAAAAGAGACTTAAAGATGAATTTGCTCTCTCTGGGTGCGTCTACACTGGCACCTTAAGCCGACCTAAGGACGCTTGAGTCAACCTACAGAACTCTACATCCACACTGGGTGCTTGTTAAGTCGATTTAAGCACTTCCTTAAGTCGACTTAGTAACACCACCTCTGAGGGTCAACTTAAGGCTTAAGTCAACTTTATTAAATTGACTTAAGTCAACTTTAAGCTAGTGTAGACGGGTATGTCTACACTACAGGCTCTGTTAAGTTGACTTAACAAGGTCAACTTAAGTCAACTTTAAGTGTGGACACTCTGTTAAGTCGACTTAACAAGGACAACTTTAAGTCAACCTTGTTAAGTCGACTTAACAAAGTTGACTTAACTTAACAAGTGTAGACATAACCTCTGTGTTCATCCTGATTTTTTTCTTGAATACAAACTATTCCAAAGATCCAACATAACAAGGTGGCTGCCCTGGCCATGGATGCATCACAGCCTGATTCTGGGGCACCTTGCAAGCAGGTGCTGCAGATGAGGAGCTCAGAACTGCCCAGATTTGCTAAACATATGCCTGCAACCAAGACTGCAGACAAACCTTGTCTTTTCAGAACTGACACGTCAAAGTGCTCTGAAATCTGCGTGTCCACTTGGCTTGGCTTGAAATTGGTATTTCAACAAGGCTGGGGCAGAGTGAGTGGGACATACCTGGGAGTTTTTGATCCCTGGTGCCTGCAGTTAAAGCTGCACTAAAAGGAGCTGCAATTAGTTTTTTCAAACTGGCCTGAGAACTGGACGTGAGACTTGGATGGGCTTGGAAAGTGACAGGCCTTTGTGGAGAAATGGAAAATTGTTTGGACTGGGGAGTTCATGTTATGTGGCCCCCTGAATATGATAGAAATTAGACAGAAAATTAGTTAGTTTATTCAGCTTCTTCGATTTTTTTTGTCTCTTTTACCTTAACCTCTTTAAAAACAAAAAAGCCGTGGCGTTTGTTTCCTCTCCCTCTCACACCACAACTGAGTTCCTTAGTTAGTGAGGAGTCAGGTTTCCATTTTTTTGTCCCTTCTTCTAATCTCTTAGGCTATGTCTACACTGGCAAGTTAGTTCAAATTAAGGAAGCTTAATTCGAACTAACTAAAGCCATGGCTACACTAGGCTTTCATTAGTTCAAATTAAGGAAGCCCTTAATATGAACTAATAAATTCGAATATGCTATTCGAACTAAGGGTTAATTCGAACTAGTTAGTTCAAACTAACCAATGTGGCCATGTTAGTTCGAACTAATTGCTTAGTTCGAACTAACCGGCCCATTGAACTCAATGCAATTCGCTAATTCAAACTAAGCAAGTGGCATGAATGGCACTCGCTGAATTCGAACTAAATTTTTCTAGTTCGAATTAAGTTAATCGAACTTACTAAAATTAGTTCGAATTAGTTAGTTCGAATTAACTAATTTGAATTAACTTTAGTAAATGTAGACATAGCCTTAGACTCTTCAGTAAAATGCTGGGTTCTCCAGGTTTTAAGAGGTACTTGTCCTGTAATACGTTACCCCATCTCAGACAGCATTCTCAGTGTATCCGATGCTAGAGGGAGACACACACATCCCTCAGAAATGCAACCACTGCGCCAACCTCAGTACTAGGGTGCGAAGAGACAGTCCTTGAGGCTCAAACTCCTGCTAATAAAGAGGCTCCTGAGACCATGCGCCGACCTGGGTCCTGAACACCAAAAAGCGACTCAGGACTACAGGAGGAGAACATCTTTACGAGCCAAATCTACAGTTTCTAATGGGACACTTGCCTAACCAGAGATCCCCTAAAGGCAATACCCACGAGGGTTTAGGTTCCTCGGGTAAAAGCCCAGCCAGAAAAGCGAAGGTCCCAAAGCGTCCCTTGCAAGAGTCAAGCTCAGCAGGTAAGCACTCCTCCACTGCTGCAGTACCGAAGAAGAGCAGGAGTATGAGCCACCAGCACTGGCACCAATGCCCCAGACTACAATGGCACCTCAGCCGGCACCGACAATCCAGCCGGCACAGCTACAGACACAGACATCTGAAATTGCTACGGCACCGTCAGCCCACAACTCTCCAAGCCTGGCTCCGATCACGGCACCTTCATCAGAACAGCACCATAAACACAGAAACAGTGCCACCTATCACCTCCTCTCTCATATAACTACAGATCTCCTGTACATTCACAACTGTCATCACCTCACTCACCCTGGTACTCGCACGCAGACATGGAGGACAAAGCTCATTTCTCCTCCGAGCATTCCTCACCAACAAGAACCTATACAGAACAGACATTATATACCAAAACATCATCATGACTACCATTCCTGGTTTGCTCCTCCTTGCTGTTACCCACACAGATCATATCTCAGAGAAAGGAGAGAATGAGACATATTCTCCCTATTACAGAAGCCATCGCAGACCACATAGCTCACGATTTGCTACAAATAAACCTCCCACTGAAGCTCCATCAATTTCTTCACCAAGATCTTCAGAAACTGCACTCTCAATCAATGGGAGAACTAAGCAGGAACTCATCTCACCAATTCCAGACTCAGTTCTTCCAGATGAAGCAATAATTCCTTCCACTTCTAACCCCGTTGATGATGCAAAACAGTTCAATGAATTATTCAAATAGTGGCACATGAATTAGAAATCACACTCAAAGAAGTGAGTCTCACCACAAATTACTCAAAATACTGCACAACATTCCCCCTCAAACAAATGCAATGACAGAAAATATTACATACCACCTAAGCCCATGGAATTTCTGTTTACCCACCCTCCGCCAAACTCCCTCGTGACAGATGCAGCAAACCAGAGGAACAAACAACCTGCTTTCAAACCCACTCCTCAGGGCAAGGTCTACTCTTCAGCAACATCACTAATGAAAGTGGTGAATTACTCAGCATTACTATCCAATTATCATCACACTATCTATGACAAACTATCAGAATTTGCTACAGACTTATCGGATAAGAACAATAAAAATAATTATTTATTGAAGGTCAGCTTGTAGCTCATACATCCCTACAAGCATCTCTTGATGTTGCAGACACAGTGACTAGAACCACTGCAGCTGGCATAATCATGAGAAGAACAGCCTGGCTCCATGTGGTCGCTCTTCCTCGAAACCTGCAAAATAAAATAGAAGATTTACCATTTGACAAAAACTACCTTTTCTTAGAGAAAACAGATGAGGTGGTGCACTTCATGAAAGACTCCAGAGCCACGCTACATATTCTAGTCATATATACACACTACTTCAAGAAGAAACAGACATGTTTCCAACCTTATCAAAGAAGATACCAGATGCAGTACCAACTGAAACAATATGACTATCAGCAAAGAGGTAGACAGCATGGTTACAAACACAAACAACCACCCCAGCCTTCCTCAACCTGACAACCACCTACATCAAAACCCCAGTTTTGAGGTTTTGGTCAAGGGACTGAGACTTCCTCATCGCTGCATACCACCAACTCTGTTGAGCATGAATTTCAACTCAAACTCTTTCACCATGTCTGGTTGTCAATCACCAATGACAGATTGATCATGGAGATCATCATAAATGGATACTCAATCCCATTTGCAACCATATCTCCCACATACTCCCCTTCCCCATCCCTATTCAGGGAAACTCCTCACGTACAAGTTCTTCACCAAGAAATCGATCAACTACTGCAAATAGGAGCAATAGAACCCATTCCAATGCAGTATAAAGGCAGAGGCTTCTACTCCCACTATTTTATAATCCAAAAGAAAACAGGAGGTTGGAGACCTGTTCTGGATCTAAGACCACTCAACAACTTTGTGAAACGACAAAGATTCAAAATGGTGACACTGACACCTTAATTCCCATGCTGCAGCAAGGAGACTGGTTCTCATCCCTCGACCTCAAGGATGCCTATTTTCATGTTACCATCCACCCTTCTCACAGACACTTCCTATGTTTTATGATAGCGGGACAACACTACCAATACAAAGTACTGCCATTAGGAATATCCACGGCCCCAGGAGTGTTTTCCAAAATACTATAAGTAGTAACAGCATTCCTACGAACAAGAGGAGTCACAATATTCCCATATCTTAATGACTGTCTCAACACAGCTTGCTCAAAACAAAACACCACAACAGCAACACAATTAACCATAAATCTATTCCAACAGCTAGGCTTCAAAATAATTACAGAGAAATCCACTCTGTTTCCTACACAGGAACTTGACTTTATAGGATCACATCTATGCTCCACAACTGCCAAAGCCTCACTTCCCAAGCCTCGATTCTCAGCAATACATGAGCTAATCTCAATGTTAAGAATAGCACCGTGTGTCTCAGCATGAGTGATGCTCCAACTTCTTGGGCACATGGCTGCCACTACATCAGTAGTAATGTACGTCAGACTTCATATGAGGGCCCTTGGCTCTCCACAGTCTACAAACCAACCAAACACAGTATCAACAGAAAACTCATAATTCCTCCCAAGATCAAAGGCTCTTTATATTGGTGAACTGTAGAAAACAACATTATGAGTGGAGTACCTTTTACAACGCCAAAACCGACCATCAAGATCATCACAGATGCATCCCTACTCAGATTGGGAGCACATCTAGATGAACACACTGCACAGGGCAGATGGTCAAAGTCAGAATCCGCCCTCCACATCAACGTCCTAGAACTAAGAGCTGTGAAAAATGCATGCAAGCACTTCCTACAATTTATAAAAGGCAAAATGATAAAAATAATGATAGACAATGACGCATGCATGTTCTATATAAACCGGCAAGGAGGAGCTCGATCACCCTCCCTATGTGTTGAAGCTGTCAAACTCTGGAATTGGTGCATACACAATTTTATACAGATGGCAGCAGCTTACCTACCTGGCATTCAGAACACAACTGCAGACACCCTAGGCAGGTTCTTCCCGCACAGTCACGAGTGGCAAATCAATAATGTCCAACTAAAAGACATATTCGCACAGTGAGGCACTCCACTAGTCGATTTATTTGCCACCCAAAAAACCAGGAAACTCCACAAATTCTGTTCAAGAGCGGGGACAGGACCAAAATCATTAGGAGAGGCGTTTCTCCTCAAATGGACACAAGGACTGTGTCGCAGGGTAGGCCCTCCCAAGCGCCCTCAGGTGGGGAAAGTCCAAGGGGCAAAATGGAGAGGGTATCTCTGCAACCTTACAAAGTCAATAAATAGCCCCTTTGGGTCAGGGCAATATTGCCTAATGGTCACAGAGTCAATAGATGGCCCTTCAGGTTCAGGGCAGTATATCCTAG
>ML686131.1:122994-147055 GCA_007922175.1 Pelusios castaneus
TAAGGGGGCGCTGGAGGGAGGCCTGGAGAGGGGTGGGGGTGGGGACAAGGAGACGGCCCGGGTTAGAGGGGTGGGGGTGGGGACAAGGAGGGACCCCCGCGCAGGCCGGCAGCCCCCACCGCCCCCTCCAGACCCCCGGGGCTGCTTCCTTTCTCTTTTTTCTCTTCCTCTTCCTTTCCTTCCTTTCCTTTTTTTCCCCTCTTCTTTGTCTTCCTCTCCCCTGCCTTCCTTCCTCTTCTCTGCCTTCCTTTCTCTTCTTTCTTCCTTTCCTTCCTTTCCTTTTTTCTTTTTCTCTTCTTTGTCTTCCTTCCTTCCTGCTCTTTCTGTCTTTGCTTCCTTCCTTTCTTTCTTTTTTTCTTTTTCTCCTCCTTCCTTCTCTTTTTTCTTTCTCTCCCTTCTTTTTTAAAACTTTTTAAAAATTAATTTTAAATAAAAACCTTTCTTAAAATTAGATTTCAATTCCAAATTCATTCCAATTAAATTAATTAAACACAATTAATTAATTAATTCTATTTACAATCACTTTATCTTCAATTAATGCCTATAATTTCTGTCTTGTGAGTTTTCCCCAAAAATTTATTCTGAAAAAGTTTTTCACACGGCTTGAAAATTTTGCACACAAGCCACCAAACCTAGAGGGAACATTGGCTACTAGTTGCGTACACAACAGCAGGCCAGCAGGCTAACATCGGTCAGTCCCACACTCTGGGCCTGGCCGGAGCCCACAGCACCAACAAAAAGTGTGTGGATGCATTACTGCCTGCCACCCAGTACCCAGAAACACAGGCCAGCAGCAGACGTGATAGCTACACATTCACGTTTTTTTCTAATTATAATACAGCCCCCCAACAGTCTGAGGGACCGTGAACTGGCCCCCTATTTAAAAAGTTTGAGGACCCCTGCTGTAAGACCTCACAGGTTGTCTTTCAGTATATTAGCGGCCTGCATAGTTAATAAAACTTAACAGTTTTTACCTTGTATTTTTATTTCTTTGATATATTCAAAAATTTACTGTTTACTGCACTATTTTCAGTGTTATTTCTTTATGACACGACGGACATCAATAGGAGTTCCGGTACCTTTTTTTTTTAGAAAAAAAGCACTGGCCAAATCTAACCAGTGATTAAAACAATGTCAGCTTATCAGAAGTGGAAATCGTGTTTTTAATTTTGCAATAAACATCAGCCTTACTGCCTAACATGACAGAGGCTCCATCTTCACCTAAACCAATCCAATTATCTTTGAGAAATTCCTCCATGAACCCATGTGCTATCAAACACTGCAGCAAAGCAAATACTATGCCATCAGCATCATTGCTGCCTAGTTCAACCAGATCAAGAAAAAATGTAACAGACCAATGTTTGCATCAAAAGTTATGTGCAAGTAAATTACAAGACAAGAAAGTTTACTTAAACTCGTACTTTCATCAATTAAAACAGAAATTTGCTGAGAAATGACACTAAAACACAAACTATGTTTCATCTTCACAGATATATGGTCTATTGTGTGAGCACAACAACGTTGGTATGCAAAACACGAGCCATATCAACACCATTTAACTACTGTGAAGTAATGAGGTCTGGATGGTGAATGACCACCACCCAAATAAAAGATGTTAAACACATGCTAACCTAATAACACTATCTACAGGGGTCTCAAACTCAAATCTCCATGATGGCCACATGAGGACTAGAATACTGGCCCGAGGGCCATGTCACTGAAACCTTTTCATAGGAGGAGTTATTATTAGAACTAGAGACAGCACTGCCTGAGTAGCCTTAGGACATCCTTCTAGGGGCCTGAACAAAACACACATTTACTTTTAGAATTACTTCCATTCAAGATCCAAAGGGGTAACCATGTTAGTCTAGATCAGCCAAACAAAAAAAGAGTCCTGTGGCACTTAAAGACTCACAAATTTACAAATTAACTACATTTGTTAGTCTTTAAATGTGCCACAGGACTCCTCCCCTCCCCCCAAGATAGCAGTATCATTAGAAAGACAAAGAATAAGCAAATGAACACACTTAAAATTTTGCATTATAAATCAGTAGTTCCCAACTTTTTCGGCTGAGGGACCAAAATACACTTTTTAAAACCTTGAAGGGCTACCAGTTTATTTAATTAAAATTAAATTAAAAGTTGAATTAACATTGATTGTAATTAAAATTAATTGGGTTCATTTTTAAATTAATTGAATTAAAATTAATTTTAATTAAAATTTAATTTTAGAAAGCTTTTTTATAAACCTTTTATAAAGGTTTTTAATTAAAATTAATTTTTAAAGGTTTTTTTGTTTTTTGTTTGTTTTTTTAATAAAGGAAGAAGAAGAAAAGGAAAGAAAGAAAAGAAAGAAAGGGCTGCTTGCATCCCCAAGCCCCGAGGGGAGGTGAGCAGCCATAGCCCGGCTCCCAGCTGCACGCTAGGATTGGGTAGGAGGCGGGGTGGCCCGGGGGGACACACCACACACCCCTAGTCTCCTTTAGGGACCTGAAAGCTGAGTTCTGTCTGGCCCGGGCACTCCCCGGGCCCCCAGTTCCTGCTCCAGGGGCCCCCTGTTGCCCAGCAGCTCCCTGGCCCCAGCTCCTTGACGCTCCCAGTTCCTCCCCCCCCTGACTGGCTCCACAGCCTCTGGTCCCCATCGGCTCCCTGCCCCAGATCCCAGTCCCCATCAGCTCCCCGGCCCCAACTCCCAGACCCTCTCGGTCCCCACCCCCCGACCCTCTCGGTCCCAATCGGCTCCCCGGCCCCAGCTCCTCTACCCTCTCGGTCTCCAACCCCAGACTGGCTCCGCGGCCCCCAAGTCCGACCGTTCTCCAACCCCCTCCCCAGTTCCCCATCGGCTCCCTGGCCCACCTGACCCCCACCGGCTCCCCAGCCACCCAGCCTTCCCGGTCCCAGATCCCCAGCACTCCCAGTCCCAGCTCTCCGGCTCCCCACCTGGGCCCCCCAGCTTACTTGGCCAGAGAGCTGCACAGGCGTCCGGAGTCACGCTGGCCAGGAGGCCCCTCCCGCTCTGAATATGCTCTTTCAGCACATGCTCAGGGCGGGAGATTTGAAAACTCCCAGCCTGGCCAGCGGCCGCTGCTCCCAGCTGAGCAGCAGCCTCCCTGCAGGGCAGAGGGGAACAGGCATTCCGCCAGGGTTTTCTGGGTTTCTGGGCCCCGGAATGCTGGCCTGCCAAATTTTTGGGCCCTGGAACACCATTCCGGTGCGTTCTGGCATACTTTAACCTCTGCCTGTGGGTCCTGGCAAAAAGGTCCGAGAGGAGCCATGAGGCTCCCTTTTTGCTGGGACCCATGGCATTCCTGGGCTGAGGGGAGCCATGGGGCTCCCTTCTCCACAGAACCCCAGCGGTCCCAGCCAGAAGGGAGTCCTGCGGCTCCTTTCTGCCCGGGACCACGCTCCAGCTGATAGGGATCCCCACGGTTTCCCTATCAGCTGGAGTACCCACAGTTGCCGACATGCCCTCCAGCTAATAGGGAAACCGTGGCGTTTCCCTATCAACTGGAGCACGGTCCCGGGGAAGGGACTGTGGGGCTCCCTTCTCCCCGGGACCCCAGAAGTCCCAGCCAGAAGGGACCCCCAAGCTCCCTTCTCCCCAGGACCTGAGCGGTCCCTGGGAGAAGGTAGCCGGGACGAGCCGCTAACGGCTTGCCCATCTTGGGGAGAACCAGCCCCACGTGGGACTGGCTTTCCCCAGGACAAGCTGCTAGCGGCTTCCAGGGGAGAAGGGAGCCCCCCAGGGCTCTCTAGCCAAGGTTCCAGAGAGAGATTCCCTCTGGCTGGAACCCTGGATGGGGAGCCCTTCTCCCCAGGACCTCAGCCTCCCTTGCTGATAAGCCGCGGGTCTGGAGAGAAGGGAGCAAGGGCTCCCTTGTTCCCCTGCCCTAAGTCGCCTTATGTCATAAGTTGACTTAGGGTGTCCACACTGGCTTAAGTCGACTTAAGGAAAGCCCAGTGTAGACGTGGAGTAAATGAGGTCGACTTAAGCCTCTTTAAGTCGACCTAACTTGTAAGTGTAGACGCACCCAGAGTGAGCTAGAAAGACATCATTGGACACGACCTCGTTGAGCAGTCTCTGGTCCCCGAGAACATCCAGGCAGGGAATTTTCAGCAACAGTGCCACAGTGGGTAGAGCTCACAGCTACTAGATAAGATACAGCTCTAGGCAGAAAGGGAGAGAAAGAGGGATAGTAGACATGGAAAGAGTAGGGGGGAACAGTCTACTAGAGCAAATACACAGCTACATGAGAATAGGACGTAGATATGATCTGTAGTACGACTTTACTCAGAATGGTGGGGAATGGGACACAGCATCATTCCCCACTAAGAGGTGCCAGCTGTGATCTGTCTCCAGGGCAAGGATTGGTTGGCTCAGGGAGATGGGGATCTGTTGAGTTGAATCCTAGCAGGCAGGAGCTGGTGCCATGCCAGTGGAACTCATTGCTACAATCTGGAAAAAGCTGTCCCTCCCCAACCATGTCTCTTGTGCTCACCTTCCTGTCAGAGGAATTGCTGCCACACCCTGACTTGTGAGAACACGCAGTCTCCTTCTCTTTGTAACATGGGAAACCTCAGTCCACCAACTTCCTTCTCTGCTCCACAGATGTTCTGCCAGCCCTACCTCAAGGACATCCAGGCTATTGCCTCTGTCTGGGACTGCACCCCCACCTCCCACGCAAGACCGGATTAACGCAGGGACTATAGGGACTGAAGGCTGGGGCCCCAGCCTAAAGGAGGGTCCTGGGCTCCATCCCCTATAGCCCCTGCATTGATCCGTCCCTCACCACTGCCCCACTCAGCACCAGTTGTGGCTTGGGGGAGCTCTGGAAGGGTCTCTGCCCTGCCAGTGCTGGCAGGGGGGGCTGGGACCAGAGGCCAGGCTCCACATTCCTGCTCTGCCCCTGGGTTGGCTGATCCACCCCTGTGGATGGGGTGGGCCAGCCTCTGTTCACTCCACTCTAGAGCTGGGGCCAACTGGCGCACATTTTGGCCTCCATGCCCATGCAGCCTTCCTGTGGCCCTGGAGGGCTGCACAAGTGGCCACTCCATGCACCAGATGGCCCCATCCCCGGGGCAGACTGCCTGGATAGGCCCTAGGATGGGAGAGTCTTTTGGCCTCAGTCCCCCTACCCCAGCAACAGCACACCCAGAGGTCACCATGGTGGGGTGCTGGGGTCCCAGTCAGGGCAGCCCGCAGTAGTGGGCACCCCGGGGCCCCGAGGCTGCTTAATCCAGCCCTGCCCATGGCCTTGTTATCACAGAGCCTCCTGCTCTGCAGAAAGGCCTAATGGTTAGCAATTGGGGGATGACAGCCAGGACCCCTGGGTTCCACCCCTGGCTCTGGCAGTGAGCTGTGATTGAGGAGGGTGGGGAACTGGAGGTCAGAACTCCCAGAGTTGTTGGAAGGAGATGGGGTTAGAGCTTTGTAAAGAGGAACAAGGGTGAAAAATTCACGTCTCACACCTCACTTACTATCTCTATATTTTGAGTGTCCCATGTTAACTCCACTGATACGCAGGGGAAGGGAGTCCCACTGATTTGCCCTGACAAGAGCAAATTTCTACACCTTCAAGGCGGGCTTCACTGGGAAATTCCCCTTCAGACCCAATGAGGGGGCTTCTGACCATTGTCTTAACTCACCTGAGCAGCTGGTGGTGGATCCAGCACAGAGAGAGACTCAGATGGTGTGTGTTTGTCCTGCAATCCTCCATGTGTCTGCCCATCCCCCCAAGCCCGCTTTGTGAGTTATGTTCACTTCCCTTACTTACTCCACCCCTCCCTGCTCTATATAATGGAGAAGCTGCAAACCAGAAGTGGAAATAATAAGAGAAACCCACTAAGAAACAGCCATTGCTGTAAAAGTAAGCCCCACCTCCCTCCTAAGCCTGGGACTAGAATCCAGGTGTCCTGCCACCAAACCCGTATACCTCACTTTCTGCCCAGCCCTGGGGATAGAACAGTCGTTAAAGAATTATTTGATGGGCCCTGGAACCCTCCTAATCTCCGGGTCCCCTTCCCGTGTTGTCCTGGCCCCCTACGTGCATGTGCGGGTCCCAGCCCAAGTAGGCATTTGCAACCACTTCTCAGTACCATATGCCTCAGTTATCACTCCATAAAAATATTTATAATTTTATATGTCATTTATGTCTATAGCAATTATTGTCACAAACTAGCAAACACTGCATAACACAATAAGTATTGTGATCTTCATAGTCCTGATATGCACATTTCATTTCATTAAACGCAATGCCAAACTTGGAACACAAAAATTTCATGTCACTTTCACCAAATTCCAGTGACAGCTCTATAGTGAAACATTATGGGTCAAGTGCTTCAACAGACATTTCTCTGAGTTTTGCAACAATTTAGCATTCATAGAGTCTGCTACGGCTTGGTAAAACTGACATTTAGAAATTTCAATTTGCTTGCCGGCATTCACAGACATGTTTACACATATATCTTTAAAGTAAGCTCAGCAATCGCTTCACAAGCCTCTTAGTAGAACTCTGAATCTCGCTCTCTGCGAGCTGTAAACACCTGAACTTGTCAACTTATCAACTTACTTGCTGTAGATAATGTTACATCAGATTTTTGCGACACCAAGGACAGGTCTGCAAGTTCCTCCAGAGCATCAAGCATGAGACCCAAGTTTTTAACAAAAACTGGATTCTCCTGGGGTTTTGCCATGCCAACAAACTTTGCTTTATCTTTCCCTTCTAGTGAGAAATCAGTTGATTTTTTTCCAGAAGTGGATATGGTGGGCTTCATATGATTGCCAAACAACTCGTATAGTGTAGCAGCTAGAGGCAACCCACATACATCAAGTACACATCCAATCCTATTAAGCTGGACTTCCAAACCACTCGCACAGTCAACCAACTCTCTCAAGAACTTCCGCAACTGACTCTACAGAGCATACAATAAATGCACAAATGATTTTAAGTGATTAACTTCACTGAAGCATTTGATAATATCAGCCGCGGCCATTTCCAACCAGTTATTAAAACAATGCCAACTTATCAAAAGTGGAAATCGTGTTTTTAGTTTTGCAACAAACACCAGCCTTACTGCCTAACATGACAGAGGCTCCATGTATACCTAAACCAGTCCAATTATCTTTGAGAAATTCCTCCATGAACCCATGTGCTGTCAAACACTGCAGCAAAGCTAATACTCCATCAGCACCATTGCTGCCTAGTTCAACCAGATCAAGAAAAAATGGAACAGGACCAATGTTTGCATCAAAAGTTATGTGCAAGTAAATTACAAGACAAGAAAGTTTACTTAAACTTTTACTCATCAATTAAAACAGAAATTTGATATTGCTAAGAAATGACACTAAAACAAAAACTATGTTTCATCTCCACAGAAATGTGGTCTATTCTGTCAGCACAAACAACATTGGTATGCAAAACACGACCCATATCAACACCATTTAACTGCTGTAAAGTAATAAGGTCTGGATGGTGAGTGATCACCACCCAAATAAAAGATGTAAAATGCATGCTCTCCTAATAACACTATCTAGGACAGGCGTCTCAAATTCAAATCTCCACGAGGGCCAAATGAGGACTAGGATAGCGGCCCAAGGGCCACGTCACTGAAACCTTTTCAAACAAGGAATTATTAGAACTAGAGACAGCACTGCTAGGTAGCCTTAGGACATCTTTCTAGGGGCCTGAAAAAAACGCACTTTTACTTTTAGAATTACTTCCATTCAAGATCCAAAGGGGTAGCTGTGTTAGTCTAGATCAGCCAAACAAAAAAGAGTCCTGTGGCACTTTTAAAGACTAACAAATTAACAAATATATTTGTTAGTCTTTAGATGTGCCACAGGACTCCTTGGTGTTCCCTCCCCCCCCCACCATTCAAGATAGTGGTATCATTAGAAAGACAGAGAGCAAGCAAATAAACACACTTAAAATTTTGCATTATAAGTAGTTCCCAACCTTTTTAGTTGAGGGCCCCAAACACAGATTTTAAACCCTGTTATTTAGTTAAAATTAAATTAAAAAGTAATTAATTTAATTAAAATGTGTTGTAACTAAAATTAATTGGTTTAAATTTTGATTAATTAAATTTGAATTGATTTTAATTGAAATTTTAAAAAAGATTTTTAATTAAAATTAATTATTTTAAAAGGTTTGTTTTTTTCTTTAAATAAAAGAAAAGGAAAGAAAGAAAGGGCTGCATGCAACCCCAATCCCGGAGGGGAGGCCAGCAGCCACAGCCCGGTCCCTGTACTTTGCATAAGTCCTTTTGTGAAGGGGACAGCACCATGGCCGTCATATAATCACTGCCCCATTAGCTCACAACAAAGGCTGAGTCACAAATGATTCAACTTGTAGCCAAGGAGTGGAGGGTGTAGTGCAGTGGTTCCCAACCTTTTTGGCTTGGGGGCCATAGATATTTTTACAGTCCTGAAGGCCCACCAGCCTTCACCAGTAGCCCCTCCCCCCCGCAGTCTGCCTCCTCACATATCGCCCATCTCTGGGTCCCTAGGCAGTGGCTTCCTTCTGTAGCCAGGGAGACAGAAGATCGCTGTTCCCCTCCTTCTGACTCTAGCAAGGACTCTACTGCTTATGGACCGTGATGGAGCACTTTGCCATGCTCCCTGCTACAGCTTGGAAGAGAGAGTGTTGATTTCCCATCCCATTGGCTGCAGCAAGGAGCCTGAATCCTTAGGAAGTGGCTTCTTTTTGCAGCCAGCAGAAGGGGAGCCATGGGCCACTTGGAAAGCCTCTGTGGGCCTGTTTTGGCCCCTGGGCTACAGGTTGACCACTGGTCTATTGGTTAGAGCAACGGACACGAGAAGCCAGGATTCCTGTGTTTTAAACCATCTCAGAAAGGGAGTTGGTTTGAGCACAATAAATAGGGAACTTCTCATTTCACTGAATGGAAACATGGTGAAGAAATTGACCGGCTGTCCTAGATCTCACATAACTACATCTCTCTGCATTGAGTCCCACTGGTTAACCCCACTAATACCCCAGGTCAAACTGCCCCATGTGTTAAACTTACTGTTTGATGTGGCAGGGAGTCCTAGAAGTTAACTCCAGAAATACAGGGGCAGGGCTCAACCCTGATACTAGCACATTCCTGCAGCTTCCAGCAGGGCCCTTCAGACCCACAGGAAATGCCTCTGACCATTGTCTCAAGTCCTCTACATAGTGGGGCTAAAAGAAAAACAGAGCCAGTCAGTTGAGACACTCTGCCGTGAAAGTGTCTGTGAGCCTGACCGCCCTCCATTTTCCTCTCATTTCTTTGTTTACTCCCTTTATCCTGGAGTCTTCTTCACATCCTGCACCCCATACAGTTCTGTTGGCTCCAGACAATACAAACCACAAATGGAAACAAGAACTCACCATCTGCCTTAACAGGATAAAACCTCAGAGCCTGGCTGAGCAATAAACTAGCCTGAGGCTGCAGCATGGCCCAGCCAGGGTCCTTGGACATGGAGGGATGTGGTTGCAGAGAGATGTTGGTTCAGCTGCACCCAAGTGGAAAATGTTCAACATCACCAGCTGGCTCTTGCAGAAACCACATTTCCAAAGGTTGAGCTACAACAAGACGGCCCAGAAATGCATATACCTTGGCTGGCACGTGTGCAGCCAGGCTGATGTCCTGAGGTTGGACGTGAGCATACGGAGACCAAAGGACTGCTGTCATATTTGGGGGGGGAGGGGTAGGAACCAGGTGCTGCAGACACGGAGCTGAAAACTGCCCAAATATCCAGATTTGCTAGCTGCAATCCAGCGAAGAATTATTTCCCCTCATAACTGACACCCCAACCTGCTCTGAAATCCAAACGCTCAGCTTGGCTTGAAACTGGCCGTGTCTCAACAAGGCCAGGGTGGAGTAAGTGGGGCAAGTTTGAGGGCTTGTGATCCTGGGGGGCTGCAGTTAAAGCTGCCCAGAAAAAGGAGCCGTGCTTAATTTTTTCAAACTGGTCTGAGAATCGGAAATGAAATGCAGATTGGCTTGGAAAGTGGCATGATGCCCAGAGCCTTTGCTGGAGAAATGGGCGATTGTTTGATCAGAGAGTTCATGAGATGCAGCTGCATGAGTATGAACAGCTATTCACAGTCAGAGATTGCACCAATCCCCATGCATAGGGCAACTCTCTTGAAAACCAGCACTCTGCAATGGAGGCTGGGGTGGGTTTTGTCATGCAAATTTGAGGTCATTTGGTCCAGAGAGTCGCATGATAGAGCCTCCCAACCCTACACAAGCCAATTACACATTTTCAGAGGGTTATAATGTTCGCGATGCACAGCAAGAGGGAAAAATCAAAGACTCAAACTTCAGGAAATGTTGAGCATGGATACCATATTGCAAAATCCAAAGAGATAGCCATGTTAGTCTAGGTCAGCAAAAGAAACAAGGAGTCCTGTGGCACTTTTAAAGACTAACAAATTTAATTATTGAGTGTGTTTTCATAGGAGAAAATCCCACTTCGTCAGAGGCTTTGAAGATGGTAAACTTACAGAATGGGAGGAAATTAAATGCAGGGAAATGTATGACACAGGATCCTTCCATTCTGTAAGTTCCCCATCTTCAAAGCGTCTGATGAAGTGGGATTTTCTCCCTTAAAAGCTCATGCGATAATTAAATTTGTTAGTCTTTAAAAGTGCCACAGGACTCCTTGTTTGTCATACTGCAAAATTGATTCTGTTATGCTTACTAGCACTTTACACCTCTGTGAAATACGACATCCACTGGTAACTGAGGGTAACACCCACACAGAGCTGACCCGAACAGGCTTAGAGACACAATATGACATGCTACACTCCCCCTCCCCCCAGACAATTTTGTGCTATGATCTGTGTATCTTTCATGTTCACCCTTACAGTGCAACTGTGTATGGGCTAATGCAATGCTGTGTAAAGTTGTTTTGGGGATGCTCATGACATACTGAACATTACTCTTATCGTAGCGTGTTTCCTGTAACATCATACATATGTATAGATATGAAACTCTCCTATGGCATGTCACTAATCGAAACATGAAACTGTGTTTCCACCCCCAGGGAAGACATGCAAAGGAGAACAATGGGCTAGCTGTGTCGGCTCAAGTGGAAGGAATCATGCCCATTGCGGACAATCACCTGACCCCAGGAGATCTTGAGGAAGTTGTAGATAAAAACAAAGAGGCATCCCTGGCTAGAGGCTCTCTCCCTGGAAATCATCTTCTAAGCAATATCAAGGACTGACAACTACCCACAGTGCAGGAAGAATCTCGCTGCAAAGCACATCTCAGACAAACCTTTTGTGGTAAACTAAGAGTAGACTGGAACAGTAATCTTAGTTTACAACGTATTTTCTTTTCTTTGGTTGGGATTAACTCATTGGTTGAATGATCGTTTGATTTATATCACTCTGATTTAGAATCACTTAAAATCTTACTGCAGTCAATAAACTTGTTTGTTTTCTCGGAAGCAGTGCATGTAGATTGAGTTGTGGAGAGACTCCACTTGGAGTGACAGAGCAAGTGGATATCAATTTCTTTGAAAAATTGAAGGACAAGAGTAAATGAGTTTGCAGGGTGCACTACTCAGCACTGAATCCTGCAAGATGGTAGTTCCCAGGTTGCATCTGGGACTGGGGCTGTTTCCTGGGGGTCTATCCCATGAGTGGCTACCCAGAGAGCTCACAATCTAAGGAGATGAAAGGGACAGAGACATGAGCTGGAATATATCAGATCTGGGTTTCCTCTGAGTTCTGCCACTGACTTGCTGGATTCCTTGACCAGGACAAGTGACAAGTCAAGTCCCCCACTCTGTGCCTCAGTTTCCCCATTTGTAAAAATCAGGAGCTGCTACTGACCTCCTAGCTAAAGTTCTGATAGCTCCACTGATGGAAAGCTCTAGAGAAGAGCTAGATATGGAATATGAACTCTTTTATAATACACTGCAAGTAATGTATTTTAAAGCATTTGGAAATCTAAAAGCCCCGTAAGACTTTGCAGCAAAGAATCTGGAACCAGCTGGATTCAAAGGGGGTGGGGAATGATCTAGAACCCAGTGACACCGAACTTCAGTCAGGAATCTAGGACCCATGGTCATTGAATTGGGATGCACTGAAAGGCCTAGAATAAATGAGATTCAGAGCCAGCTTGTGATTCACAATCTGATTACAACATGTTGAAAGACCTAAAGCAAATATGATTCTGAAACTGGATAGCAATCTAGTGCCATTAATGACCCCTTGAGTTTGAAAAAATTGGGAGACCTAGATACATGGGATTCTGGAGACAGCAGGGAATCTAGAATCCACAGACTCCACAGAGTGTAGAAACATTGAGATACTGGAACCCATTATGTTTTAGAACCATTGGGAATCCAGGAACAAATGGGAGGCCAAGTCTTCAATTCCACCTATGTCTGGGCACCTTCGGGTCATCTCCTCTTTTCTGTTCTCAGCTTCTAATCCATGTCATCCACTAGACTCAGGGGCACTGGTGCTGAAATCATCAGCAAAAGCTGCCTTGGCCAGTGTGAGAAAAGACATCCTGAAAACCTGCAAGAACTTCTCACCTATGAAGAGGTAGAGTATGGGGGTGAAACAGGCATTGAAGCAGGTCATGAAGGTGTAAATGACCAAAAGGGGTCCTGAAACCGACTCTGGAACCTCCTTCTTGTAGAGCTTCAAGCCCTGGTAAAGGTGATAGGGCAGCCAGCTGAGGAAGAAGGAAACCACTGTGGCCGCCAAGACTTTGAAGGGCTTCCCAGTCAATACCAGCTTCTTCTCCTTCATCTTCTGTCCCACCTGGCCATAGCATCCAGCGATAGTGCAGAAGGGTAACAGAAAGCCCAGCAGGAACCGAACCACAAACATGACCAGGTGGATACGTCTTCCCAGGTCCCGTGTCTCAGTTCCATTCCAGTCTCTGGAGCCATCATAATTGTTGATGCAGATAACTCTGCCCCCATCCACCACCTGGGTCTCCCGAAAAGCCAGGTAAGGCATGCTGAAGGCGAAGGAAACCAGCCATATGCCCATGACGAGATTCCGAGCCCGTGGTACAGTGCGGTGATGCCGGGACCAGATGGGATAGTGAGTGAGGATGTAGCGGTCCAGGCTGATGAGAGTGAGAATGAAGACAGAAGTGAACATGCAGGTGGAGATGGAGGAGTTCAGGAGTTTGCATAAGGTCGTGCCAAAAACCCAGTGGAAATCCAAAAGGACATAGACTATGAAGAAGGGGATCAGCAAGGTGAAGAGGAAGTAACAGGACACCAAGTGGAGGAACCAGACAGTCGTCACTGACCTCTTCATTTTCAGCCCCAGCACCCACAGGTACAGTCCATTCCCCACCAAACCCACCAAGAAGGTGGCAATCAGAAACACAGCAGAGAACAGGTGAGGACTCTTCATGGTTTCTGGGGTCTGACTGAAATTTGTCTCCATGCTTGGCGGGAAGGTCATGATGTCTTGGTCCATAGTGTCCTAGGGAGAGACAAAAGATCGGTGCAAAGGGATGAGAGAGGAGAGTAAGAAGGAGTATAGAAGGGAGGGAAGGATGGGAGAAATAACAGCGGGGAAAGGCACCGTAAGAAAGGATTTCTCGGAACACCTCTGGTCCTACAGAACATCCAGGCAGGGTATTCACAGCAACCGGGCCATGATAAAGCTCTGGGCAGAAGGGAGAGAAAGAGGGATAGTAGACATGAGAAGAGTAGAGAAGTGGACAGTCTAGTAGAGTTAATACACACCTACACAGAGACTAGGACATGGCTGTCATCTGCAGAACCACCCCCCAGCACCTGGGACAACACCCCCTCCCACCTCAGGCTGTGGCCTCCCCTACAGCCTAGGGATCTGGCCCTCTGTGGGCGGGCCAGCGCTGGGGGCAGGCCTGGGGCCAGAGGCCATCCCCGGCCTGGCTAGTCAGCCCCTGGGGGCAGAGGGACCTACTGGCACACTTGGTTCAACTTCTGGTGCAGCCCAAAGGCTGAAGTAGAGCCCATACTGCATGCCAGTTGGCCCTGTCCCTGGAAAGGAGCAACCAGTCATGCCGGCTCGCCCCGCCCCGCCCCCAGGAGCAGACCGCCCAGCCCAGCAGGGTAGCGGGCCCATGGTGGCCCTGCCCGTCCAACACCAGCAGGGTGGAGGGCCCCCACATCATGATGTGCCCCTGGGCATGGGCCTTGTAGGCCTGTGTGGTAATCCACCCCGGTCATCTGCAAGACAGGCTGGTTCAGAGAAGAGAGGAATGGGACACTGAGTCTTTCCCTATTAGGATGCGCTGGCTCTGATCTGGGGGTGGCTGGCTCAGGGAGTTTGGGATTGATGCTCTTGAATCCTAGCAGGCAGCAGCCAGTGCTGGTGGAACTCACAGCTAAAAGGTGGAAAAAGCCATCCCTCCCCCACCCTATCTCTTGTTCTCATCTTCCTGTCACAGAAATTGCTGCTGCACCCTGACTCATGAGAAATTCTCATTGTAACACAGGAAACCTCAATCCACCAAGCTGCTTCACTGAACCAGCCCTATATCAGGGACCTCCAGGTTATTACCTCTGCCTAGGACTGTGTCCCCCTCCCACTCATGTCCTTCTTAGCATGGACCCCTTTGTGCACTGCAGAATGGCCTCATAGTTAGAGACAAGTGGATGACAGCCAGGACTCCTGGGTTCCATCCCTGGCTCTGGCAGTGGGGTGTGGTTGAACAGGGTGGGGAGATGAAGGTCAGAAACCCCTGTGCCGTGGGAGGATGATTAGGTCTTGCAGCTTAGAGCTTCATAATGGGGTACACCTCATCTGATTACCATGGAACAAGAGAGGAAAAACCCCACATACTACCTCTGTTTGTTGAGAGCCCCATGTTAACCCTACTGATATCCAGGGGTAAGGAGTCTCAGTGGTTAATGCCACTAATACTTAGGGACAGGGAGCAAATTTCTGTGGCTTCTTGGTGGGCTTAGCAAGGAATTCCCCTTCCAACCAACAAGGGGGCTTCTGCCTATTGTCTCAACTCAGCTGGGCAGCAGGTTTTAGAAACATGGATACAATGAAGCAGGAGCCTTGAATGATGGGTGTTTTCCGAGCAAAGTGTCCATATGTCTGTGTCCTCTGCACACACCCAAGCCCTGCCCCATGTGTTTAGTTCACTCTCCTTATCTTTGTGTCTTCTAGATGCTCTGCCACACCCTGCTCTATAAAATCGAGAAGTTTACCACGGGGGCCTCTGCTCATCATTTTGAATGCCCTGCATAGCACGGCTGATGAACTCATGGAGCCAACATGGAGAGAGATTCAGCCAAAGAGAGAAGTGGATATTTGTCAAAGAGTGCTCCCTTCATACTCTTTACTCTGAATCTTCTTCACACCCTTCCCCATGCTCCTCTGTTGGACCTGGACAACAGAAAACACAAATGGAAACAAAAACTCTCTATCTTCCTTAGGAGAATAGAACCTCAGAGGTGCCTAGTCAATAAATCAGCCTGAGGATGAAGCCCAGCCCAGCCGGGGTCCAATTCAATTTACAGCCACTGCAATAATTACTGTGCCTGGGCTCTCAGCTCCGCACACAGGAGCCAGGATGTCCTAGATCACATCAGACCAGATCACATTCAAACCACTGACAGACCTGGCATCCTTGATCTGCTTAAGAACCAGCCGGAAACCTTAGTCTATGTCTACACTAGGAAAAGTTAGGTTGACTTTGTTAAGTCGACTTAATAAGATCGACTTTAAGTCGAATTAAAATTGATCTTATTAAGTCGACTTAATAAAGTGGACTAAGTCGACTTAACTTTAAGTTGACTTAGTCCACTTTGTTAAGTTGACCTAACCACCCTTAAGTCGACTTAACAAATTGGACTTAAACATCCACACTGGGCTTAGGTCGACCTAAAGAAGGGTTAGGTCGCCCTAAGCAGGCTTAAATCAAGCTAATAGGTGGTTCTTATTAAGTCGACTTAAGCGTTCATTAAGTCAACTTAAGGAATTTCTTAAGTTGACTTAATGAAAGCCTAGTGTGGACATGGCTTAATTTAAGTCGATTTAAGCCTCCTTAAGTTGACTGAAATTGCTAGTGTAGGTATACCCCATGAGATCCAATTGAATTTTGAGTCGCCAAGGCTATTTCTACACTAGCAATTTAGGTCAACTTAAGGGCTATGTCTACACTTACAAAAGCAAGTTTGAATTTCTTAATTCGATCTAACTAATTTGAACTAATTTTAGTTAGTTCGAATTGAATTCATTCAAACTAGCATGGCCCCCCTAGAATGCTAGTTCGAACTAGCCATGGCCATGCAGGGCACTTGCTTAGTTCAAATTAGTCAATTGCAGAAAGGTCAATCTGCAGGTTAGTTCGAACTAAGCAGTTAGTTCAAACTAACATGGCCACATTGGATTAGTTCAAATTAACGGATCAAATTAACCGTTAATTCGAACTAAACAATTGAATTTATTAGTTCAAATTAAGGAATCCCTTAATTCTAACTAATGAAAGCCTAGTATGGCCAAGGCTTAAGTTAGCTTGAATTAAGCTTCCTTAATTCGAACTAACTTACAAGTATAAACATAGCCAAGGAGGCTTAAGTCGACATAAATTACTCCCCATCTACATCAGACTTCCATTAAGTCGACTTAAGAAATTCTGAAAACTGGTTAGATCAACGGGCTCAGCGGGTAGGAATCAATGGCTCGATGTCTGGTTGGCAACCGATAACGAGTGGAGTGCCCCAGGGGTCGGCCCTGGGGCCGGTTCTATTCAACATCTTCATTAATGATCTTGATGATGGAATAGACTGCGTGCTTAGTAAGTTTGTGGATGACACCAAGTTGGGGGGAATGGTAGATACTCTGGAGGGCAGGGACAGGATCCAGGGACACTTGGACAAATTGGAACACTGGGCTGAAAGAAACCTCATGAGGTTCAACAAAGACAAGTGCAAAGTCCTGCACTTAGGACGGAAAAATCCCATGCACTGCTACAGGCTGGGGACCGATCGGCTAAGTAGCAGTGCTGTAGAAAAGGACCTGGGGGTTATGGTGGACGGGAAGATGAATATGAGCCAGCAGTGTGCCCTTGTTGCGAAAAAGGCCAATGGCATATTAGGCTGCATCAGTAGGAGTATTGCCAGCAGATCGAGGGATGTGATAATTCCCCTCTATTCGACACTGGTCAGGCCGCATCTGGAATACTGTGTCCAGTTTTGGGCTCCCCACTACAGAAAGGATGTGGACAAATTAGAAAGAGTCCAGCAGAGGGCGACAAAAATGATTAGGGGACTGGGGCACATGACTTATGAGGAGAGACTGAAGGAACTCGGCTTGTATAGTCTACAGAAGAGAAGCCTGAGGGGAGATTTGATAGCAACCTTCAACTACTTGAAGGGTTGCTCCAAAGAGGAGGGAGCTAGGCTGTTCTCGAGGGTAACAGAGGACAGAACAAGGAGCAATGGTTTCAAATTACAGCTGGGGAGGTCAAGGTTGGATATTAGGAAAAACTTTCTCACTAGGAGGGTGGTGAAGCATTGGAATGGGCTATCTAGGGAGGTGGTACATTCTCCATCTTTAGAGATCTTTAAGGCTCGGTTAGACAAAACCCTGGCTGGGATGATTTAGGGGGAGTGGTCCTGCTTTTTAGCAGGGAGTTGGACTAGATGACCTCGTGAGGTCCCTTCCAACCCTATGATTCTATGATTCTATGAAAACTTAAGTCAACTTACTATGAACCGCCAAGAAGGTCAACCTAACCCTCCTTAGGTCAACCTAACCCTTCTTTAGGTCGACCTAAGTCCAGTGTGGATGCTTAAGTCCGCTTTGTTAAGTTGATCTAAGGGCATTTAGGTCGACTTAACAAAGTGGACTTAGCCCATGTCCATGTACACCATTTTGTTAAGTCGACTTAACAAAGTCGACCTAATATTTTGTAGTGTAGACAGAGCCCAAGAGGTGGCATTTCTCACAGCTGCTGGTCTTGTTACGTCAGAATAGTAGGAGTAGAAGAAGATTTTTAAAACAGAGGAACTACATCCAACATATTTGTCACCCTACAGACTGGGCTGGTGGCCTACCCCAGCCTGCCTTCCTCAGACATCCAAATCAGTCCTAGGTGACAAATGGTGCAGCACCCCAACAACACCTGCCTGACCTCTGGATAGATTATGACATTCCAAGGCCAGAAGCATGGTGGGCCCTAGTCTCAGCTCCTGCTGAACATCCCTGAATTAGTGCTGGGTGCTGTACAAAAAGAGAGAGAGCTCACAATCTAAGGACATGCAATGGATAGAGACCTGGGCTGGAGTACAGGAGGCCTGGTTTTTTCCTAGTTCTGCAACTGATTTTTTTGATTATCTTAACTGAGACAAGTGACAAGTCAAGTCCCACACTTTGTGCCTCAGTTTCCTCATTTGTAAAAATCAGGAAACTGCTATTGACCTCCTAGGTAAAGTTCTGTTATCTCCACTGATGAAAAGCTCTAGAGAAGAGCTAGATATGGCTGTTATAATACAGACTCCTCCATAATATACTGCATCAAATGGATTTAAAATATTCGAAAATCTAAACCCCACAAGACTTTTAGCAAAGAATCTGGAACCTGCTGGATTCCAGGTGAATTAAAAATAGTTCAGAATCCAGTGGTGGTCTAGAGCCAGTCCAAAATCTAGAACCCATGGTCATTGAGTTTAAATACACTGAGAAGCTTAGAATAAATGAGATTCCAAAGCCACTTATTGCTACACAATCCAAGAAACTCAGTTATGTTAGAACACATTGAGATCACAACTGTCGGTCAGTGCTCCAGCTAACAGGGGAACCTCCTGGGATCTCCTGTCTGCTGGAGTGCCGACTATTGCCGGCACAGTGGTCCAGCTGACCGGGGAAACCCTGGGGATCCCCTGTCAGCTGAAGCGTGCTCCCATCTTGCCTGGACCCCGCGGGTCCAGGGAGAAGAGAGTAGGGCTCCCTTCTGGCCAGGACCACTCGGTCCCAGAGAAGGGAGTACAGGCTGCGGCTCCCTTCTGGCCAGACCCGAGCGGTCCCGGCCAGAAGGGAGCCTTGTGCTCCCTTCTCCCTAGGACCACTTGGGGCTGACAGCCTACTGTCTGGGGAAGAGCCAGCCCCACATGGGGCTGACTCTCCCCGGGACAGCCGCTGGCAGCTTCCTGGTCTGAGGGAGAACCAGCTCTGTGCAGGGTGGCTTTCCCAGACGAGCCGCTCACAGCTTACCTGTCCCTGCGGGGAGAGCTGATCTGCAGAGCCGGCTCCCCCGGGGACACGCCGTGAGCCGCCAGTGGCTCTCCCGAGGACAAGCCTTTGGCGGCTTTCCAGTCTTGGGGAGAGCCAGCGCAGGGCTGACTTTCTCCTGGACAAGACCCCCTAGCCTCGGCTCCCCCTCTACCTAACCAGTCGACTTAGAGAGTCTAGTGTGAACTCTCTAGGTCAACTTAATAAGGTCGACTTTAAGTCGACTTAAGAGTCTTGTGTAGATGCTCTAAGTCGACCTAATACGGTCGACTTAAAGTCGACTTAATGAAGTCGACTTAATAAAGTCGACCTATCTTTCTAAGTGTAGACATAGCCTAAGAGCCCAATTGCATTGGCCAGTCCCCACCAATCAGCTGATGATGGGCAACTACTGAAAACATTTGAATTTGTGCTTTCAATACTTTATCTTGCACAGAATATTTTCTTACACATTTTCACTTCTTTTCAGACACTCAGTTTCACATCCTTCTTTTCTGAAGTGGAACTATCCTTGAATTGTTTTTTGTAGGGGTGGGAGTTGAGTTTTAAGGGTTGTTCTTTGAATCCTGAGCAGATGGGTCAGAGAGCTAGATTGTGATCAGGAAGGAAACCATTTCACTGAATAAAAGTTTTGAAATTTTAAATAAATGTTTTAATTAAAATAATTTAAATTTAAATAATTAAATTGATTTAAATTAATCACTTAATTTTAATAGAAATATAATTAATTAAAATTTCATTTCATTTTAATTAAATAGACAGGTGGCCCTTCAGGGCTGTAAAAATTATATTTGTGGCCCTCGAAGCAAAAAGGTTGGAAACCATTGGTCTAAGGTCAGAAGGGACCAATATGATCATCTACTCTAACCTTCTGTACAACACAGGCCACAGAACCTCCCACCCCCTCCTGCAATGCATACCTACAGCGCAGCAATTTCTGAAAAGAAGTGTTAGCTGAAGGAGTCTCAAGTCAGGAAGCTCTTATATATAAGGCATCCAAAATGCTGGGCCGCTTGAGAAAGCAGAGGTTCTCATCCCTTGGTGTTTCTACAAGAGGCTCCTGGCATGAATCTGCAGAAATCTGGACTTTGGAAAACACACAGGTGTAGAAGGAGAGATCTTCTGCCCACACACCCCACCAGCAGATGGAGAATCTTCTCAACATGAAATGCAGTAACAGGAGGGGTTTTCTTTTAGAGACAGCACTGTTCTGGATATTTAAAATCTCTGGTAGACCTACAACCCATAGGTCCAGCCCATTCCCAGCCTCCCATGCCAGCTTGTGACATAGAAGAAAACTGGGAGCTGTGAATCAACTTCTCCCTCCACCTGTCAGGAATTGGCCAGGGGTGGCCAGAGCTGGCTGGGGACTGACAAAGCTTGTCGGGGACAGTGAGATCAATGGCATGGAGAAAGGATCGAGAAAGAGGTTGAAGTAAGGGAGACAGGCAGAGATACCCTCATGAATCTCCTTTGTCACCCAGCCAAAGACAATCCAACATATAAATAGAACAGAAGCCAGAAGTCCTGGTTCCCAGCCCCCTCTGCTCTAATCTCTAGGCCCTATCCAGATCTGGGGATAGAACCCAGAGTCCTGACTCCCAGCCCCTTTGTTCTAATCACCAAATAGATCACTGGATTTGGCCACGGGCCAACTGGTTAAGGGATCCTTTTTCCAATTCTCGTTCCCACAGTGCCAGGGGGGAATTAAAAGATTGGAAAATTTGCCGTATGCCAAGTTCACTCTTACAGTGCAGAGTAGAGGACAGCCACTGTCCAGCCAGCAAGCCTAACTATCACTATCCACATGGACAGGGAGACCTGGTGTAGGTGACTAAAGACACCCCAAAACTTTCAGGTAAGTACCTGACATGGCTTTCTGCCCCCATATGCAGTATCTTGCATGTCAACTAATAGCTGGCCTTAGCAGCATAGCCTCCTGCTGCTGGAGTCTTTCACTGCTGCCTAGAAGGGTCTGGAGGGCCAATGGCTATGTCCACACTTGTTAATTTAGGTCGACTTAGATAAGCTGACTTAACAAATTCAACTTAAAGTCAACTTTGTTAAGTCGACTTAGCATGCCTACACTTAAATTTTAAGTCGACTTTGGGGGGACCCTACAAAGTCGACCCAGAGAATCCACACTGGACACCTAGGTCGACTTCTAGGGGCTAAGGGGACCTTGGACTGGTCCATGGTGGCGGGGGGGGCACCCCTTGCCAAGTGCCAGGGGGCTCAGCCTTTGCCTCATTGTACCTGGGTACAATGGGGCAAAGGGGGACAGGGACCCTGGCAGGGCATAGGGGCAGGGTGGGCAGGGCTCTGCCCTGCCCTGTGGGGGAGCATGCCAAGCTGTGGCTGTGCCACACCCCCCTGGCAGGGAGGGCAGTGGGGGAGTCCTGGAGAACCCTAAGTCGACTTAGAGTTGACTTAGGGCTACTCTAGGTCTACACTGGCTTAAGTTGACTTTAGAAAGTCGACTTAAGCCAAAAGTCAACTTAAAAGGAGGTTTAAAAAGTTGGCAATTTTCCTTAAGTTGACTTAAGTAGCTTGCTTAAGTCAACTTAAGGAAAGTGTAGTGTAGACGCAGAGTAAATTTACAAGTGTAGACGCACCCAATGTGTGACAGTCTGCAATAAATTGGGCCTTGGAAGAGGAGTGTTTTAATGATCTTTGGCTTCAGATGCAGAGTTCTACACACCATCCCCAATGTAGACATGGTCTTAGAGTGAGAGACTCCAGGACTCTATCTATTCTACTTAACAACAAGAAGGTTATGTGGGGACTTGATTCCACTCTGGTAGTACCTCCACAGGGAGCAAATCTTTTATCATGGGCTTGTCAATTTCACAGGGGAAAGTCAAACACGATCCACCAGCTGGCGGTGGCTGTGAAGCAAATGCAGGCTGGAAATAAGGTGCCTTCAATACTGATGGGAATTAACCACTGGAACCACAGACAAAGGTTTGTGGTAGCTTTGCTGTCACCAGCTACTTTGAAAACAAGGTTGTGTATTTGTCCTGAAAGATCTGCTCTAGAAATTAATTGGGGAAGTCCTCTGGCCTCCCCTGTACAAGAGTCAGACTAGGTGACCACAGTGACCTTACAAAATAGGAATCTGAGAAACCAAAGAGATTTGATATGGTTGGGATTAACCTGGGGAACTCCCTGCCACTGGATATGAGAGACATTAACCCATGAGACTCTCTAAGAACGAGCCCTTATGGTCAGAAATCGCACTGCAGCACCCTGCCTCAGAGTCCCTTCTTGTACTCCTCAAGCCCTTCACATCTCTTTCCAAAGGTACGTAAAATACTTGCCTTCTGGGATATAGTCCCTTTCATCCTGACATAGAGGGTGCATCTACACTTGTAAATTAAGTCGACTTAAGCTTGCTTAAGTCGACTTAATTTACTCTGCATCTACACTACACGTTCCTTAAGTCGACTTAAGCAAGCTGCTTAAGTCGACTTAAGGAAAATTAAGCCGACTTTTTAAAACCTTGTTTTAAGTCAACTTTTGGCTTAAGTCGACTTTCTAAAGTCCTGAAACACTTGGAGGAAAATAGAGTGATCAGGAACAGTCAACATGGATTCACCAAGGGCAAATCGTGCCTCACCAACCTGATTTCCTTCTATGATGAGATGACTGGATTTGTGGATGCGGGAAGAGCCGTTGACGTGGTATACCTTGACATTAGCAAGGCTTTTGATACGGTTTCCCACAGCATTCTCGTCGGCAAGTTAAGGAAGTATGGGTTGGATGAGTGGACCGTAAGGTGGATCGAAAACTGGCTAGATCAACGGGCTCAGCGGGTAGGAATCAATGGCTCGATGTCTGGTTGGCTACCGGTAACGAGTGGAGTGCCCCAGGGGTCGGTCCTGGGGCCGGTTCTATTCAACATCTTCATTAATGATCTTGATGATGGAATAGACTGCGTGCTTAGTAAGTTTGCGGATGACACCAAGTTGGGGGGAATGGTAGATACTCTGGAGGGCAGGGACAGGATCCAGGGAGACTTGGACAAATTGGAACACTGGGCCGAAAGAAACCTCATGAGGTTCAACAAAGACAAGTGCAAAGTCCTGCACTTAGGACGAAAAAATCCCATGCACTGTTACAGGCTGGGGACCAATCGGCTAAGTAGCAGCGCTGTAGAAAAGGACCTGGGGATTATGGTGACAACAAGATGAATATGAGCCAACAGTGTGCTCTTGTTGCCAAAATGGCATATTAGGCTGCATCAGTAGGAGTATTGCCAGCAGATCGAGGGATGTGATAATTCCTCTCTATTTGACATTGGTCAGGCCGCATCTGGAATACTGTGTCCAGTTTTGGGCTCCCCACTACAGAAAGGATGTGGACAAATTAGAAAGACTCCAGCGGAGGGCAACAAACATGGATAGGGGGCTGGGGAACATGGCTTATGAGGAGAGACTCAAGGAACTAGGCTTATTTAGTCTACAGAAGAGAAGACTGAGGGGAGATTTGATAGCAACCTTCAACTACTTGAAGGGGTGCTCCAAAGAGGAGGGAGCTAGGCTGTTCTCGAGGGTAACAGAGGACAGAACAAGGAGCAATGGTTTCGAATTACAGCTGGGGAGGTCGAGGTTGGATATTAGGAAAAACTTTCTCATGAGGAGGGTGGTGAAGCATTGGAATGGGCAACCTAGGGAGGTGGTAGTATCTCCATCTTTGGAGTTTTTTAAGGCCCGGTTAGACAAAACCCTGGCTGGGGTGATTTAGTGGGAGTGGTCCTGCTTTTTAGCAGGGGGTTGTACTAGATGACCTTGTGAGGTCCCTTCCAACCCTATTATTCTATGATTCTATGACTTAAGCCAGTGTAGACCTGG
>ML686131.1:169911-192402 GCA_007922175.1 Pelusios castaneus
TCTAATTGTAAGAGTAGACACACCCAAGTAGAGAAAATACACAGCTATGCTGAGAATAGGATGAAGCTGTCATCTGCAGGACAGGCTAGCTCAGAGTAGTGGGGAATGGGTCATGGCATCTTTCCCCACAAGGAGGCACCAGCTCTGATCTGTCTCCAGGACAGGAATTGGCTGCCTTAGGGAGCTGGGTAGCGCTGCTGTTGAATCCTAGGAGGCAGGAGCTGGTGATGGTGAAACTCACTGTCACAAGCTGGAAAAAGCCATTCCTCCCCACCCCTGTCTCTTGTGCTCATCTGCCTGTCACGAATTGCTGCTGCACACTGTCTCATGAAAACGTCCTGGGCCCTTCTCATTGTAACACAGGAAACCTCAATCTACCGAGCTGCTTCTCTGACCCAGAACTGTACTGCCAACCCTGCACCAGGATTCTTCAGGCTATTACGTCTGCCTGGGATTGCGTTCCACCCCTCTATCCAGCTTAACATGGGGTCCTCTGTGCATTGCAGAATGACCTCATGGTTGGAGAAGGATGCATGACAGGCAGAACTCTTGGGTTCCATCCCTGGCTCTGGCAGTGATTTGTGATTGAGGGGGGAACTGGAGGTCAGAACTCCCAGGACTGGAGGAGGGAAGTGGGGTCCTTCATCTTACAGCTTCATAAAGGGGAACACCTCATCTGATTAACATCCCAGACCTCATCTACTACTTCTGTCTAACGAGTGTCCCAACTTACCCAGGGGCAAGGAGTCTCACAAGTTAACCCCACTGATACCCAGGGGCAGGGAATCCCACTGATTTGCCCTGACAATTGCAAGTTCTGCATCTTCTCGTAGTGCTTAGCAAGGAAATTTCCTTTAAACCCAACAAGGGCATATTCTTGACTCACCTGGGCAGCGAGTGGTGGAAACAGGGATCCAGCACAGAGAGAGAGACAGATGGTGTATGTTTGCCCTGCAAGCTTCCACATGTCTGTCCATCCCCCAGAGCCGTGCCTTGCACGTTTTGCTCACTCCTCTTAATCTTGCATCTTCTACATGCTCCACCCCACCTGATCTAATAGGTCAAGAAGCTGCAAACCATAAATGGAAATGATCATTCGGACACTGTTTCTGAGAGACACCAGTTAAGAAACAACCTTTGCTGAAAAGAAAATAACCCCCACTCCTGTCTCAAGACTGGGCTTTTGAATTCAGCTGTCCTGACCACCAACCTCCTGCTCTAACTATTACACTTCATTCCCCATCCAGCTCTGGGGATAGAACTCAGGAATCCTGGCCCCTGTTCTAACCTACTAGTTCTCAGCAACCATGCCATGAACCATTTCTGCATAGCCACACAGTGGTAAGATTTGGTTGGATTTGGCCTGTGGGGTGGGGGAGTGGGCTGGTGCATCCTACAGGTCGCGATATTCCAGCAAATGTGTTGCGAACTGCAAAAGGTTGAGAACCACTGCGCTAGACACTTGGCCTGGAGCTCATCTATTGAGATGTGCTGCTATGAAGAGGAAAGGTCTGTATTTTGCACAAGTTCTTTTATGAAGGGACTGTATCATGGCCCAGGTGTAATCACTGCCCGTTAGCTCATAGCAAAGGCTGAGTCACAAATAGGCAACTCCCCAACAAGGAGTGGGAGTCTAGAGGTGAGAACAGGAGGTACTAGAAGACACCACTCCTCAGTTCTAATCCCATCTCCAGAAGGGGGATCAATCTGCATACAATAAAAAGTGAATATCTCATTTCACTGAATGGAAACATGGTGAAGAAATTGACCCTCTGTCATAGATCTCACAAAACTACATCTCTCTGCATTGAGTCCCACAGGTTAATCTCACTAATACACCAGGTCTGGCTGCCCTGTGGGTTAAACTTAGCATCCCTTAGGGCAGGGAGTCCTATATATTAACTCCACAAATACCAGAGGCAGGGAGTCCTACGGCTCAACCCTGATACTAGCACATTCTGCAGCTTCCAGCAAGGTTCTTCAGGCTCACCAGCAAGGCATCTGCCCATTGCCTTGACTACTCTGCTTAGTGGGGCTGAGGGAAACATGGAGCCTGCCCGGAGAGACACTCAGCTGCAGAGAAAAGTGAGTATTTCCCCAGGAAAGTGTCCATGTGTCTGACTGCCCTCCACTCTCCTCTTGTCTACTTGTTCACTCCCTTTATCTTTCAGTTTTCTTCACACTCTTCATCCCAGGCTGCTCTGTTGATCCCAGACAATGCAAACCACAAATGAAACAATAACTCATCATCTGCCATAGCACGATAAAATGTCAGAGCCTGGCCAGGCAATAAATTAGCCTGTGGCTGCAGCATGGCCCAGTTGGTGTCTTTGGACCTGAAGGGCCAGGTATGCCCAGAAGTCTTAGTTCATCTGCACCCCTGGGCAAATCTCAATGTCACCCACCAGACCTCAGAGGGAGTCACATTTCCAAAAGTTCTGGGGCTTCAACACAACTCTCCAAAGAGGCACATGCCCAAGAGACACAGACATGGCAGCTGCCACATGTGCAGCTGGGCTGATTCCCTGTGAGCATGCAGAGAGCAAAGGGCTGTCGGATTCAGGAGGTGACTTGCAACCAGATGCTGCAGCTGTTGAGCTGAGAACTGCCCAAGGCCTGGGAGCCAGAGTCTTGAGATTTGCTGGGTGCTCTCCTGCAGACCATCCTTTCTTTTCAGAACTGAGGCATCAAAGTGCTCTGATAGCCACATGATTGCGCAGCTTATCTTGAAATTAGCCATGTCTCAGGAACATCAGAGGGAGTGAGTGGGCCAAGTTCAGGGACTTGTGATCCCTGGGGTCTGCAGTTAAAGCCACACAAAAGGATCCACACTTATTTTTTTCCAGCTGGTCTGAGAACCAGCCCTGGAGACTCCGATCGGCAATTAAGAGTCACAAATTACACTAATGACCCCATGCATACAGCAACTTCTTGAAAACCTGTACCATGCAACAGAAGCTGGGGTAGGTTTTATGATGCAAATTTGGGGTCACTTGGTCCAGAGGTCTATGATATAGCCTCCCCTCGCCCCCTACCACCACCACCGCTGCCTGAGACAATTCAGCATTTTCAGAGGTTATAATGTTTGTGGTGCATACCAAGGGGGGAAAAGCAGGTTCCAAACTTCAGGAAACATCGACCATGTTTGCTTCTTGCAGAAGTTATTTCCACTACCAAGCTTTTCACATCTGTGGTTAATAGCACATCACACCTCTGTGAGGCATGGCTTCCACCAGAAACTGAGGGTGAGTAACATCCACGCTGAGCTGACTTGTGCAGTCTTAGGGCTGCTCTTTTGCTCTAAAACTGGAGATGTTTCTATTCTCATCCCTATTATCACCTGTGATCTGACTTTGGCTTGATGCCTTCAGCTATGAAGGAGTGAATTGGGACTACAAATGATATGTAAGTCCTGTGCCACTGACCCATTCTTCAGGTCTTTGGTTGTTCCAAAGAATTGGGGGGTTGGGCCGTGATGCTCATTTGGAGATGACCCCAAATGATTGTTTTAATTTTGGGAAATGAAAGTTGTGTGGGGCAGGGATGGGGAGAACCATAGTTTCAGGCTGAACAATTTTTTCTTCCTGACCTTAGTTTTAACTTGATTTAACTAAAAGTGAGGCAAATTTCAAGGCAAAGCTGTTTAAAATAAGAATATTGAAATTTTTCATACAGAAAATCTCAGAGTTTTGCTGATGGAGGGAAGCCATTTGGAAGTTTGATACTAATTCCCTAAATGTTTTGGTGTCACGAAACCTGCTCTAAAGGCTGGAGACCATTCCCCTCCCAGAACTGGCTACTGAACCCAGGAGTCCTGGCTCCCAGCCTCCCTTCCCCACAACATGCTAGACCCCACTTCCCTCCCCAAGGTAGAAGAAGAACCCAAGAACTCTGAACTGAAGTCAGCAGAACAACAGTTATCCTCCCTGACTGCAACCTGACCTGGTCACTCACTGCCCGACTGGCTTTCAAGCTTAGTTTTCTTAAATAACTGGTGATATTTTTTATTCCAGAATTTTGAAGGGATCCCCAGACAGACACCCTTAAAGAGGCTTGGTTTTCCAGAGGCAGGAGCTAAACACTTTGCGAACATCTGGCCTGCCTCAAGATGTCTCAAGATGCTGACATCTTGTTTCTATCTACTTCACTCTCAGAACCTTCTCAGTTCCAGGTATGCCACCACGATGGGTCTTGTTTCTAAAAGGCTCTAGGAACTCTATAGCCAAAAATGAATTGATTTGGAACCCAGAAGTTTCTAGAACTAACCACATCTCTAGAGTTCATACGACCTTATTGTTTTTTCAAACATATCTGTGCTTGGGACACTTGAGATGCAAAAGCATGTGAACAAGTCAAATATCTATAAGTCCTGAGGTACTCTTGGATTTTTACACACACACTCCAACAGTAACCCATGTGCTCTCGTTATCTGGGTAGTTTGCAAACCTGTGTGGTTTTAGGACTGTCAAAATTTAAACACCCGAACAGATCCTATGTGGTCTAAAATATCATATATAAGAATGTGAACTGGGATGATCTAGAACACATAGGATCATTGCTGTTTAAGACATTGACAGACCTAGAACCGCACCGGTTCAGGACCCACCCGAATATCTAGCAACCATAGGATCCTACTGGATTTTGAAACGTGAGGGGCTTAGAAAACATGATTTTACAAATGTAGACCACATCAGATCACATTCAAAACATTGACAGACTTGGAAACCAAAAGGTTAAGAACCAGACAGAAATCTTGAAATCCATGGGATCTGATTGAATTTTGAATCACCAAGAGGTTGTATCTGTCATGACTGCTGGTATTGTTATGTCTGAACAGTAACAGTGGAAGAAGATTTTTAAAATTTATGAGTCATACTTCACCCTTGCTGGTGGCCTGCCAGTGGCTTGGGTGCTGAACAAACACAGATTGAAAAGACAGAGAACTAACTATCTAAGGAGATGTAATGGATAGAGACATAGGCTGGAATGTGGGGGGCCTAGGTTTGTTCCAAGGACTGCTACTTGCTTGTTGGGTGGCCTTGACCAAGACAAGTGACAAGTCAAGTTTCCTACTCTGTGCCTGTTTCCCCATTTGTAAAAATTGGGAGACTGTTATTGACTGCCTCCATAAATTTTATTTAGATCTACTGAAGAAAACCTCTAGAAGAGAGATAGATATGGCTTTTATAATGCAGGTTCTTCTATAATATACTATACTTCATGGATTTAAAACCATCTGGAAATCCAGAACCCCCATAAGACTATTAGCAAATAATGTGGAACCTCACGGATCCCATGTAGTTTGAAAATCCTCTAGAATCCAGTGATGTCCTAGAATCAGTCAGGATTCTAGAACCCAAAGTTGCTGAGTTGGGATGCACTGAGAGACTTCAAATATATCAGATTCCAGAGCCAGCTAGATCAGAACATAATGCGAGATCTAAAACAAACACAATTCTAGAACTGACTAGTGATCTGGTACAGTTGATGGCCCCTTGAATTTGAAAAAAAATCATAGACCCAGAATATATGGGATTCTGGAGACAGCTGGGAGTCCAGAATCCAGGGGTCCCGAGGGATTTATAAACATTCAGATGCTTGGAACCCATTTAATTTTAGAAACATCGGGGAGCTAGGAACAAATGGGCAGCCACGTTTTCAGCTCTGCTAACGCCAGGGCACCTTCAGCTTATCTCCTCTTTTGTGTTCCCAACTTCTGATCTGTGTCACCCATTGGACTGGGCCCACTGCTGCTGAGATCATCAACAAAAGCTGCCTTGACCAGAGTGAGAAGAGATATCCTGAAGACCTGCCCAAACTTCTCCCCAACAAAGAGGTAGAGTACAGGGGTGAAGCAGGCATTGGAGCAGGATGAGAATGTGTAAATGAGCAAGATGGCCACCGACACCGACTCTGGCAACTCCTTCACATAGAGCTTCAAGCCATGGTAAAGGTGATAGGGCAGCCAACTGAGGAAGAAGGAAACCACTGCAACCACCATGACTTTGAAGGGCTTCCCAGCCCATGCTACGTTCTTCTTCTTCATCTTCAGCCCCACATGTCCATAGCATCCTGCAATAGTGCAAAAGGGCAGCAGGAAGCCCAGCAGGAACTGAATCATGAAGACTGCCAGGTGGATACGTCTTCCCAGGTCTTTTGTCTCGGTTCCATTCCAGATTCTGGAGACATTATAATTGTTGATGCAGATGATTCTGCCCTCATCCAACACACGGGTCTCCCGTAAAGCCAGGTAGGGAGCGCTGAGGGCAAAGGAGAGCAGCCACACACCCATAACCAGATTACGAACCCGAGGCACAGTGCGGTGATGCCGGGACCAGATGGGATGGTGAGTGAGGATGTAGCGGTCTAGGCTGATGAGGGTGAGAAGGAAGACAGAGGTGAACATGCACACTGAAATGCAGGTGTTCAGGAGTTTGCACATGGCTGTTCCGAAGACCCAGTGGAAACCCAGGAGGACGTACACAGCAAAGAAGGGAATCAAGAGGGTGAAGAAGAAGTAGCAGGAGACCAGATGGAGAAACCAGAGGGTGGTCACTGTCCTCCTCATTTTCAGCCCCAACACCCACAGGTACAAGCCATTTCCCACCAATCCCACCAGGAAAGTCACAAACAACAGCGCAGCAGAGGCCAGGTGAGGAATCTTCAAGGTTGCTGGGGTCTGACTGGAATTTGCCTCCTTTGTTGGTGGGAAGGTCATCATGATGCTCTGGGGAGAGACAAAAGAGGGGTTGGACGGGATGACAGAGCACAGGAAAAAAGGAAAAATAGAAGAGTAATAAGGGAGAAATAGAATAGGGAGTAGAGACCAGATGAGGAGTCTTGACAGTTGCGGGTGTCTGGCTGACATTTGCCTCCATAGTTGGTGGGGCAGTTTTGATGTCTAGGCCCCTGGTGCCCTGGGGAAAGATGGAAGAAATGATGGAAGAGATGACAGATGAGGGGAAGAAGTTAGAGTAGGAAGGAAGAGATAACGAAGGGGGTTAGAGAGGCACCATTGGAGGAGACCTCCTTATCCACCCTTAAGTCCTCCAGAACATCCAGGTGCACTATTCTCAGCAACAGTACCTCAGCTAGTGTAAATCATGGCTACTTGATAGAGCTTGGGGAAATGGGTAGAGAAAAAGGGATAGGAGAGATGGGAAGACTAGGGAAGGGGACAATCTAGTAGAGGGAATGCACAGCTATGTTGACACTAGGATGAGGCTGTGATCTGCAGGACTGGCTGGCTCAGTGTAGTGGGGAATGGGACATGACATAGTTCCTCCTAAAAGGCACTGGCTCTGATCTGTCTCTAGGGCAGGGATTGGCTAGCTCATGGATCTGGGGATCCATGTTATTGAATCCTAACAGACAGGAGCAAGTGCCAGTGGAATTCAGTGTTACAAGGTGGAAAAAGATGTCCTTCCCCCAGGGCCTTCTCTATTGGCCTAGGTGGCCCCCACCCCAATGCTGCAGGGGAGCATGGCGCGCCCACCGGCTTGCTCTGCCGCCCAGGGAGCTGGCCCCAGAGGCCGAGCATAGCGCTCCCAGCCCACCCCACTGCCTTTCCATGGGAGGAAGGGCTGCGGCCTCTGCGGGCCCTGCTTTGCCCCACTGGGACCGGGACAGTGCAGGACCCACGTAACCACGGGGCCCAGGGCCGTTGCCCTGTTCGTCCCCCCACCCCAGGGACAGCCAGGCCCTCCCGCACCCTGTCTCTTGCACTCATCTGCCTGTCACAAGAATTGCTACCACACCCTGACTTGTGTAGCCTTTGCTTATTTCTTTAGGCCTAGCTTATATGCATATATCTTATATATGTTTATCTTTCTTTATAAGTTTAAGAAATTCTAATCTTATAGAGGTATACTTAGCATAGGTAGGTAAATTAGCATAGCTTTTTTAGAAGCAGCTGAAATGCAAGAAACCTGCAGGCCTCATTATAAGAGTTTCCAAGATGAGTCTGCATGTACCAGCATTACAAGTAGGTTAAAGGTAAGAAGTTAAAACTAGGTTAAATTTATCAAAAAGTGAGTTTTATTTTCCAGTGACAAGACATTATCAGCTCTTAATATTTATGGGTGAAAGGTAACTACCCACCTTTAGAGTGAAAATAACTTTAAGATGAGACATTTGACATTTCGATAGAACACCACAAAACCCACAAAATGAGTAAACAAGACTAGGTGAAAGTTGACATGGAATATTCTGGTAGGGAAAATACGTCACTTGTATGCATGAACCCCTTAACCAATAATCTAAAAGTACCCCAACAATTTCTGGAGTAAGGGCCCATATTTGGACAAGGAAGTATGAAATCATTTGGTTTATTTTTAGAGGGGTATAAAGGTGTAGAATCCATAATGTGTAAGAAAGAGGTATTTAAGTTCCTAAAATCTGGTAAGCTATGGAGCTTCCATATCTTTCACTCTGAGCTCAGTGTCTAACCTACAGCTTTCTTCCTTTGCTTTCTTCTTTCTTATTTAGTTAAGTTAGTTAAATTTGCTTAAGATTATTAGAGCCTACACTCTTCATTTCAACATCTGTATCCTAAGGGAGTGTAAGTATAAACCACTTATAGATTGATTTATAGAATATATAGGTTTAGTGTTAAGTTGTTGTTAACTGTGTAAGGTTTGTATAAGACTTTGTTAAGTTGGTTGTATTGTATTTGATCATTTAATTCTTTTATTGTTTTATGCTTATGCCTTTGGTAATAAAAAGTGTTATAAAATGTATTAAGAATCCTTTGTAATTCTAATTATTCCTTGGGGAAGTTCTTATTTGTAATTTTATCTGTGACTGGATCAGACTGAAACCCACTTCTGTAACAATCAGGTAAACCATTGCTTCAAGTCTTCAAAATTCCAAATTTATCCCATAATCCAGTCAATACTTGTGAGAATGTGTAGGATCCTTCTCATTGTAACACAAGAAACCTCAGTCCACAGAGCTGTTTCTCTACCCCACAGCTGTGCTGCCAGCCCTGCATCAGGGACCACTGGGTTATTATATCTGTCTGGGACTGCGCCCCTCCCTGACGCATGGTATTATTAGCATGGCACCCTCTGTGCTCTGCAGAATGCCCTAATGGTTAGAGATGGGTGGGTGGCAGCCACAACTCCTGTGTCCCATCCCTGGTTCTGGCAGTAGGGTGTGGTTAAGCAGGGTGGGTAGATGGAGATCAGAATGCCCAGCGCTGTGGGAGGAAGATGGCATACTGCAGCTTAGAGCTTTGTAATAGAGGACACCTCATCTCATTAACATGGATCAAAGCAGACACATTCACATGTCTCAGAACTCATCTACTACCTCTGTCTACCGAGTGCCCCATGTTAACTCCATTGGTACCCAGTGGCTGGGAGTCCCACAGGTTGACCCCACTGACACCCAATGCAGTGAATCTCACAGGTTAACCCCACTGATCCCAAAGGGCAGGAAGTTTCACAGATTAATTCCACTGATACCCGGGAACAGGGAGTCCCAGTGAGTTGCCCTCAGAATAGAAAATGTCTGCACCTTCTAAGTGGGCTTAACAAGGAAATTCCCCTTCAGACCCAATGAGGAGGCTTCTGCCCATTGTTTTGACTCACCTGGGCAGCAAGTGATGTAACACGGATCCTACACAGAGAGAGACTCAGACAGCCTGTGTTTGCCCTGCAATCCTCTCTATGTCTGTCCACCCCCCAGAGCCCTGCCTGTGTGCTTAGTTCACTCCCCTTCACCTTCCGTCTTCTACATGCTCCACCCCACCCAGCTCTATGAGGTTAAGAAGCTGCAAAACCTGAAAAAAAAAAAGATCATTCGGACATTGTCTTACAAGAGAAACCTGCTAAGAAACAGCCATTGCTGTAAAACTAGCCCTGACTTCCCTCCCAAGGCTGGGCTGGAATCCAAGGCTATGTCTACACTTGCTAAAATTAGTTTGAATTAGTTAGTTTGAACTAACTAATTCGAACTAATTTTAGTTAGTTCGAATTAGCTTAATTTGAACTAGCATGGCCCCACTGGAATGTTAGTTTGAACTAAGCAAGCACTTGCTTAATTCGAATTAACGATCCCATTCATTTCAATGGCCAGTTAATTCGAACTAAGAAATTAGTTCAAATTAACATGGCCACATTGGTAAATTCGAACTAGTTAGTTCGAATTAACCCTTTAGTTCGAATACCCTATTCGAACTTATTAGTTCGAATTAAGGAAGCCCTTAATTCGAACTAACTAAAGCCTAGTGTAGCCATGGCTTTAGTTAGTTCGAATTAAGCCTCCTTAATTCGAACTAACTTGCCAGTGTAGTCATAGCCCAGGTGCCCTGCCCACCCTCCCCCTGCTTCAACCACTACATCATCCAATACTAGGGATAGAACCCAGGAGTCCTGTCCCCTCTGCTCTAGCACACTAGATGCTTGGCCTGGATCTTGTCTATTGAGATGTGCCACTGTGAAGAGGAAAGGCCGGGATTTTATGAAGGGGAAAGAACTACAACTTGGGTATAATCAACGCCCTGTTAGCTCCCAACGAAGGTTGAGTCAAAATGATGCAACTCCTAGCCAAGGAGTTGGGGTCTGAAGTAGTGGTCATCAAACCGCAGGTCGCGAACCAGTACCGGCTCACAGTGCTGTCCTGCGGGACCCTGAGTGGGCCTGAAGCTGGGCTACCAGAGTGAATCAGCCCTGTATGTTAAAAAGAAAAAAAAGCCTATGTTAACAGCTTTGTTTAAGTAATGCTAAAGAGAAAACAATCGCCATGATTAAAGGGTTTGTGGCAACAGCATAAGTTAAAGTTCCTCTTTTGGCATTTCGCTTGGCAAGTGGCCTTGTGGTTAGCAAGCCTGTGTAAATGTACCCTTAAGAGAACAGAGGGTGGGCCTATCAAAGTAAAGAAAATCTTCCCCCCTTCCGCTCCCATCCTCGCAAAATAAAGTTCCTGAATGAAGCAGCTTTGATTGTATAAAAAGTGCAGATTTTGATTATCTAGCAATTTCCATGGCCTAAATTTGAATTTGCTAAGGGCAGCACAAATGGCTAAGTAAAGGATGCATGTGCGGTATGAATGTACAAGTTCCTGACCAAGGGTGAACTCACTGACTGCCCAGAACCCAGGAGAGCCAATCAAGAAAGAAGAAGTGACCGGTCGAAGGCAATTCTGAATGGAATGAAGGAGGATAAAGAGGGGTGGCTCGGTCCAGCCCCCTTGATCGATTCATCCATAAAAGCAGCTTGACTCAGGAGTTAGGAGGGAGGAAGACTGACATCAACACAACGGGGTCGGTGCGCACCTCAACTTCCTCACCCCCTCAAGTCTTGGCACCAGGGCTAACTTTGACCTGGCCAGTCTTAACTAAGCCCTGCATCTAACAGGTATAAGGGTGTTCCAACTATGGATGTGTGAGTGTAAAAGCATGGTGGTTTGTCTTCTATGTTGCATTCTGTGCTGCCTAATTTAGATCTGTAATTACAAGCTTGAAGTTTTCTGCCTTATACTGTTACTATATGTATTGATACCTACAGACCTACCTGGATGAACTTGATCTCCTCATTTTTGGGATAGATCTTGTTACCTACTGTATTTTGTACATAATTTAACGGGCCCCGGAACCCTCCTAATCTCTGGGCCCCCTTCCTGTATTGTCTGGGCCCCCTTCATGCATGTGTGGACCCCAGCCCAGGTAGGCATTTGCAACCACTTCTCAGTACCACATGCTTCATTTATCATTCCATAAAAATATTTATACTTTTATATGGCGTTTATATCTATAGCAATTATTGTCACAAACTAGCAAACACTGCATAACACAATAAGTATTGTGATTAACAATGGTGGGGTGCAGGACCTGCCAGCAGCCAGGGCAGGGCAGGGCAGAACATGCGTTCTGCTGGATTTTTCTATTTTTAGGGGCCGCGGAACTCTGGCCCCTCAAATTTGGGGGCCCGAGAACTGCGTTCCAGTGCGTTCCCCCTTACTTTAACCCCTGTATTTGTGCAATTTTATTAGATGGTCTTTTCAACTGTTGAACTGTGGCTTATGTTTTCCTAAACTTGTACCCTCATACCAAATTAATAAAAGTGACATACAAAGTAATTAATACTAAAAGAGGTGTCCAGAGTCTTTCTCCCCCTTTTTGAATCCTGCATAACAGTGCCCCCTGATGCCACTGTAGCAGCCGCAGGACAGAGTCCTTTTAATCTCTTGCGACTGCAACCACTCACAAAAGGGGAAGAAAGCAGTGGTGGGAGACTTAAAATGGCAGTAGGCGCTGGATATTAACAGCAGCAGCTGGCATGTTTTCAGATTTCCCACTGCTACTATCTCACCGAGTAGTAGCAATCGCAGGAAATTTAAAAGGACGCCAGACACCATGCCAGTGCTGCTGGAGTCCTCTTACATTTCCTGCTGCTGCTACTCCCTGTTCCCAGGCATGCCATGAAGAGGAGCTACTCTAGATAGCTTCTTTCTACGGTGTGCCAGGGGACCTCCACCCTGGCCCAAAGAAAGCCCCTGGAGCAGCTCCTTTCCACAGCTCCCTCCCCCCAGCTATAGCTGCCACACAATTTTCAGGCAGCAGATGTTTTTTTTCGGCTGAGGGGAATGCCACAACGCTGAGGGGTCGGGATCTGTGTCCCAAGGAAAGAAGATTGAAACTACCGATCTAGAGGGTACGACAGGAGGAACTAGATGCCAGAACTCTGGGTTCTAACCCTGTCTCCAGAAAGGGAGTTGCTTTGAGCGTGATAAACATGGAACATCCCATTAGAATGGGTGGAAATGTGGTGAAGAAACTGACCCTCTGTCAGAGATCTCACATAACTACAGTTTCTGCATTGCATCCCACTGGTTCACCACACTTAGACCCCAGATCAGGCGACCCTGTTTACCTTACTGTTCCCTGTGGCAGGGAGGCCCACATGTTAACTCCACAAATACCAGAAGAAAGTTGCCCCACAAATACTAGCACATTTCTGCAGCTTCCAGTGTGGCCCTTCAGATCCACCGGCAGCGCCTCTGCACAGTGAGGCTGAAAGAAACATGGAACCAGCCTGGAGAGATACTCGGCCAAGGAGAAAATTGAGTATTTGCCCAGGAAAGGGTTTGTGTATCTCACCGCCCTCCATCTGCTAGTTCGCTTACTTTATCTTTGAGTCTTCTTCACCCCCAACACCCCAGGCTGCTCGGTTGGGCCCAGACAATGCAAACCACAAATGGAAACAAGAACTCATCGTCTGCCTTAGGATAAAATTCTCATAGTCTGACTGAGCCATAAACTCCCCTGAGGCTGCAGAATGGCCCATCTGGGGTCCTTGGATGTGGAGGGCCAGGGATGCACAAAAACGTTGGTTCAGTTGCACCCCCTTGGTAAATCTCAAACTCACCTGCTGGCCCTCGGAAGGACCCACATTTCCAAAGGTTCTAAATTTCAGCACTGCTCTCCAAAGAGGCATAGGCCCCAGAGGCTGGCCCATGTGAATTAGGTGTGAGCGTGCAGAGAGCAAAGGGCTGTCGGATTCATGGGGAGATTTGTAAATTGCTACATCTGTAGAGCTGAGAAATTCCCAAGGCCTGGGAATCCAAGTCCCCAGATTTGATAGGCACTCTCCTAGGCTATGTCTACACTTGCACTTTTAAGTCAACTTTAACTAAGTCGACTTAGTGTGTCTACACTTAAAATTAAAGTCGACTTAAAGGGGAACTTACAAAGTCGACCTAGAGCGTCCACACTGGATGCTCTAGGTCGACTTTGTGGGGCTAGGGGGACCTTGGGCAGGTCCATGGTAGCAGGGGGGGACCCCCTGTGTGCAATGGGGCAAAGGGGGACAGGGACCCTGGCAAGGCAGAGCCCTGTGTGTGATGCTGTCTGGATTTAGGGAAGCATTTATGATATTATTTTCAATGGATATCTCATAAATGCTATAATCCATAGGAACTATGTCATGTAGAATGGTCCCAGGGAGTATCCTAATGAGCCATTAAGGACATAAAGAATACAATCATTGTGTCCTTAATGGCTCATCAGTTTACTCCCTGGGACCATATCACCTGGCAGATTCCTTAACATTAAGGAGACAATGGTTGTTCACACCCTCCCGTCTAAGACATTCCTCCAGAATGACACAAGTTAAAGTATGGATATAACATCAAATTCCTAACTTCTAATCAAAATAGAATTCCTAGACATAAACTACATAATCATTCCCAGCAAATTACTACCTTTCTATTGATACCAAACATGACATAGTTCCTATGGATTATAGCATTTATGAGATATCCATAGAAAATAATATCATAAATGCTTCCCTAAATCCAGACAGCATCACACACAGGGCTCTGCCTTGCCAGGATCCCTGTACCCCTTTGCCCCATTGTACACAGGGGGTGCCCCCCCGCCACCGTGGACCTGCCCAAGGTCCCCCTAGCCTCACAAAGTCGACTTTAATTTTAAGCATAGACACACTAAGTCGACTTAACTAACTAAGTTAAGTCGACTTAGTTAAAATTGACTGAAAAGTGCAAGTGTAGATATAGCCCTTCATATTAAGCCATATCCACTCATAACATTCCACAATAGTGGAGAAGGGTAGCAGGAAGCCAGGCAGGAACTGCACCATGAAAATGGCTCAATAGATACCTCTTCCCAAGCCCTGTATCTTGGCTCCATTCCAATCTCTGGAGACATCATAATTGTTGATGTGGACAATTCTGTCCTCATCCACCAACTGGGTCTCCTGGAAACCCAGGTAGGGAGCACTGAGGTGAAGGAAATCAGCCACACCCCCACCATCAGATTCCCAGCTGATTCCCAGGGCACAGTGCAGTGATACTGAGCTGAGATAGGATGGTGAGTTACGATATAGTAGTCCAGGCTGATGAGGATGAGAAGAAAGATAGAGGTGAATATGTCCATGGAGATGCAGGAGTTCAGGAGTTTCCACATGGCCATGCCAAAGATCCAGTGGAAATTTAGAAGGAGGTAGACTATGAAGAAGGGGGTCAGCTGGGGGAAGAGGGAGTAGCAGGAGACCAAGTCAAGGAACCAGAAGGTGATCACCATCCTCCTCATCTTCAGCCCAGAATCCCCAGATACAGAACATTACAAACTAAACCTACCAGGAAGGTGGCAAAAAGCAACATGGCAGAGGCCAGCTGAGGAGTCTTCAAAGCTGCTGGGGTCTGGCTGAAATTTCTATCCATGACTGGTGAGAAGGTCATAAAGCCTTGGTCCATGGTGTCCTGGGGAGTGAGAAAAAAGGGGTTGGAAGGAATAAAAGAGGAGTGGGGAAAGAAGTGTAGTGGAGAAGGAAGGGAGAAATAAGGGGGTGGGATGTAGGAAGGTACAATCAGAAAGGACTTCTCTGGGCACCCTCTGGTTCTCCAGAACATTGAGGTGAGGTACTCCCAGCAACAAAGCCGCAGCTGCTGGAACTCACAGCTACTAGATAGAGCTCTGGCCAGTAGAGAAGAGAAAGAGGGATGGTGGACATGGGAAGGGTAGGAAAAGGAACAGTTTAGTAGTGTGAATACACAGCTACACAGATAATAGGACATGGCTGTCATCTGCAGGACAGGCTAGCTCAGAGTAGTGGGGAATGGGTCATGGCATCTTTGGCCCCTAGGAGACACCAGCTCTGATCTGTCTCCAGGGCAGGGATTGCCTGGCTCAGGGAGCTGGAGATCCATGTTATTGAGACCTAACAGGCAGAAACTAGTGCCAGTGGAACTCACTGCTACAAGGTAGAGAAAAGGTGTCCCTCCCCGACACTGTCTCTTGTGCTCATCTGCCTGTCACAAGAATTGCTGCTGCACCCTCACTCTTGAAAACATGCAGGATTCTTCTCATTGTAACACAGGAAATCTCAATCTACCGAGCTGCTTCTCTACCCCACAGCTGTGCTGCCAGCCCTGCATCAGGGACCACTGAGCTATTATCTCTGTCTAGCTCAGCACCTCCCCTCCCACGCCTCAGCCTTGTTAGCATGGAGCTCCCTGTGCCTTGCAGAATGGCCTCATGGTTAGAGACAGGTAGATGGCAGCCAGAATGGGAGGAAATTAAAAGCAGGGAAATGTATGACATTGAATCCTAACATCTATTTTGATTTACTGTTACAGCCTGATATGACCCTCTGTCATACATTTCCCTGCATTTAATTTCCTCCCATTCTGTAAGTTTTCCATCTTCAATGCGTCTGACAAAGTGGGATTTTCTCCCACAAAAGTTCATGTGATAAATAAATCTGTTAGTTTTTTAAAAGTGCCAAAGGACTCTGTTTGTTTGTTTGTTTTTGCAATAGACTAACAAGGCTGTCCCTTTAGAACATGACTATATAGATCAGAACTCCCAACTCTGGGGAAATATGGAAGAAGGATGGGAGAGATGAAAGAGGAGAAGAAGGGAGAGTAGAAATGTAGGAAGGGAGAGATAACCAAGGGGGTTAGGAAGGCACCATGGGACAGGATGTTTTAAGGCACCCTCTTGTCCTCCAGAATATCCAGGCAAGGTATTCCCAGCAACAGTGCCACAGCCGGTGGAACTCACAGCTACTAGACAGAGCTCTGGACAATAGGGGAGAGAAAGAAGGATAGTAGGCATGGGAAGAGTAGGGAAGGGGACACTTACAAATTAAGTCCACTTAAACTACTCTGTGTCCCCACTGGGCTTTTCTTAAATCGACGTAAGCAGTTTCTTAAGGAAAAGTTAAGTTGACTTAATAACACCTCCCTTTAGGTCGACTTAACGCTTAAGATGACCTTATTAAGTCGACTTAAGCCACTATAGATGCAGAGTAGCCCTAAGTCAACCTCCATGGCCTCCAAACCTCCATCCCTCACCTCCCAGAGTTCCTGGCACAGGAAGAATCTGCCCTGGTCAACCACAGGATAGGACTCACCCTGACCACCCTGCTCCTCAGAGCTGGCCAGACCTGCGGCTTGGGAGCATGGCAGAGCAGAGCCAGCACCACAGGCAGGCCCCATCCTGGAGCCACCAGGAAATCCTTGACCTGCTGGCCATATGGGGGGCGAGGCAGTCACTTCCCAGTTGCAGGGCAGCCAACACAACTGGGAAGTGTATGCCTCCATCTCCCAGGCCCTGGCTGCCAAGGGCCGCACCCATGACACCCAGTAGGTTGGAGTCAAGATCAAGGACTTCCACCAGCCCTACCAAACGGCCTGGGAAGAGATGATCCAGACAGGGGCAGCCCCACCAGCTGCCAGTATTACCAGCAGCTGGATGTCTTTCTGGCCAGTAGAGTGGCAGCCTGCCAGCCCACACCATCGACTCTGCCAAGCCCCCTCCCTCAATGACAACCAGGAGGAGGACTTGGGGGACAAGACTGTGGTGCTGGAGAAGGGGGGGGGCAGCACCCAGCAGGAGCAGGAAGGCACCTCGCCAGCCCCGGAGCCAGCTGCCAGCCCGGAGTTCATCCCTGCCCTGACTGGGGACCAAGCCTCACAGGAGGAGGGAGAAGAGCAGGTTCCCCCTGCCGAAGAAGACCCAGGCAAGGGGATATTGCACCCATAAACCTGCTGCACCTGCTGGTGAGTGCTCCCTCCCTCTTCAACTCCCTCCCTCCCCATGGGCATGGCTGGGCATGCCTGTGGAACAGGGACTGCAGGGTCGAGGGGGAAGGTGCTCCCACAGGGGCAGAGGGGATCGGGGCTGTGTGGCAGGGGCGGGGGCAGGAAGAACCTGGAGGCGAGCGGTGCAGTGGCATGTCTGGAGTTGGAGTGGGGGGATGGTAGGTGGGAACACCAAGGCCAGACAGCGTGTGTCCAACACCGGTAGCACGTAGCCTCAGGAGAGACCCCCGTGGCAGGGCTGCCTGCAGCTCACCACCGTGAGCTCTGCACCTGACCTGGGCAGCATGGCACGCTAGCGTGTACTAAGGAGTCCCTGTCCCAAAGGACAGGGAGTGGGAAGCAGGGGGATGGTCAGGGGACAGCAGCTGCTGTCAGGCTGCACACCGCACCAGCTCATGGGAGGGACTCTCTTCTTTGCTTCTCCCCAGCAGCCCATGCACCCTTGACACATGGCACTCCTGGCGCTCCACCAGGCCTGATCACGAGGAGAAGGAGGGTGCATCACTCACGGGGGGAGCTCCTCGAAGACCTGGTCCGCATCAGCGAAGGGACCAAGGCACACTTGGAGACGTGGCAGGAGCAGGAGGATTCCTACTGGAGGGGTGAGCAGAAGCTGCACGAGCGCATGCTTGACCTCATGGAGAGGCAGACCCAGTCCCTGGAGCACCTGGAGGAGCGTCTGTTCCCTTAGGACCCTGCCCTGCTCCCCAGAGGCAGCCCTCCTTGCCGGCAGACCAGGACCTTCTGGAGGTCACTAGCACCGGCCCCTCCCCCTGACCCTCTTCACTCCCCCTGACCCCCCAAACACCTCACTCCCCCCAAACACCTCACTCCCCTGACCCTCTTTACTCCCCCTGAAACATCCCAACCCCCATTTCCCCCTCTAAATAAAAACCCTGAACACCGTTATACAGTGTATCGTGCTTTTTATTGATGTGGGGACAGGGGGGAGACGGGTGCATGGGGGGGGGAGATGCATGGGCGGGTGGTGGAGGTGACGGGGCCTGGTAGCAGGCGACACCTCAGTGCTCCTCGCTTTCGAAGTGGGCCCTCAGGGCATCGCGGATGAGCTGTGCTTGCCACTGGACCCACGGACTCCGGTGCAGGGTGTCGTCAGGCTGCTCGTACTGCACAAAATGCCACTCAGCCTCCCAGACGCAGGTCGCAGAGGTTGTGCAGGCACCAGCATGCACTGACAACCTCCAGAAGATTGCTCTCGCCGCGCTGCAGGCAGATCAGGAGGGCCTACCAACAGGCCTTCAGACGTCCGAAGCATGCTCGACAATGCTGCGGCACCAGTTGAGCCTCCAATCAAAGAGGTCCCTGCTGGCATCCATGCGGACTGTGTATGGCTTCATCAGCCAGGGGATAAAAGGGTAGGTGGCATCCCTGAGGATCAGGACTGGAACCTGCACGTCCCCGATGGTGTTTGTATGGTCGGGGAAGAAGGTGCCCGTCTGCATGTGCCTGTACAGGGCAGAGTTGCACAGGATCTGTGCATCATGCACCTTCCCCGGCCAGCCCACAGAGATGTTCTGGAGGATTCCGCGGTGGTCCACGAGGGCCTTCAGGACCACAGAGTAGTACCCCTTACGGTTGACATAGTCCCTGGCACAGTGTTCCGGGGCTAAGATGGAGATGTGGATGGCATCCACAATGCCCCCACATTTGGGGAAGCCGAGTCTGGCAAGGAGTTCGTGCAGGTTGCCCGGGGTGGCTAGGTGGGCTAGAAGGACCCAGTTGATTGCCCTGCAGACCTGCATGATGGTGGTCCCCGCAGTGACCTTCTCGATGCCAAATTGCTGGGCCACAGAGCGTTCAGAGTACGGGGTTGCCAGCTTCCACACATTGATGGCCAATCGCTTGTCTACGGGCAGGGTGGGTCGGAGTTGGGTGCCCATGTGCTGCAGAACCGGGGTGAGCTCGCGGACCAGCTTGAGGAAGGTCCGCTTGTTCATCCTAAAGCTCTGCAGCCACAGATCATCGTCTCAGGTGGTGAGGACGATCCATTGCCCACCAGTCGCTGCGGGCCTCACATACCCAGAAGCAACCAAGCACGGAGCGCAGTGCTGTGAGCACAGCAGCTTGCTCAGGCAGCAAGGCAGGGGGCAGGCTGTCATCTTCTTCCATGTTGGTGGGTTGCCAGACAGGCCTGCTCCACAGCCAAAGAAGCCTTGCCACAAGCTGGCATTAGTTGCACAGTTGCCTGGCAAAGCATAGGAGAAGAGGCTGGTACATGACCTGCTCAGGCTCCACGTTGCCAGGTGTGACCAGGGCCTCCTGGGATAATCTCCTGGATGTGCAAAAAGCAGGGTGTGACGAGATGCACATCTGTGCAGCTCTAGGGCATGACCTGTATAACTTTTCTGTTCAGTTTTGCAGTATAATTGTGTTATTTGATGCCCTTTACGCTATACCAGGTTCCTTTGTGAATGCTCAGAATGTGTTCCACGTGGCTGCCATGGTGCCATGTTTCCTACAGCAACATGTATGTACAGATGTAAAGCATGATACAGGGTTCAGACTCTCAGGACTCTTTCTAGCACAGTGGCTGGAGATTTACATGTCAAAGGGAATGCTAATGCCCTCCCTGGCTCAGGTAGAAGTGAAAAGAATCACACAACAGGACAGTGAGGGGAGGGGCTGTCAGCAGTTTGTAAAAACAAAGACACAGAGACTGTGACGGAGGGAGAAGCTGCAGGCTTTCAGCCTGAGAAGACACCATGTTGCAACCAACTTCAAGCAAGATCGGGGCCCTGCCTGAAAACAGGCAAAAAATGGCTGTAAAACATCGAACAGCCGAACACCATGCGCATAATCTTGGACTCTAAGGTCAGTTTAGGTAGAGATGTTAAAGTAGCATGCGGTTTATACCTTTTATTTGATAGTGGTCACTCCTGACTCATTTATAGCATGGTTCTGCCTTGATTGGCCATGTTCTCACTTGAAATCAAACTCTGATCAATAAACTAGTAGCTGTTTCACCTAAAGCTGTGTGGTCTTTAGAGGGTGTGGATGTGGGAGGCTGGGCACGATCCACTTCTTTGTTAAGTGGACGGACTTGAAACTAAGGCCTTGTACACACTGCAAAGTTATTGCGCGATAAAGCCCTTTATCGCGCAATAAGAAGCAGAGCGTACACACTGTACTTACAGTTTTTGCGCGTTAAGACCCGTCTTGTTGCGCAAGATGTAAACCACCAAAACGAGCGTGGTATCTCTTAATGCGGAATAGCTATTGCGCGACAGCCCGTGTGTGTACGCTTCTCGCGCAATGTGAACATTCCGGAAATGGCCCACAATTCCAATCCCGTCCCTTCTGCACCCCCGTCAGTACTCTATTGCCGTGACGTCATTTTTTCCCGACCTCCCCTTCTGTCCCGCGAATTTTTGAATTCCACACTCTCCCTTCTGGCTTGCTTTTCAGTGTTGCTGCCTCTGTGTGCTCCGTTCGCAATGTCTTCGCGGCGCAGCAAACGATCTCCGGCTTGGACGACAGCAGAGGTGATGGACTTGATAGGAATCTGGGGAGAGTCCGCCGTGCAGTCACAGTTACGTGGCAGCCGGCGGAATTTCGACATTTTCGGCCAAATATCTCAGTCCATGACTGAGAAGGGCTACGAGAGAGACACTCTGCAATGCCGGGCCAAGGTCAAGGAGCTGAGGATAACCTTCCACAGAGCCAGAGAGGCTAACCGGCGCTCTGGCTCCGCGCCAACAACATGCCGCTATTACAAGGAGTTGGAGGCGATCCTGGGAGGGGATCCCACAACCACCCCGACCTTGACCGTTGACACCTCTGCGACATCGTCAGAAAATGACAAGGAAGCTGAAGGCGAGGATGCTGTCCTGGACGAGGATGCAGAGGGGGAAGAGGACGAGGACGGTGACGACGGAGCCACTGAAATGGGGAGCCAGGAGTTATTCGCCACCCCTCCAGAGACCAGCTCCACGGATTCCTTAGGCACGCCTTCCCAGGAATCAGCCGATGGCAGCTCCGGTAAGTTGGCCTTACGGTGCTTTCCATTCTATCAGCTAAAGCTTAGCGGGTACAGGAAGAAAACGCGTTCTGTCCTCCTTTTTTCTGTCTTCTTTTGTGCGCGTAACAGATGTGGCGTGGGGACACTGTCATTACATAAAAACCGCGTCAATGAATGCCTCGATTGACAAGTACTCATCCCCTCTTAAGTCACTGAAAGCGCTCTCCAAATATTTCCAAATTCTTCTTTTAAAATTTGATGGTAGAGCGAGCCATCGCCCTCCCCCATTCATGGAGAATTTCCCTCTCATGCTCGCTAGCACTGCCGCGGGAAGCATTGCAGCGCACAGTCCTGCAGCGAAAGGTCCCGGCTTGAAGTCAGCCACATGCAGAAGATGCATTCTCGCTTGCATAGGCACTCTAAGCAGTGTCATATCAGCTTCTGTTCCAGCCATCTCTGACACAGGGTCAGAACAAGCAGTGTCAATAGTCAACTGTCCCGTGGAGCAACTCACAGCAACCCATCCCTCGCTTTGGACAATGGTCATAACCCCCCCCCCCCCGGTATGTACTCGCTGTAGTAGGCGAGGAATGTGTAGGGAGAACATCTTTCGTTGCACCAGACCAAGGTTTGAACAATAGCGGCATTTACAATGTTTCATATGTATGCAGGAACGACCTTCGATGGACAATGTACAGCTGCTGTGGACCGTCTGAGAAAGATAAGGCGGAGGCCTCGAAGGAGCAAGGAAGAGATCTTCAAAGAGCTCATGGATTCCCAGGAGGCATCCGCTAGGGAGACAAGGCAGTGGAGGAGGCAGTGCAGGCAGGACAGGAGAGAGAGCAGCGCAAGGAGGGAGAGGCAGAAGGATGCACTAATAGACATCCTTCACGAGCAGACAAACCTCCTGAAGACCATGGTTGGTCTGCTCCAGGCTCGCG
>ML686132.1:0-12138 GCA_007922175.1 Pelusios castaneus
GTGAGAAAGTTTTTCCTAATATCCAACCTTGACCTCCCCAGCTGTAATTTGAAACCATTGCTCCTTGTTCTATCTTCTGTTACCGTTGAGAACAGCCTAGCTCCCTCCTCTTTGGAGCAACCCTTCAAGTAGTTGAAGGTTGCTATCAAATCTCCCCTCAGTCTTCTCTTCTGTAGACTAAATAAGCCTAGTTCCTTCAGTCTCTCCTCGTAAGTCATGTGCCCCAGCCCCCTAATCATTTTTGTTGCCCTCTGCTGGACTCTTTCTAATTTGTCCACATCCCTTCTGTACTGGGGAGCCCAAAACTGGACACAGTACTCCAGATGCGGCCTGACCAGTGTTGAATAGAGGGGAATTATCACATCCCTCGATCTGCTGGCAGTACTCCTACTGATGCAGCCTAATATGTCATTGGCCTTTTTGGCAACAAGGGCACACTGTTGGCTCATATTCATCTTCCCGTCCACCATAACTCCCAGGTCCTTTTCTACAGCGCTGCTACTTAGCTGATCGGTCCCCAGCCTGTAGCAGTGCATGGGATTTTTCCGTCCTAAGTGCAGGACTTTGCACTTGTCTTTGTTGAACCTCATGAGGTTTCTTTCGGCCCACTGTTCCAATTTGTCCAAGTCTCTCTGGATCCTGTCCCTGCCCTCCAGAGTATCTACCATTCCCCCCAACTTGGTGTCATCCGCAAACTTACTAAGCACGCAGTCTATTCCATCATCAAGATCATTAATGAAGATGTTGAATAGAACCAGCCCCAGGACTGACCCCTGGGGCACTCCAGTCATTACCGGTTGCCAACCAGACATTGAGCCATTGATTCCTACCCACTGAGCCCGTTGATCTAACCAGTTTTCGATCCAATTTCGATTTTTTTTGTTTGTTTGTTTGCATTTCTCAAAAATGATTCCATTGACAAAATGACCACTACAGAGGTGCATTAGTGTCTCTATATTGTTAAAGTTCATTCAATTTTCCCCCTTAAACAAAAGATTCAACCTCTGAATGAACACTAGAATGTAACTTCCCCATGATCTGTGAGTAAAGATTTAACTTTCTGGAGCTTTTGAAGTAAATCTGTTACTGAGTTTGAGATAAAATTAGGACTGTTAGGAAATTAAAAAAAATATTGGAATTAATCACAAGATGTAAAAAAAGATGAAATTAATCACAGATTTAATTACCCTATCAAACAATAGTGCAAAAAAAATGTCTGAAGTTGGAACCAAAAAAACCTGACATCCCAAATCACTAGTCACTTTTGAAACATTATTCATGTTTTTGAACATGAACATTATTCATGTTGTTCCACAAAAGTTCAATAGAAGTTGATAAAATGAAATATATATATATATATACTGCATTTTATATATTATACAATATTCCAGAACTAATGTTTTGTTAAAGTGTCATTTGAGCCCTTGACTGATCCTGGAAGGTGGCTGAGGAAGGCCACCCCACAAGAGGTGCATCAACACTTACCAGTTAGGTCGATTTAAGGAGGCTTAAGTTGACCTAATTACTCCCTGTCCACACTGGGCTTTTATTTAGTCGACTTAAGCTGTTCCTTAAGTCGACTTAAGGAAAACTTAAGTCGACTTAACACCTAATTTTAGATTGACTTAAAGCTTAAGTCGACTCCTTAAGTCGACTTAAAGCCAGTGTGGATGGGGATTAGAGCCTAAATTGACATTATTAAGTCAATTTAAAGTGTTAAGTTGACTTAATAAGGTCGACAAGGGGTTTGTGTACACTAGAAAAAGTTAAGTTGACTTTAAGTCAACTTAATAAGGTCGACTTTAAGCCGACTTAACAAAGTCGACTTAACTTTTCTAGTGTACACATAGCCAAGGAGACTCCCTGGTTGCCCCATTTGTGCTTGAGATTCTCTCTGGGGTGTAGAAGGTGGATTTAGGAATGGGATTTTATATTATTGAGTTTATGTAGTTATAGAAATAGAAGTTTGTTAGGGTAGGCCCAAGCCTGAACCAGTTTTCAAAGGCCTTAGCATACAACTCACATGAACCAATGCCAGAACTCAGATGCCATATAGTCTGCCTCAGCAACCTTGGAAACTTACAATGTTACAAGGAATACCCTGCACATAGATGTGAGAACCAAGGGCTATGTTGCAAAGCCTTGTAATGGCTATGTTGCAAAGATTTGGCCCTGCTTAGAGCGTATGGGAACTGATAGCTATGTTGCAGATGTGTAAAAGCGTATGAGAGCCAAGGAGCATTGTTGCAAAGAGTGTAAAAGCGTATGGGAACCGAGGGGCCATGTTGCAAAGACGTGGGACCCTCTGAGAAAGCAGGAGGGGAATGGGAGGCACAAAACTCTATAAATATTAGTCCCAAAGATGGGGAGGGAAACAGTAGGCTGGACATGACTCAAGATGCCCCGTGGCTCCGGCTACGATAGCAAGTGGGGTCTGTTCAGAGAAGACAGAGAAAGGTCAGGTCCTGGTCTTGAAGCTGACTGGGCTGGCACGTAGGCCCGAGCTCATCAAAGAGAGGTCAGCACCTGATCCCCGATGGTGGCAAACTGACACGTTGGTACAGAGTTCGGTGAGTATCAAGAAGTCACCAATAGGCCTCAGTGAATACTGGTTTGATACTAGCTACAGGTATATAAGATATTAGTAACAGTAAAGGTAACAGAAGTATTTAGCACCCCAGGTCCTGGTGTTAGGACTAAAGTAGGTTAGCACCCTCACCCCTGAGAGTTTGGGGAGGTAGGTATAAGGTTAGGGAACAAGCAGTTTAGCACCCCAGCCTGGGAGTACAGGTAGATAGCCTGCCATCCCCTTTGAAGTTAGGGGCACCCCTTTGAAGCTAGGGGCAAGTGCAGAGTAATAAGAATAGTTTTAGTAATTAAATAGTTAATAATGCACATTTACTTTGATTTGTAAGGCCTGCTGCAGCACAATAATATTATTAGCATAACAGTAAAGTTTTTAATCTTGCAAGTTAAAAAGAGTGTACACTTACAACAAGAAAAAGTGCATAAGTGTTATTGTACTCATGATGATCTGCAATAAACATTTTATGCTTATAACTCTCCTGATTCCATTCCTATTTTCCCTGATGTTGTTAATCTTTAGTATTCCTTTACCCCCCTTGTTCTTCCCCTTATGGGAACAGTCCTATACTAATCACTTGGGTTATCGGCTGGCTCGGTTTAACCCTTTATAATCTGGTTCCCTTGACTACTGATGTACCTGTAAATGCCTCCTCTCCATCAGATCAAGGCCGGGCTATTATCCCGGTGGAAAAAGAACCTGTTGTCCAAGCGCGCCCCTCGATGAATACCACCCCGAGGGTAGATAGTGCGATGCATGGGGAACTTGAGCTAGTGTCGCCACTGGGTGCAGAGCTAGAGGACCATCTCTTCCTCCTGAATATACTCTTAGTCAGGCCCTTGACATCTTTTAATTCTTTAGTCAGAGCTGCAATTTCCTTTTTACAGGCGGAGTGGTCCGCTTTTTCCTGTCCATCTTTCAATTCCCAAATCATATGGTTTATGGCAGCACCTGACTCATCCAAATCCCAAGATAACTTCCTTATCTCTTTTTCTTTACTCAGGAGGGATTCATTAAGCCTAACTACTTGGCTTTCTAGTTTATTGACCTGGGTAGCATCACTAATTTCTTTCACTTTGTAGCATTCTTCTTTTCTAGCCCAATCGGCCTTTTGTAATTCTATATCTTTTTTTAAACCCTCAATTTCTGAATCCCTCTCTCCTATTTTCCCTTGCAGGAGATCTATATGCTCAGTTAGCTCTCTTGCCACCCCCATCAGTTCTTTGGCTATGGCATGCAAGCTGTACCATAGTGTCCATTTTTTTTTTCTGGAGGTGTGGTGTCCTTGGTTTCCTTAGGTCATTGTGGTTGCCATAGTGATAGATGGGTGGGTTGTTTTAGTGTTAGGAAAACCTGTTTGTCTGGTTTTGCCCTGCTGCTTGAAAAAACATACAGCACGGAGCTGAGAGTTTGCTGCCTCCTTATCAGATTATAATCCATCTATCCATATGGAGGGATGGGGTTTTGAACTCATAAACTCCTCCCACTCAACACAGGTCTGAAAACACATTAGCCCCTTTAAACAGTTCCACCTCCTATGGGTTTTTCTCTTTCCCCAGGAAATCAAGACTGTTTAACAGCATGTTTTTCTTTATTGGCTTAATCCATCCACCAACTCCAAACCTGCAGACCTTATTAAAATTCATCATGTTACTCTTTCAAGGATTAATCCAATTAAAGCTCTGACTGGGAGAAAACCCTTCCTTTAAATATGTCCAACCGCTTTACTCTGCCTCCCTGGCTCTATTGAATGTTGGCTCAGGGTGACTATCCCTTCTTGAGGTATTCTGTGATGGGACCACCCCTCCTTTATTCCTATAGAACAGGTCTATAAGGTTAGGGCTCTATTACCTAAAGTATTTTCCTGCTTGATCAACCCACTGTGTCCTGCAGTGGTCGCGAGTTGTTCAAGGAAAATTCCTTATGAGTCTGACCTGTATGCTGACAGGGTTCTGTTAAAGAATGTCCTATCACAGATGCTGCCAATGAGGTGTCTGTTATCTTTTCAGGTCTTGACTCTTTATGGGCATCTATCAACCCTGGCTGACTGAGGAGGAGAGCACACCACAGCCGATTAAAGTTCAAAACAACAGTTTATTAATATATCCCAGCTAAGTATAACATTTTTATTTCTCCCCCTGGATGTATCCCCCACTCCACAGTCCCCTATTTATGGTTAGTCTTTTCCTCTAGGCAGTTTGTTACGATCTGGTCACTCAGGCGTGGAGAGGGGATCCAGGAATCCATGGGGCTCAAACAGGATCAGGTAAGTCAGTGTCTATTTACTCCATCTGCTTCTGGGTCCAGGTCCACTGTCCTCCTTACCTGGTCTGTCTGCTTCTGTTACAGGTCTGGAGTCTTGGTCTGTAGCCATGGAAAAAGGACTGTCATCGGGCTGCCTCCAGAGCGGACCGCGAGCTTCTCTCCTCAGGTAATCACCTGAATGCTCTTCACTGGCCAATCCCAGCCCTGGATTTTTCCCACCAGTGGACCTGTCTTTAGAAACAACCCTCAGTCTCTGCACCCCGCTCTTCACTCCTTTGCACACGTCCCCTCTCTCTGGGCAGGCTGTCTGCCTTTGGCAATGAGCGAGGCTGGAGATGCTGCCAAGCACAATGGCACTCTGTCAGCTTTAGAGCTTGTCCATCTTCCCTCACGTCTTCTAAGGTACTCAAACATCATTCAACTTTTTAAACATTAAAAACTCTTCCTAACATCATTTGGAGAAGCTAAAAGAGTTAAAGGACCAGGCACCTGGAGGGAAAAACTTCAAGGCTGAGGGAAGAACCCTTGCCCAGGCAGCGGAGGAATAGCCCAGGGGAGAGAGCTGCAGTGTTGGATACAGTCAAGCAGCACAGAGCTCCTGGGCTGGGACTTGGAGTAGTTGGGGGACCCAGATCCTTTCCTAGGTAACCCATTCCAATTCCAATGCTTCCCCACCCTCCTAGTGAGAAAGTTTTTCCTAATATCCAACCTCAACCCCCCCCCTCCCAGCTGTAATTTGAAACCATTGCTCCTTGTTCTGTCCTCTGTTACCACTGAGAACAGCCTAGCTCCCTCCTCTTTGGAGCACCCCTTCAAGTAGTTGAAGGTTGCTATCAAATCTCCCCTCAGTCTTCTCTTCTGTAGACTAAATAAGCCTAATTCCTTCAGTCTCTGCTCGTAAGTCATGTGCCCCAGCCCCGTAATCATTTTCGTTGCCCTCCGCTGGACTCTTTCTACTTTGTCCACATACTTTATGTTGTGGGGAGCCCAAAACTGGACACAGTATTCCAGATGTGGCCTCACCAGTGCCAAATAAAGGGGAATTATGACATCCCTCAATCTGCTGGCAACACTCTACTGATGCAGCCCAATATGCCATTGGCCTTTTTGGCAACAAGGACACACTGTTGGCTCATATCCAGCTTCCCGTCCACCATAACCCTCAGGTCCTTTTCTACAGTGCTGCTACTTAGCCGATCGGTCCCCAGCCTGTAGCAGTCCATGGGATTTTTCCGTACTAAGTGCAGGATTTTGCACTTGTCCTTCTTGAACCTCATGAGGTTTCTTTTGGCCCAGTGTTCCAATTTATCTAAGTCTCCCTGGATCCTGTCCCTGCCCTCCAGCGTGTCTACCATTACCCAGAGGCGTTGTTGCCGTTGGGCTCACAGGGCATCGGCCCCGGGTAGAATAGCCTGAGCCCCAGATCTATTTTCCCCAGCAGGCACATGATCAGACAGTCTGTTTGCAGGGGAGGTGGAGCTAAGCTGGGAACAGAGCCAGCTGCAGCTTGTAGCTCACTCACCTAGCAGGAAGAGAAGAGGGAACTTTAAATCCTCTCTCCCCTGCTGCACCCGCTCAGCCACGCAGCTGACTCCCCTCCATCCTGTTTTATTTAGGAGCAGCTTCTTCTACACAGCACCAGTAAGTACTGTGTGTGTGTAGGGAGGGGGAACCTGAAAGTGGGAGCAGGGGGATTAATCCCCAGGTCAGTCTGGTGGGTCTGGGGAGCAGGATGGGGATCATTCCCTGCCCATGGGTAGGTGACTTGGTGACCAGCCAGAGCAGCAGCAAGTTGTAGGTTGGGGATCGTCTTCCCCCCCTTCTCCAGCGTGGCAGGTGAGGACTGGTCACTTCCCCCCCACTTGTACAGTGAGGTCAGTTGAGGGGTGGGTGGCCTGGGGATCATCCCCCAGCCAGGAGTGCCAATAATGACCTTATTTATGAATTCTGCAGACCATAAGGTACACCTAAAATTTATTCTGTGCTTTGAAATGTGGTTTTCTTGTTTGTTTGTTGTTAATTAAGCAGGGGGTGGAGAGTGACTGGAGGAAATGGAGTTGTGTTTTTAAACTACTTTCTTGTGTTTTGAGTTCCTCCTGCCCATTCCAGGGTGTGAGTATGTAACAATTTAGGGTTGCCCTCTCTCCCACAGGTATTGGAAGGTGATTTTGGCCCCTAGTGCAGGACCTGTCCCCCACCTCTGCCCCCTCACACTCTGTCCATTAATTAACCCTATCCCCTCAGTTCTGTCCCCAATCAAACCCCTTTAATTCAGGGATCAGTTCAGTCCCCCAACCTCCATCAGCTGTCCCCCACCCTGAAGCCACAGTACAGCTCCCCCATCCTCAGCTTTGATCCTCTTAGGGATCTTCATCCTCCCCAAGTCTGAAGGGAGATGGATTTCAAATGGAGTCCCCTTTCTCCCACTTCCCAGGCTGGCAGGGGAGCAAATGCCAGGGCCTGGGGAAAAAATCCTAAGATTTGAGATTCTATTGGGAGATCATGAGTGAAGCTTATTTTTACCTGCTAGAAATCGTGTTATTTTATGTGCTTCAGTTTTGGCCTGTGTTGAAAAAGCCACAGTGGACTAATGCTTGTTATTTATGCAGGCTTAAAGTAAAAGTTTCAAATGCAAAGACTAGCCCCTGTAAGTATTTTGCAACTGCAGATCATCATATCAATTACCTTAAGCGAAAGTCAACCCTGATGTTGCAGGTGGGATGCCCGAGGACGGGCTGGAGCTAGCAACAGTTCGTTTAGGTTCGTTGCCCGGAGTGCGCAGCACCAATAACCACACCAGGGCGGAGAAGAACACTAAGATTTATTTGAGATCTCAAGTAGGCACACGAAGACAGGCACGTCTCAAATCATGCGCATCCCACCCCCATTGCAGTGACCCTTATATAGACAGGTTGTTTGCTTCAATACTTTTCTCCTTGTACGCGGTGGAAGTACTCTCTCCTTTCTCTTAGAGAACAAACTGACCGAGTTCCACTGGTACTTTCAAGGCTTGTTATCTATTTTGCTTCCTGAAATCGGGGGAACATCCTTATATGGTTGGTGTTATTGTGTCCCGGCTGCCTCTGAGTCTGGAGCGAAGGAGCTTCATCGGTGCTATGGCCTTCCACCCCCTCGAGTTACCCAGTGCGCGACCCCAGATGCAGCCAGGGGCATCAACACTGGTATAAGACGCTGTAACACACATGATTTTAATGACACTTCTTGGACCAGTTTTTTAAAAGTAGGGCCCCAGAAAAAAGCTATTTCACACTTCCAAGTGTCTTGTTATCAAACTTTCCATCCCCTCCCTTTTTCCAGGTGTGACTCTCTGAGGTTCTTTGTTCCCTTCTCCTTGTTAGGTGATTCTCTTTGTTATTTACATTATCTTTTGTCATGTATCCAATCTCATCAGCTTTCATGCTGTGAAAGAGAGACTCCACCCAGAGCCATATGAAATACCTGGGATGTTTCAGATCTATACACACACACATGTGATGCTGCAGGAAACATGATCCCATAATAATGCAGAGCATGTTTATGAGCATTCAGAAAGGAACCTTGCTTGCGTGGCACATTTTGCATCAAACCACACAATTACCTGGCAGGAGTGAAAGCAAAGTTATACAGATCATATCACACTGTGCATCATATGACAGGGTGGACTGGGGATCACAGCCCTTCTGCGCTCTCCCCTGGCCCAGGTGGCAAGTGTGAGGTGGGGTTCTCCCCCCCCCCCTCCAGCCAGGGACCCCCTCTGGGCCTGGGTCCATCAGTCCAGCTGGGCATCGCCCCTCCTCCCCATGCAGAGAGGTCAGTTGGGGATGAGTGGCCCAGGGATCATCCCCCAGCTGGGAGTGCCAATGCTGGCCTTATTTATAAAGATGAAATCTGCAGACCAGCACCATATTGTGCACCTAAAATTTATTCTGTGCTTTGAAATTTGGTTTTCTTGTTTGTTTGTAATTAAGCAGTGGGTGGAGGGTGACTGGAGGAAATGGAGTTGCTTGAGTTCCCCCTGCCCATCCTAGGGAGTGAGTACGTGACAATTTAGGATTGCCCTCTCTCCCACATGTACTGGAAAAGGTGATTTTGGCCTCAGGTGCAGGATCTGTCCCCCCACCTCTGTCCCCTCATCCCTTGCCCAGTAATAAACCCTGTCCCTTCAGTTCTGTCCCCATTACTGTCAGCCCAATAATGCTGCGTTTTTAGTTTGGACTCTGCCTTTCCTATAAGAGTGGGCTTACTCTGTTTTGGCTGTTGTCCTTTCTGCTTTGTCTCCCCAGGAGAGGGATTGGGAGCCTGGAAGGAGCTGTGGGGTGAGAGTAGGGAACAGTGCAGCAGCATTCTCTGCCTTTTCTTCAGTTCACTCTGTTGTCTTCTCTTTGGCTATTTGCAGGGGAGGCACAGGCTGGCAGCCTGGCTGGCTGGGTCTGCTAGTTTGGTGTGATACCGCTCATGGCACCACACTGGCAGCCCCAGGCAGTCTACCTGCTTGCCTTGTGAATTCCCCAACCTCCTCCACCTGGTTTGTCTGCACCTGAAAGCTGGGACCTGGCCAGAGCCTTTTTCAATGTCCTGCCTTGCGGCATATTCAGGTGTGTGGCCCAGGGCTGGAACAGCATGGGAAAATGCAGCTGCCGTGCTGCCTTTCCTGGGGCCCTCCATCCAGCTGCACTGCTCCCTGCCACCCTTCCTCTTCTCCCCACTCTCCTGCTCCACCACCCTCCTTCCCACTCCTGTTTGCTGAGTTCCTTGGCTCCTGATATTCAGCCACGGGAACCTGGAGGGGATGGGGAATGTTGTGCCTTGTCAGACAGGGAGACACATTTTATGTGTCCTTCTGACATGGTCTGACTTTTTAAGAAAGATTGCTTCTGTTACTGTTCTTAATACAGATGAGTATGAAGGAGTTGTATTGCAACCCAGCATTGGGTGGAGCCTGGGGTGTGGGTTTGTTTCTGAGTGTGTGTGTGCGGTTGTGAACTGGGAAGGGGCCTATTGGCTTGGCCAGGGGGTGGGGCCTAGCTGGGGGAGGGGCCTGGGGGTGTGGCCTAGCTGGGGGGGGCTAGCAGGGAGTGGGCTGGGGGGCCACAGCCCTGGATCTTTTTGCTATCCAGCAACGCCCCTGCCATTCCCCCCAGCTTTCTGTTATCCTTCACATTCCTTGCTAGCTGCAACTCCAATTGCCCTTTGGCCTTTCTGATTTTATCTCTACAGTCCTGAGCAATATCTTTATATGCCTCCCTTGTCATCTGCCCAAGCTTCCACTTCTTGTAAGCTTCCCTTTCATGTTTCACCTCATCCCAGAGTTCTCTGCTAAGCCACACTGGGCGCCTTCCACCTTTGCTGTTTTTTCTGCACATCATAATGGTATCTTCCTGTGCTGTTAACAGGGTTTCTTTAAAATACAGCCAGCTCTCTTGGACACCTTTCCCCTGCAGATCAGCCTCCCAAAGGACCCTGCTCATCAGTTCCCTAAGGGAGCCAAAATCTGCTTTTCTGAAGTCCAGGGTGTGTGTTCTGCTTCTTTCCTTTCTTCCATTGATCAGGATCCTGAACTCTACCATCTCATGGTCACTGCTGCCCAGGTTGCTATTCATTTCTACTTCCCCTATCAGTTCTTCTTTGTTTGTGAGCAGCAGGTCTAGAGGTGCAAGGCCCCTAGTTGGTTCCTCCAGCATTTTTACCAGGAAGTTGTCCTCAACATCTTCCAAAACTTCCTGGATTTCCTGTGCACTGCTGTATTGTCCTCCCAGCAAATGACAGGATAATTGAAGTCCCCCATGAGAACCAGGGCCTGTGATCTGGAAACTTCTCTTAGGTCAACTTACTAATTCCCCATTCAGAGAAACCACTTTGTTAACTTTGACTTAACAAAGTCAACCTAACTTTTTCTAGTGTAGACATAGCCTATGTGTCTTCAATTATTTGTACTATAGTGTCCAGAAAGTGGGTCTCCTGTGTGGAGTGGTCCAGGCTGAGGTTGGTGGTGGGGTAGAAATCGTTGAAATCTTGGTGGAATTTCTCAACTGTCTCCTTTCTATGAGTCCTGATGATGAAGATGTCATCAATGTAGTGTAAGTAGAGGAGTGGCACTTGGGGATGAGAGCTGAGGAAGCGTTGTTCTAAGTCAGCCATAAAAATGTTGGCATATTGTTGGGCCATGCAGATGCCCATAGCCGTGCCATTGACTTGAAAATATAAATCATCTCCAAATCTGAAATGGTTGTGGGATGAGTACAAAGTCACAAAGTTCAGACACGAGGTGTGCCCAGGGCTATCCTTGGGGGGGGTGGGGTGGGGGCGAATGGGGCGATCGTCCCGGGCCCCGCAGTTATGTGGGGCCAGCCCGCCCTCCCCTCCCCCCCGGCTGCACGTTTCGCTGTGCCCCCGCTGCCTTTGGGAGTACTCCACTCCCCAAGGTGGAGCAGGCAGGCCCAGGGGTGGGGCAGGGGCGTAGGGCCCAGCTTCTGGGGTGGCCTGCTGCCTGCCCCACACACAGTCGCATGCAGCCAGGGCCAGCCCTCACTGGCGCTGTGGGGCCTCAGCTGGGGTGCCGGTCCCGGGCAGCCTGGGGTCCTGGCTGTGGCCGGGGTGGCGGCAGTCTTGGCTGGGGCCAGCTCACAGCCGCAGCTGGAGCCGGCTCCCCCCTGCCTGGCTTTGGCTTTCCCGGCCGGAGCTGGCTCTTCCCGCCACCCGGCTGGCGATGTTGGCTTCCCGGCCCAGGGCCGGCTCTCCCTGCCACCCAGCAGGCGGCCTCGGCTTCCTGGCCTGGGGCTGGCTCTCCCTGCTGCCCAGCGGGTGGCCTTGGCTTCCTGGGGTCAAGGCTGGGGCCAGCTCTCCCGGAGGCGGAGCGGGCCGATGTGCCACGCTCCCCTACAGCATGGGGGGGGGAGGGGCACCTAGGCCGATTGGCCCTGGACCCCGCTCCCCCTAAGGGACGGCCCTGGGTGTGCCATAACATCATCTGGGATATTGTTCCTGATGGTTTGTAATCCGACTTTGTGTGGGATGTTAGAATGCCAATGAAGATCACCTACATTCCCCCCAAGTCAAACCTCTCTAGCACATCATCAAGGATCTATAGCCTAACCTACAAGATGACCCCTTATTCTCTCAGACCTTAGGATGTAAGGCCTCTCCTTGCTTACAGACACCACCCAACCTTAAACAAATACTCACCAGCAACTACACACCATACAACAGAAACACTAAGGCAGGCACCTATCCCTGTAACACACCTGTGGGGATTTATTCAGCATACGCAGATATGCTGACGCTGTAATAGA
>ML686132.1:12148-27587 GCA_007922175.1 Pelusios castaneus
ATCAATAAATGTTCTTGCTGCAATCATATTGGTTGTTCGTGCTTGATCCAGGCCCGCCACGGTCTCGACACATACCCTGTTGCCAACTCTGCCTATATATCTACTCAAGTGACACGATCGTAGGACCTAATCAACCAGCCACTCCATCAAGGGCTCATTCACTTGCTCATCCACCAATGTTTGATATGTGACATCATGTGCTAAGAATGCCCCTCTGTATTATACACTGATCAAACTGGACTCTCTGCATAAGAGAATAAATGGACACATATCAGATATGAAGACTGGTGACATTCAAAAACCAATAGAGGAACACTTCAACCTCCCTGCACATTCTGTGAAAAACATGTCAGTTACAGCGCTTCAACAAAAATACTGAACTGACCTTATGATTTACCCTTCTCTGTATTTATTTATTCACCTGACATGCTACAGTGTAGTTAGTTAACCTTAACAGAAAATGTCACTGCTCAGTCCCCTATGATAGTGATACTAGTGCTGGCCTATGACTTTGCTGCACAAGCGTATGGTTTTATTGGAAGTATGAGTGAGGGTGGTCAAGTGTGTGTGTGTTCTGGGAAATTTTTGCGGGTGTGAATGAGCGGTGCACGCTAAGAGGGGTTATTGTGGGTTTCGGGTTATTTTGTGTGCTGGTTGTGTTTATGTCTGGAGTTTTTTGCTGTATGTGACCAGGTGTACTTATCCTGCACTAGAGATGAACAGATTAAGCCAGTCCTCCTGGCAACAGAAGTCACACCCCTGGTGTGCTCCAACTGCTGCAGCAGTATAAAGGGAGCAGCCCAGTTCATGTGAGGTGGGATGCCTAGCAGGGAGGACATGGTAGAAGCTCCAGGCTGGGATCCAGAAGGCCCTGCAGCCACCCCATGGCAACCTAGCCTGCTGGCCACCACTATGCCTGCCACAGGAGTTGGGGACCTGAGATGGAGGCTTCAGGTATCAGGGTAGGAAGTGGCCCAGGGGAAAGACTATCTACAACTCTTAAGGAGACAGCATGTTATGGCAGGACCTTCTGCTGTTTTAGTGACCACTCCAAGTCACTGATAAGGCCTTTAGCAAGGAGGATTTGAGGCCCCTTCCCTTGTTGCCACCCCTCCCCATGGTGGCCCTCCCCTCTTTCTGGTCCACTGGCCAGAAGACACCCAGCCACTGAATGCAAGGCCCACCACGGACTCTGGCCATGAGGCTGCCCGGCCCCTGAATGCAAGGTCTGCCATGGCCTCTGGTGTGAGGCTGCCTGGTCCCTGACTCTGAGGCTCACCACTTTACCCCTTTCTGGGGTGGCAGGATCCACAAGCACCACAACATTGTGGTACTTTGTGTAAAGGAGTAAATGTAGGGCTGGTTGTGTTGATTTATTATGGAGAGTTTTTGAGGATTTTGTGTTGTGTTGGGAGATTTGTGCTGATTTGTGCAGGTGATGAATAAGGGGTGTGTGCAGTGAGGGGTTACTGTGTGTTTGGGGTAAGTGTATGTATTGATTCAGTTGAGTGTTGTGCTGATTTGTGAAGTGGTGAATAAGGAGGTGATAGTTCATTTGTGTGTAAGGCATTCTTGAGAATATTGTGTGTTTTGAAGGTTTAAATGAGGTGTGTGTAATGCAGGAGCATCTACATTTTGTTGAACTTATTATGTATGCCGATTGTGTTGGGTAGGTAATTGTTGATTTGTGAGGTTGGCAAATGATGAGTGTACATTACGGTGAAGGAATCGGATGTTTGGGGCTATTGTGTATGCTGGTTGTGTTGTGTGGATGGTGTCACAGGCTGGATGGCCCTTTTTTGGGAGTAGTGTGCATTTAAATTAGTGACCCCAGGTGTTAGAGAGGGAAGAGAACTCAGTGGGGGAGAAGACCCTGGGGAGAAGAGCAAGGGGAATTCCCTCTCTTTGGGAAGTGCCTGATAAAAGCAGGCTGGAGAGAACCACAGGAAGGAAGTCACCCTTCTGTGGCAGCCCCGGAAATAAGGCCTTAAAGAGCAGGGCATTCCCTTGGAAAAGCTGCCAAAGCCCTTGGGGAGGGAAGAAAAGGGGAACACTGCTAGGAAAAAGAATCTCCAGGAAAATGGCCTGGAGAGCAATGTTCAGCCAAAGGAGGAAAGAAGGAGCGCTGTAGTCCCTAGCAGTAGGAGTGCAGAACAAGAAACTTCAACACAGTCCAAGAGGGACACTGACTTGGTTTGTTCAGATATTCTGTTTATTTCTTTAATTGGACTTTTGCTGCCCTGGAAGGGGACAGAACAGAAAGGTGACTTAGCTGGAGTGCTAAACCATGGAAGACAGAGAGAGCCAAAGAAACGGAACCATGCACTGCTGAGAGATGCTACAGCAGTGAGTGGAAGCACAGCGATTGTGTTTATGTATGTAGTGGATGGGTGGTTGTGCTGTAGGATTTTGTGTTGAGTTCTATGGATCGTGAATCAACTTTTGAAGAACTGTGGTAGTTTGGCCAAGTAATCCACCTTGTTTGCAGTTTCCCTCATTTTAACTCATTCCCTCATTTTGACGCATTGTAACCAATGAAATTGTTGTATGTAAACGTATCTGTAGAGTTAAGGTGGTGATTGCTTGTGTTACCTCTGATATCACAGGCTATGTCTACACTTGCAAGTTAGTTCGAATTAAGGAGGCTTAATTTGAACTAATTTAAGCCCTGGCTACACTAGGCTTTAATTAGTTCGAATTAAGGGCTTCCTTAATTCGAACTAATAACTTCGAATAGGCTATTCGAAGTAAGGGTTAATTTGAACTAGTTAATTCGAATTAACCAATGTGGCCATGTTAGTTCGAACTAATTGCTTAGTTCAAACTAACCGGCCCATTGAATTCAATGGAAATTGCTAATTAGTTCAAACTAATTTTTTCTAGTTCAAATTAAGTTAATTGGAACTAACTAAAATTAGTTCGAATTAGTTAGTTCGAACTAACTAATTCGAACTAATTTTAGTAAGTGTAGACATAGCCACAGTGATTTAGGAGTCCTGGCACATCTTATTGTTTATATATATATATATATATATATATATATATTAGATCCCACACATTCTAACTGGTCTATAATATCTATGAGGGAGCAATGAATAAGCCCTTCCCCACTTTCTTCCTAATCATTGTGAAAAGGAGCTGTAAGACATGCTGATGGCCTCTTGCATAACTGGTTCCTGGTTGGAGATGGAAAAAGTTACACAGATGCCGTATTGTTTAGTTGTCAGCTGTGTAGGCATTTTGGGGTGTGTCACATGCTTTAGTTTTGAACATATCCCCTTCTGTATTTATTATCATTTATGCTAGCCAGGCATTGTATGTGTATCTTTACTGAAAAAGGCAGTTTTATGGATGGGGCTCAACTGGTTGAATGATTCTCAACTGTATTCCTCGATTTCTCTTCTCTATTTATTTGTACGGTGAAATGGAATTTTGCCCTTCTATAGACAATTTTGAAAGTCTGGCTTTCTGTCTCCTCTTCTTCAAAATGATTTCTAGTGAAGCAAGATGGCCCTTGTTAACATTGTCTTCCTGATACTTGGGACTGTTTGACTAAATGAGGCTTATATTTTACATATGGTTCTGTTTAATTCATAAGACATTTTGCACAAATTAATTTCAATGTTATTTATTTTTTAATTGGAAAAATCTTTTGAGTTATAAACAACTTCTAACTCCAGTTGTTTCTTTTCTTTTCTTTTCTTTTCTTTTCCAATAAGAGATTGTGCTGGGCAGGGCCACTGTTCCACGGAATAGAGATTCAGGGCACAGGCTCCTGATCTCTTCCTTCCCCGCTACCCCTGGTGCTCTTCCCCCAGCCCCGTGAACCTTCCCCTGCTCTCCAGGTCCCCCAGGCTCCACACACAAAGTCCCGGTCCCGCACACCATCCCCGGCCAGTCTAAGCCCTGCACACCTCACCCCTGGTCCACCCAGGCCCTGTGCACTGAGCGCCTGCCATTCCCCCACCCCTAGGCCCCAGACACCTATCTCTCTGCCCCAAGCCCCTTTCTCTGTCCCCCTAGGCCCAGCTATTTGCTGTTTCTGGAGCTCAGTCAGGAGCTTCTAGATGTTGAGCCTGCTCCCTCCCTGCAGAGGCAGCATTTACATTTCCTGGGCTACGTGCCTGGGATGCAGTAGGGCTGGAGATTTAAAACTGCCCCACTGATCCCAGCTCCCAGGCACAGCTTGGGGCACTCCCCAAAACATTTGGAGCCGTGCTTTGTGTGCCCATGCCCAACGATACCACTGGCACAGGGCAGGAGATTTAAAAGTGCCCCAGCTGGCTCCAGCTCTCAGGCTCCTGCGGCAGCTTAGGGCACTCTGTGGGCAGGATGAAAGCCCTTGATGGGCCAGCCTGCAGACCACAGGTCGGACAAGCCAGAGCTATACAAAGAGCCCAGAGTGCTTTTCCTTGCACATGTGCCTTGGGCTTGTGTTTGAAACACAGGCTGTATAATCCCCATGGCAGAAACTATAAAATGCAGCTTTGGCCTCTTCATTTTGTCTTCATTCTTGCTTCTTACCTCTGGATCAACTATTCTACATTTGAAGCTGTGAAACAAAGGATTGAGACCTATCCAGGTACTGGATGTACTCTAGAGGAATTATATAAGCCAGGGGTGTCAAAGTCATTTGCTATGGCAGGCCAGATTTTACTTAAATGTACTTCAAGTGGGCCATACATAGCATAAATCAAAATAGTATTGTACTCTTGTGTGAATCTATGCCCCATGGTACCATTCTCTCTCTCACTCTCTCTGTTAGAGAGAGTGTGTTCTTGCAGAGCACAGTCTTGCATACCCAGCAATCTGTGATGTCGTGAGACCTGACACTCGCAGCATTGTGGAGTCCTGGGTATGCAAGACCTCTTTCTCTGTTAGGGAGAGAGCATGGTCCTGCCATGTTTGACACCGCTGACAGGGCTGGCCCAAAGGTTTTTGGCAGCCCTGCAAGCTATGATTTTGGTGCCCCCTCCCCCACATATTATAAGAGATAATGTAAAAAATTTTCTTCCATCTAATTTGGTACCCCTTAAATCCTGGTGCCCTAGTTCACTTATATGATTGGGCCGGATGTGCTGATATAAGCCTTCAAGCTCCACAGTTCTGCTAAGAACCTGATACAAATAGACTTTGAAGTCATTCATATGTATCTGATTGCTGGGATCATTTAACATTTGTCATCTTGATTGTCTCTTTCCTTTTATAATGAACCTTTAGTTTTAGTTACTTAAAGGATTGGCTGGCAGCGTGGTATTTTGGGTAAGATCCAAAATCATATTAATCTGGTAATGTGGCTGACTCTTTGGGAATCAGGAGAACATTTTGGTAAAGGGAATAGAGAAATAACATCCTTTTGCTGGAGTTAGTTGCTCATTGGGAACCCAAAACTGAAATGCAAAAAAGGGGACTGTGTATTTCTTTTTTTGGAACTTCTTGATAACCAGTGTGGGGAATCAGAAGCATTGTTTGTGACTGGTTGGTGAATCTAACTTCAGTGTTAGCCATCAGTTTTTGGAGGATCTCCTCTCCTTTTTTCAGCCTGCCCTGATATTGGCATTTTCAGGGTGCTATTGTAGGCATCTGTAAGTCACACAAACATCATACAACACTTTATGAGTTTCAAACTCTTTATATAACTCAGATCCTAACAGGCTTCACTGTGCTGCTTAATATAGTACTCTAGTACAATACTATTCTATTTGTAATTTATATGAAATTTATTACTGTGACAATGCATGAACTATTTGTATTCTTGCTGTTGAAAAACTCTTAAATAGGCTCTGCTGTTGATATCTAGCTAAAATCCACTTCTTAAATTGATTTGATTTAGTATGTAAATCTATCATTTATCTGATAAATCATGTCATGAACACAGTGACCATATGATGAATGGATTGCTTAATTATATAGATGGGTGATAGCTCATAGGCCTTAGGCAAAATATATGAAATATTTTTTTTAGTATGTTGGTAGAAAGATGACATAAATCTCAGTAAAATGACACTTCCCTTGTTGTATTGTAGTGAGGCTTTCAGTGAATGATGCCTGTTAGCTAGTTTACTTTTGGTGGTTCTATGTACTCAGCCTCATTTTTTCTTCATTCTCCACACTGAACTATCAGATTCATGTTAAGATTCTTGCCACACTTATTAGTGAATAAATATAAGGACCATCAACCGAAAATACTTTGATTAATGGTTCAATATCCTTTTATTTTAGATTTAATTTGCTAGGCAATTTACTTTTTTCTGATTCAGCTGCAAAGCAGATTAGCTTTTTCTTAAACTGCTCTAACAATGCAGATTCTTTTTGAATTTCTGAATACATTTGACAGTCTGGAGACTGAATTTTTCCACTGATTCAATTTTACAATTAGTTTCATAGTTTAAAATAGTAATTTTTCACACACTGATATGGCAAGTTCAAAATGAAGTCTGGAAGATACAGTTTGTGCATATTAGCAATGGGCAAACATCAAGAGATTCAGAGGTTTATACAGACTTTCAAAAGTTTGGATGCTTATTTCAAAAGTTTGAGAGCTCCCATCTCCTTTGTATCTCAAATGTTAAAAGAATTGGCTCACCACACTTATTCAGGTTCTTTTACTTAGAACTTATGTCAGTGCACCAGAGATCTGTATTGAGCCTAGATAATTTACATCAACATTTTGGGAGCTGGGTATTGGCATCAAATTTTTTGATTATAGGCAGTGCAGGGCATATAGTTCCTTCGACTCACATTATGAAACTCTGATTTTGGTTTTCTGCTATGCTAGCAGATTACGCTCTTTAAGGCTATCATTATAGGGAATGATTTCTAATCCTTTAATCATTCTCATGGCTCTTCTTTGTGTACATCTCCAATTTATTTGAGGTGCTTCCTTAGTTGCTACAAGAGGTACTGAGTCACACCACAGGCTGGTGGGAAATTTTACATTCTTCCACCTTGTCCAGAGTGGCCCTCGCTATTAATGAGGCTCTCTTGGACCCTGTCACCTGAATGCAGCCACCCTACTAGTAGTCCTGAACTATCTGTTGGCTCTCAGGGAGTCAGGGATGTCTGTTAGCTTGCTGAAGAACCACTCAGAAGCAACTGCAATCTTCCACTAGCAGGAATGATACTAAATCTTCTCTTTCCTGATTAAAAAAAATTTCTCAAGGGCATATCCAAGCCCTTTCCCTAACTCAGACTTCCCACCCCACAATGGGATCTCAACCTACTGTTAAAAGGTGTGACTTTTGAACCCATGGCCATTTGTTCCTTAACTCACCTTTCCATGAAGATGGAATTCTTGATCCCCATCAGTTCAGCAAAAAAGATAGGGGAAATAGTGGCATACTCCCCCCTTCCCAGTGTCTTCCCTGACAAAATTACCCTCAGCCCAAGTTCACATCTGAACTTGCTCATGCTCTGTATGAGATCAGTGTCCTCTTTTGTCACCTTCTCCAAGGGTATCCCTGTATCAGAAATCTGCAGAGCACTACTTGGGCATCTGCACATACCTTTGCAGAACACTATGCCATCCTGGGAGCCTTGGCTGCAGATGCCAGATTTAGGGCCATGGTGCTATTCAGGGGAGCACCCACAGTGACACTACTCATAGATGAACTTATTCACCTTATGCAGTAACAATGGTTTTTTTTGAGGTGAGCGTCCCTGTGGGTGCTTGTAATTGGCTCTATAAACCCCATTTGGGACTTAAGCAGGGGGGTGCTTCCCTTCCCTGCAAACAAATGGAACTGCCACACCCAGGCTCAGGCCTTGTACACACGATCACTTTATCACACATTAACAATCATTACCGCGCGATACCAACAACAGCGTACACACATGCAATAGGGCTGTTGCGCGTTAACTGCCTTGTTGTAGCGCAATACAAAAACCACCTCGACGAGGGTGGTAGCAGTTAACGCGGAACAGCTGTTGTGCCTTTCCACTCGTGTGTACACTTACCGCGCAATGATTGGCCTCCGGAAGTGTCCCAGCATTTCAAAGTCATCCTCTCTGATCTTCCCCCCACCCGTTCTGTGACGAAACAGTCCCCGCCCTGATCAGATTCCTGGGATTTTCGAATTTCTCATCTGTTTCACTTCCTGTTCTCTTCCTCATGGAGTGGAGTGTGTGACGGAATGCACATCTGTGCAGCCCTTGGGCGTGACCTGTATAATCTTTCTGTTCAGTTTTGCAGTGTAATTGTGTTATTTGATGACAATTACACTATACCGGGTTCCTCTGAGAATGCTCAGAACATGGGCCACGTGATTACCAGGGTGCCATGTTCCCTGCTGCAACATGTATGTATAAATGTGAAGCATGTTACAGGGTTCAGACTCAGGACTGTCTCTAGCACAATAGCTGAAGATTTACACATCAAAGGGAATGCTAATGCCCTCCCCTGCTCAGGTAGAGGTGAAGAAAATCTCACAACAGGATAGTGAGGGGAGGGGCTGTCAGCAGTTTGTTAAAACAAAGACACAGAGACTGTGAGAGAGAGAAGCTGCAGGCTTTCAGCCTGAGAAGACACCATCCTGCAACCAACCTCAAGCAAGATCGGGGCCCCGCCTAAGAACAGGCAGAGAATGGCTGCAAGACATCAGACAGCCAAACACCATGCACATAATCTTGGACTCTGAGGTTAGTTTAGGTGAAGATGTTAGAGTAGTATGCGGTTTATACCTTTTATTTGATAGTGGTCACTCCTGACTCATTTGTAACATGTTGCTGCCATGATTGGCCATATTCTCACTTGAAATCAGACTCTGATCAATAAACTAGTAGTTGTTTTACCTAAAGCTGTGTGGTCTTTAGAGGGTGTGAATGTGACAGTCTGCTCCCCAAATCCAGTCTGGTGTGCTGCTATGACCGCTTGAACCCCACTCCTGAACCCCAATTTACCCCGCTTTGCTGGGTGACCGCTTACTCCTGAGTCAGTCCACACCAGCCACCAGCGTGTAATTGGTCCCAGGCAGTGGGTGTACATCCACTAGCCACACAGGCGTTGGTCACCAAGCAAGCACACCCAGCCCCAGACACTACACTGGGAGCCACTGCCTTACAGGGATTGGGACCCACTCCCAATCACCTTAGTCTCCAGTCCGTCCACTTAACAAAGAAGTGGATTGTGCCCAGCCTCCCACATCCACACCCTCTAAAGACCACACAGCTTTAGGTAAAACAACTACTAGTTTATTGATCAGCGTCTGATTTCAAGTGAGAATATGGCCAATCATGGCAGCAACATGTTACAAATGAGTCAGGAGTGACCACTATCAAATAAAAGGTATAAACCGCATACTACTCTAACATCTTCACCTAAACTAACCTCAGAGTCCAAGATTATGTGCATGGTGTTTGGCTGTCTGATGTCTTGCAGCCATTCTCTGCCTGTTCTTAGGCGGGGCCCCGATCTTGCTTGAGGTTGGTTGCAGGATGGTGTCTTCTCAGGCTGAAAGCCTGCAGCTTCTCTCTCTCACAGTCTCTGTGTCTTTGTTTTAACAAACTGCTGACAGCCCCTCCCCTCACTATCCTGTTGTGAGATTTTCTTCACCTCTACCTGAGCAGGGGAGGACATTAGCATTCCCTTTGATGTGTAAATCTTCAGCTATTGTGCTAGAGACAGTCCTGAGTCTGAACCCTGTAACATGCTTCACATTTATACATACATGTTGCAGCAGGGAACATGGCACCCTGGTAATCACGTGGCCCATGTTCTGAGCATTCTCAGAGGAACCCGGTATAGTGTAATTGTCATCAAATAACACAATTACACTGCAAAACTGAACAGAAAGATTATACAGGTCACGCCCAAGGGCTGCACAGATGTGCATTCCGTCACAGAGTGCAACTCCGATCATCAGTAGCAATGGCGGCCTGTCGTGGAAGACACGCACCCCTTTGGAGCACGGCAGAGGTGCTGGACCTGATCAGCATCTGGGGAGAGTCTGCTGTGCAGGCGCAGCTACGCGGCAGCAGGCGAAATTATGATACATTTGGCATAATTTCTCGGGCCATGTCAGAGAGAGGTTATGATAGAGACACTGTGCAGTGCAGATCAAAGGTGAAGGAGCTAAGAATAACCTATCACCGAGCAAAGGAGGCAAACCGCCGTTCTGGATCAGCGCCTGCTACATGCAGGTACTATATGGAAATAGAAGCCATCCTCAGTGGGGACCCCACAACCACTGCCAAGAGTCCCATGGACACATTGGCCCCCCCTCATCCAGTGAATGCCAGACCCGAGCAGGATGAGGACGTGATCGATGAGGAGGAGGAGATGGAGGATGACCTGGAGGAAAGCGCAACAGCGTGTAGCCAGGAGCTCTTCTGCACCCCCGCTGAGATGTCCACCCAAGACATGAATTGCAGCTTGTCCTCTGAGGCGGCAGAGAGGAGTTTTGGTAAGTATCTCTTTTGTGCAGCTATGGCTCCTTTTAAAATATCATTGTCCGGGGTGGGGGTGCTTGCTGTCTCGGTCCCCGCTGTGCACGCTCTTTACTCTGCATTCATTAGAAGTGCATCAACACAAGCAATGATTGTCAAAAAAGAATCTGTATTTAGGTCAGAAAAGGTTTCCTCGATGTACCTCCAGAGCCTACTACTCAGGTTAGATGGGAGAGCGTTTGTGTCTACGCTCCCAAAGACGGATACTCTGCCTCACCAGCTGCAAAGCACAGCCTTGGGAACCATGGCAGCACACAGTGCAGCAGCATACGGTCCTGGCTTGCAACCGGTGGCATGTAAGATATGTATTCTAGCAGGGGGCACTCTGAGGAGAGAGATATCGGGTTCCATCTGTGTGCCCTGTGCAGAATGTTAGCCCCCAGTAAGCTTTCTATTAGGACGTACCTTATCCGCTTCAGCGAAGCATAGGATGTTGACTGCCCTGCACCTTCCAGTGGAATGTGCTACTGGAAGGTTACATTGGTTATCTAGGCTCTGTGTTAACAACAGCTTTATTATTATTATTTTTTTTTAGATTCGACCTTCACAAGGCCAGTGTCTACCCCAGCTGACCGCATGAGGAACATTCGGTGGCATGCTCGAAGAAACAGGGATGATATGTTTCAGGACCTGCTGAAAACAGCAGAGGAATCCGCGAGGGAGAATTGAGCCTGGAGAGAGGAATCGCAACAGAGGAGGCAGAAACACAGGGACGAACTGATAAGCGTCATGAAGGAGCAAACAGAACTGCTCAAGAGCATGATTGCTTTGCGGTCCCAGGCAATTAATGTACGGGCTCCACTCCATACAGTTCAGCCGTATCTGCCTCCCACACCCCGTAGTCCTTCAAAGAATTTCTTTGAAGGCCACCCGTCCCCCTGGTACACTGCAACATCCAGTCCCCCCCAGAGCTACTTTTTAGAGACCCACAGCTACACCCACCTGTACCCCCCCCTTTAGGTTTTAATAAAAACAGTGACAAATAATTTGAAGAGTGCCTTTATTTGTACACATTGAAAATCTCATAAGGTGCACCTGATGCGTCCTGGAAGTTAACTAGGGGAGGGCATCATTGAAATGGTCCCTGAGTGCCTCCCTTATGCGAGCAGCTTCTCCTTGGGCCCCCCTAATACTCCTGCTGGCTGGCTTTTCGTATGCTTCCTCAAGGCACTGTGCCTCCATAGCCCACCCCAGGGAAAACTTTTCACCCCTACTTTCACAAATGTTATGAAGGACACAGCACGATGCAATCACAGCAGGGATGTTGTCCTCCGCCAAGTCCAGCCTCCCATACAAACATCGCCAGCGCCCTTTTAAACGGCTGAAGGCACACTCCACAGTCATTCTGCAGCGGCTCAATCTGTAATTGAACCGCTCCTTGCTGCGATCTAGGTTCCCGGTGTACGGCTTCATGAGCCATGGCATCAGTGGGTAGGCTGGGTCTCCGAGGATTACTATGGGCATCTCCACAACCCCCACAGTAATTTTTTGATCTGGGAAGACGGTACCCCCTTGCAGCTTCTGGTACAGACCAGTGTTCCTGAAAATGCAGGCATCATGCACCTTTCCCGACCACTCAGCAGTGATGTCCGTAAAACGCCCCTTGTGATCCACGAGTGCTTGCAGCACCATGGAGAAGTAGCCCTTTCTGTTGATATACTCGGTTGCGAGATGGTCTGGAGCCAAAATAGGGATGTGTGTGCCATCTATGGCTCCCCCGCAGTTAGGGAATCCCATGGCAGCAAAGCCGTCCACAATAGTAGTACAAAGGGCCTACCGTCAATCCAACTCAAGCCCCGCCCACCGGTCAATTTTAGCCCCGCCCCTTTTTGGCACATGACAGCCAGCCCTGCCCACCTGTCAAATTTATGAGCTTATGCTTGTAAGGCATAGCTATTTTAGTGAAGGGCAACATTTGTCTCAGTGTTGTGCAGAGTACCTGCAAATAATGTGGGTGTTTTGATGCAATTGATGAGTACATGGCCAGGAATGGGCAGAAGCTGGTTAATTTATATTTCTAAGAAAACTAGGATATGGAGTCAGCAGCTATATTTTGAGCATTAAGATACAGAGCTTGGGTCCATTTGACTGATTTAAAGAAATAATTATTCCATGAAAAAGAAAACTCAATTTATTATAAGTGCCGGCAAGCCTTAATTGATATTATAGAGCTAAATTCTGGATTACAAAGCCACAAGGGACCGTCATAGGCATTTAGTCTGATGTCCTGTTTAACACAGCCCATAAAACTTCCCTAAAAATAATTCCTAGAACATAACTTTTTAAAAAATATCTAATCTTGATTTAAAATTTGTCATTGATAGAGAGTCCAGTGAAGCCCTTGATTAAGTACTCTCAATGTTTAAATGAATACCTTATTTTAAGTCTGAATTTGTCTGGTTTCACATTCCAGCCCTTGGATTGTGTTATCTCTTTTTTTGCTAGATTGATGAGCCCATTATGAAATATTTGTTCCCCATGTAGCTACTTATAGAATAATCAAGACACTGCTTAACTTTCTCTTAAGTAAACTAAATAGATTGAGCACCTAGAATGTTTAATTATTAGGCATATTAGTAGTACAAAGGGCCTACCGTCAATCAAACTCAAGCCACGCCCACCGGTCAATTTTAGCCCCGCCCCTTTTTGGCACATGACAGCCAGCCCTGCCCACCTGTCAAATTTACCCCCGACCCTTCTGGTCACATGATAGCCAGCCCCGCCCACCTGTCAAATTTAACCCCAGCCGGTCACCTGATCGGAAATGGGCGTCGCGATCTTTTCCCCCGAGAGCGGGGTTGGTTGGGAAAGGGCACGTGGTGACCCTTCGCCAATCAGGGTCGGCCCGGAAGTGCACGACGGTTGGTTGGAGCGATAGCGCCGCCCCTCTGGGCCTTTTTAAAAGTGCAAGACCCCGAGGGTGGTTTTTCGAGACCGCGTGGTTCGCAGCTCGTGGAGAACATGGACGCCTTCACCACCCCCGTGAGACCTCCGCGCTTTGTTTTGGCCCCACGGTGTAGAAAACGGTACATCAGCAGCAGTTCTGAGGAAGAGGGGGAAATCATGGACAGCCAGAGCCCTTTGGCCCAGCCTTTGTTCGACACGCCTGACAGCCTCTCACCGGCACCGGCAGACCAGGAGAAAGGAGAAGAGGAGGCTCAGGTAAAGGAACAAGCATAGCTCTAAAAAAAGCCAAAAGGGTGGTGGGGACTGATAATATTTTATATATATATATATAATATTTTATTACTTACTACCGTGTGGTTTGCAGCTCGTGGAGAACATGGACGCCTTTACCAACCCCGTGAGACCCCCGCGCTTTGTTTTGGCTCCAACCTTTAACGACCCTTGGAGAAAACACTGCGACATTGACGGTTCGGAGGGGGAGGATGAGACCAAGATGTTGACGGACCCTGACACCGGGAAGCGGCCTGATGAGCTCGATGGTCACACGCTGTCCGCCCCCATGGAGGAAGGCTCACGGGGGTCGGAGGCAGACAAGGCCCAAGGAAAAAAACCGGTGCAGGTAAAGGAACGATAAGTGGCGGTTATGGAGGGGAATGTGGTGTGGGGGTTAAAAGTACAAAGCAAGCGGTGTTTGGGACTTACAGCTTTTTCTGAAAATTCTCGACAGCTCGACGACGACTTTATACAGGCCTTTGAGAACCTACACACCGGCAGCCCCGTGCGAGCAAATGTGTCTTGCATCTGCTGTTTTTGTACCTGTTTGAAACATAGCTCTGAGAGGGAGAGCGAACCGGCTCCTTCGTGGACGGCATCCATTTTCACAGGGTGTTGTAAAAAGTGGCACTAAACCAGGCGATTAATAAAAAGCTCATTTAAATTCACCAGCGTGAACGTGTTTTCTTTATACTTGCGTCAGTTACAAGCGACAGTCATGCCAAAGCAAGCGGCTCTTTTAAAAAAAATCTATTACACCCCAGGGGAAGTGGGGAGCTTCGGAGGGGTGAACGCTCTTTTTCAAGAGGCCAAAAAGCATAGCGAAACTTTGAACAGGGGTGTGGTAACCGCTTGGCTTTCGGACCAGGAGGCTTACTCTTTACACAAACCGGCCCCTATACGTTTTAAAAGAAACAAGACGGTCGTTTCAGACGTGGACGCGCAATGGCAGGCGGATTTGGTGGATATGCAAAGATTTTCCAGACACAACAGCGGTTTTAAGTATATCTTAACAGCGATAGACATTCTATCCAAATATGCCTGGGCCTTAGGCCTCAAAGATAAGACGGGGTGTGAAGTAGCCAAGGCCTTTAAAGCCATTTTCAGCGAAGGTCGCGTGCCTCAAAAATTACAAACCGATCGGGGAAAGGAATTTTTAAACAAACCTTTAAGCGGGCTGTTAAAGCAGCACGGCGTCCACCATTTTGTGACTAATAACGAAGTCAAAGCGGGGGTGGTGGAGAGGTTTAACAGAACTTTAAAATCTCGGATGTGGAGATATTTTACCTCCCACAACACCTTTCGCTACATCGACGCGTTACCCGAGTTTATAAAGAGTTACAACCGGAGCTTTCACAGAACCATACGGGCCAGACCCGTTGACGTTAACCCCTTGAATTCTCTGAAGGTGTGGAAAAGAGTATACGGAGACGCTTTAAAAGTAAAACCGGCTGTTGGCCCTTTTAGAAAAGGCGACCACGTGAGGCTGTCTAAAACCAAAGGAGCTTTTGAGAAAGGATATGAACAAACGTTTACCGACGAGATATTCATAGTCGACGAAGCCTTAACCGCGGGCCAAAGGCCCGTATACCGAGTAAAAGATTACGAGGGTGAGACGGTTGCTGGATCTTTTTACCCCGAAGAACTGCAAAAAGTAAGCTCCAAGCGGGACAGGGTTTACAGGATTGAAAAAGTTCTAGCGGCGAAAGGAAGAGGGAGAAAAAAGCAGCTGCTGGTGAAGTGGCTGGGGTGGCCCGAGAAGTTTAACAGCTGGGTGGAAGCTTCTCAAATCTGTGAAGGGGGAAAATGAACGACG
>ML686132.1:32587-61492 GCA_007922175.1 Pelusios castaneus
TGGTCTGACCCAGTACGGCCTTTCTTATGTTCTTATGTTCTTATATGCCTGGAGTCAGTGGGGTTCCAGTAAGCATAATGGAACAGGGTGGGCAAGTAACGAAGTCTGGGTGAACTCTACATTAGCTGCTTTAGAGCTATTGACAATTCATAAGAAGAAGATGGAGAATGCTGATGGATCAAAGTTCTCACTGACAGACCACAAAATGTGACGCTAGTGGGGGGTCCATTACAGACACCAAATCAAATAAGAGAGCACACTGCACAGCTTCTTAAACATCTGTCTATAATGTGTTGAAAAAAAAAAACGAGTGTTCTCATGAGAAATTTCAATCAGGGGGATACAGGCTAGAGATCTCATGCTGCCACGCATAAAAAATGCTTGAAGTTTCTAAAAATTATAGATAACTTTCTATCAGAAAAAATTCTGCAACTGCTTTGTGGTCATTTTATTTTAGACTCATTCTGACAGAGAAAGATGAATTGATCATTGGACTAAAAACAGATTGTGGACTACATGCAAGTGATCATGACCCAATTTTATTTATCATGTGTGAGCAGAATGTAGTTCCGATCAATAAACATAATCTAAATGAGTACTACATACATTTGGTGCTTTAAAAAGCCAATTTCTCAAAGTTGTAAACAGTTATGGACAAAACTAATTGAGAGAAAAAAGAAATTACTCACTCTGTGAAGTAATGATGTTTCCTGAAGATGTGTATCTCTATGGGTACTTCATTGTAGATGACTACCAAGCAGTATCCCTTTCAGAGGGCTGGGACTTCGGAATCATATTAATCACTGTTAAACTTTATAGTTTCGCAGAACCAAAGATAGCAGCAGAGGCAGAGTCACAAGTAATTATGTAGTGTTTCACCAAGATATGGACTGATGCCCAAGTCACTGCTCCACACATTTCTGTGACAGGGGTGTCTTTAAGAAAGATGATAGTTGAGGAAATCCATCTCATGCAATGAGTACAAAAGAGTTATATTACAAATCTGATAGCACTGTTTAAAGCAGTTCAAGACCCATTTGGTATGACATGGGATGAGATAGCTGAGCCGTTGGATCTTTCAGCAGTGGTTAAGAATAGTCATGGGGATGTCATGAAAGGTTTTGTCCTATCAAAGTAGAATGCCGGGGCTCTTCTGACATCTAATGTATAGCCTCCATGTTTTCTCAGTGAGGCCTAGAGTAGAGGGTTGGAAGATAAATGGACCGATTCACATGGAATGATGCAGCAACCTTAGGAATAAACTTTGGATGGGGTCTAAGTGTGACCTGATCTGGGAAAAATACCATGTGTGGGGAATGAACCATCAGGGCAGCTATTTCCCTGATTCCCCTCAATGAAGTGATTGAAATTAAGAAGGCCGTTTTCACTGAGGCCAAAGATTCAGAAGCGGGGGTCTTGTCAGCCTTTTCAGCACCAGATTTAGGTGCCACTGAGGAGTGGAGAGGCAAGGTTGTGAGAAAAGTTTTGTTACTCCCTTTAGGAACCTTTAAGTGGTAGCATGTGAGCAGATTGAGCATCCTTCTACAGGTTGATGAAATGCTGTAAGAGCTTCCAGGTGGACTGCAATAGAGCTCAGAGACAGCCCTGAATGCTTAAGGGTCAGGACATAATCTATAATGAGATTTGCCTGGGTATGCACCAAATCTGGAAAACTTTTGCAGGTAAATGCAACTATGGATTAGGATCTCCTGTACCTCTTTTAAGCATGCCAATTTGAAATGTAGGAAACATGGAGGAACTAAGCCTGAAGACATAGAATCTCCAGATTGGGGTGCATGGTGCATCCTCATTCTGAGAAAGGAGGTGCATCATGGCCATAAGGAAGATTAGTGGGCATATCGCCTCTCTCTGTCAGGATAAGGTTTGTCTCAGCCACGTGGAAGCAATGAGGATTACATGGGCTCTCTCCTGATTTATCTTTATCAGGAATTTGGTAGGAGGGGAAATCAGGGGAAGGCACAGAAGAAGCTTTATCCAAGGGGAGGAGAAGAGCATCACCCAGAGAGTGTTGGCCAGTCCCTGTTCTAGAGCAATATTGCTTGCACTTTCTGTTCTGGTGGGTGGCGAACAGCTCTACAGATAGCATTCCCCAATGTGCAAACACATTATGAAACACTGTTAGGAGTAGTTCCTATTTGAAGTCATGTGGAAATCTGCAGTTCACACTGTCCGCTATTACATTCTGTGCATCTAGAAGGTTAGCTGTAAATAGGGTGATATGTGCTCTAGGCACCAATTCCAAAATTCCATTGCTTCTGAGCACAGGGAGGGTGATCTATGACTCCTAGCTGTAGGAGGCAATTTATCTCCTGCTTTAGCATACTCTTGTGAGAAGTTTCCAGAGGGGTAGCCGTGTTAGTCTGTGTACAGCAAAAACAACGAGAGTCCTGTGGCACCTTATAGACTAACAGATTTTCTTTGGCGTAAGCTTTTGTGGGCTATAACCCACGATCTGCATCTGGAAAAGTGGATTATAGCCCACGAAAGCTTATGCCAAAGAAAATCTGTTAGTCTATAAGGTGCCACAGGACTCTCGTTTTTCTTGTGAGAAGGGTTCCTGGAGGAGTGGGGAGGTGAAGTGGAAAGTTTGATGATTCCCAAGACCTATTTGACCATGATTATGCAGTCCCAGATACTGTGGAATGCTGCCAAACAGTGGCCCAATGGGATAAATGACAACTGAGAGTGGTCTTGAAGCACCTCAAGCTATCTGCCATAAGTGTCTCTGAGTAGGTGGCTGGCTGGAGGTTGAGGACCAGAAGATTTGCATCTAGAGAATGTATTTATTTATTTATTTATCTTTCAGTGTGGCCCAGTTAGGTTGAGGTGTGATTTGGAATGAGTATTGTCTTTGCTGGTACTGACCACTAAAATGTCTCTTTTGTCTTGACATATAGACGTTCAGTGATCTGAGTGTTGTCCTAGAGTCCTTCAAGTAGTGTAGAGATTTACACTTTTAATTCAGAGGTTAGAGATGCAGGTGGAAACTCTCATTGAGTTTAGAAGGAGTTTTGAACAACTGATGGAGCAGACAGGTGAGGAGGTTTTAAGAGAAATGCCAGACCTGCAGATGGAAGCAGGACCATCAGACTGTGAAGACAGAATACCAGGAGATGAAAGTGGCCAATGGAAGCATGTGAACTGTGAGAAGTCAGCAAAGGAAAAGATGGGCTAGTGAAGGAGAAACAGAGCTCAGAAACAGGTTGACTGGGTTAGCAAATGAAGGAGCACAGCACGTGTAGACTGACAGTGGGAGTGCAAGGAAAAAGAGAAGAGCAGCTAGTCCTATACAAAGAGGGGATGAGCCAATGGAGATTCTTCCCAGTAAGAGCCCTAGAAGGACTCAGTAGTGGGTGCAAACAATTGCAGAGAAAAGCTGTAGGACTGAGGACTTGTGACCGGAAGGAAGTGGGGATAGGCTAGAGAATCGCACTGTTGCCAGGAAAAGACAAGTCTTTGTGATTGGGGTCTCCTTGTTGAGAAGGATAGACAGGCCTATAACCAGAGCGGATCCCGAGAACATAAGGGTAAGCTACTTGCAGGGTTCAAAGATACGGGATATCGATCTGAGGCTGAAGAGGATCTTAATGGGAGCTGGAAAGAATCCTCTGATTGTCCTTCATGTGGGTACAAATGATGTAGGCAGATTCTCACTGGAACATATCAAAGGTGACTATGCCAGGCTGGGGAGGATTCTCAAGGAAATAGAAGCTCAGGTGATCATTAGTGGGATTCTGCCTGTCCCTAGAGGAGGACAACAAAGGTGTGAGAAGATCCTGATGATAAACAGATGGCTCAGGCAATGGTGCTATAAGGAGGGCTTTGGCATGTATGGTCACTGGGAGACATTCATGGACAGAAGACTGTTCTCTTGGGATGGACTGCACCTGAGTAGGGAGGGAAACACACTTCTGGGAGGGAGATTAGCACAACTGATCAAGAGAGCTTTAAACTAGAGAGCTGGGGGAGATGGTTGGGAGATGCCCGAATAATCCCCATGCCTGATATTAGTGTTGAGAAGAAGGAAAATGAAATAAGAAAGGACACAGAAATAGGGAGCAGCATGGAGGTTAGGAGGAGGAGTAGTGTAAATGCCAGTCTAGTGAGAGATATTGTCTGTAGAATGACTGTGCCGAATCAGGCAAAGAATGTGAGTGAGACCAAGAAGCACACACTAAAATGTGTATATACCAACGCGAGAAGCCTGGGTAACAAAATGGAGGAACTGACGCTACTGGTAGAGGAAGTGAGACCAGATATTATAGAGGTAACTGAAACATGGTTGCATAGTAGTCATGACTGGTGTACTGGAATTGAAGGCTATGTGCTCTTTAGGAAAGATAGATATAAAGGCAAAGGTGGGGGAGTAGCATTGTATATCAATGAGGAGATAGACTGCAGGGAAATTCAAAGTGATGGAATTAACAAAACAGAATCAATCTGGGTAAAAATCACATTGGGGAAAAAGGTTACTAGAGATTCTCCTGGAATGGTGCTTGGGGTGTGTTACAGACCGTCCGGATCTGATTTAGACATGGATAGGGACCTCTTTAAGTTAATACTACTGGGAACTGTGTGATTATGGGAGACTTTAACTTCCCAGATATAGACTGGAGGACATGTGCTAGTAGTAATAAGAGGGCCCAGATTTTCCTGCATGTGATAGATGATGAATTCCTTCTCCAAGTGGTTACTGAACCAACGAGAGGCGATGCCATCTTAGATTTGGTACTAGTGAGTAGCGAGGACCTCATAGATGAACTGGTTGTAGGGGACAACTTAGGTTCAAATGACCATGAGCTAATTCAGTTCAAACTAATTAGAAGGATAAACAAAAATAAATCTGTGACCAGTATCTGATTTTAAAAAGGCTAACTTTAGAAAATTAAGGAAATTAGTTGGGGAAGTGGACTGGACAGAAAAACTCAGCAATGTAAAGGTAGAAGAGGCTTGGAATCACTTCAAATCAAAGTTGCAAGAACTATCTGAAGTCTACATTCCGAGAAAGGGGAAAAAATTCATAGGCAAGAGCTGTAGACCAAGCTGGATGTGTAAGCATCTCAGAAAGGCGATTAGGAGGAAGCACAGAGCCTACAAGGAGTGGAAAAGGGGAGGGATCAGCAAGGAAAGCTACCTTTTGAAGGTCAGAACATGTAGAGATAGAGTGAGAAAGGCAAAAAGTCAAGCTGAGCTGGGCCTTGCGAAGGGAATTAAAACCAATAGTAAAAGGTTCTTTAGCCATATAAATAGGAAGAAAACAAAGAAAGAAGAAGTGAGACCATTAAAAACTGAGGATGGGGTGGAGGTCAAGGATAATCTAGGCATGGCTGAATGTCTAAATAAGTACTATGCATCTGTTTTTAATGAGAGTGAAGATGAGCTGGGGGATAGAGGTAGGGTAGCTAATGGGAACTAGGTCATGAAAGTGGAAATTACCATACCTGAGGTAGAAGCCAAACTTGAGCTGCTGGATGAGACTAAATCGGCAGGCCTGGACCATCTCCAACCAAGGATATTAAAGGAACTGGCTCATGAAATTGCCAGCCCGTTAGCAAAGATTTTTAATGAATCTGTAAACTCGGGGGTTGTACCGTATGACTGGAGAATCGCTAACATAGTTCCAATTTTCAAGAAAGCGAATAAAAATGATCTGGGTAACTACAGGCCTGTTAGTTTGACCTCGGTAGTATGCAAGGTCTCGGAGAAAATATTGAAGGAGAAAGTACTTAAGGATATAGAGGATAATGGTAACTGTGATAAAATACAATATGGCTTTACAAAAGGGAGATCGTGCCAGACCAACTTGATCTCCTTTTTTGAAAGGATAACAGATTTTTTTAGATAAAGGAAATGCACTGTACCTAATTTACTTACATTTCAGCAAGGCATTTGATACAGTTCCACATAGGGAGTTATTAGTTAGTTATAGAAGATGGGGATTAATATGAATATAGTAAGATGGATAAGGGTTAGAAAGGGTTAAAAGGTAGGCTACAGTGGGTCATACTGAAGGGTGAACTGTCAAGCTGGAGGGAAGTTATGAGTGGAGTTCCTCAGGGATCCGTCTTGGGACCGATCTTATTTAACCTTTTAGTTACTGATCTTGGCTCAAAAAGTGGGAATGTGCTAATACAGTTTGCGGATGACACCGAGTTGGGAGGTATTGCCAATACAAAGAAGGATCGGGATACCATACAGAAAGATCTGGATGACCTTGTAAACTGGAGTATCAGGAATAGGATGAAATTTAATAATGGGAAGTGCAAGGTAATGCATTTAGGGACAAATAACAAGCATTTTTCCTATAAATTGGGGATGCATCAGTTGGAATGGACTGAGGAGGAGAAGGATCTGGGAGTACTGGTTGATCATAGGATGACTATGAGCTGCGAATGTGATGTGGCCATGAAAAAAGTAAATGCGGTTCTAGGATGTATCAGGAGAGGTCTTTCAAGTAGAGAAAGGGAGGTGTTAGTGCCGCTGTACAAGGCACTGGTGACACCCCATCTGGAATATTGTGTGCAGTTCTGGTCCCCGATGTTTAAAAAGGATGAATTCAAATTGGAACAGGTGCAGAGAAGGGCAACAAGGATGGTCTGTGGAGTGGAAAACCTGCCTTATGAGAGGAGACTCAAGAAGCTTGGCTTGTTTAGCCTAACCAAAAGAAGGTTGAGGGGGGATATGATTGCTCTCTATAAATACATCAGAGGGATTAATATCAGGGAGGGAGAGGAATTACTTGAGTACAGCACCAATGTGGACACCAGAACAAATGGTTATAAACTGTCCATCAAGAAATTAAGGCTTGAAGTTAACCGGTAACGAGTGGAGTGCCCCAGGGGTCGGTCCTGGGGCCGGTTCTATTCAACATCTTCATTAATGATCTTGATGATGGAATAGACTGCGTGCTTAGTAGGTTTGCGGATGACACCAAGTTGGGGGGAATGGTAGATACTCTGGAGGGCAGGGACAGGATCCAGAGAGACTTGAACAAATTGGAACACTGGGCCGAAAGAAACCTCATGAGGTTCAACAAAGACAAGTGCAAAGTCCTGCACTTAGGACGGAAAAATCCCATGCACTGCTACAGGCTGGGGACCGATCAGCTAAGTAGCAGCGCTGTAGAAAAGGACCTGGGAGTTATGGTGGACGGGAAGATGAATATGAGCCAACAGTGTGCCCTTGTTGCCAAAAAGGCCAATGGCATATTAGGCTGCATCAGTAGGAGTATTGCCAGCAGATGGAGGGATGTGATAATTTCCCTCTATTCAACACTGGTCAGGCCGCATCTGGAGTACTGTGTCCAGTTTTGGGCTCCCCACTACAGAAAGGATGTGGATAAATTAGAAAGAGTCCAGCGAAGGGCAACAAAAATGATTAGGGGGCTGGGGCACATGACTTATGAGGAGAGACTGAAGGAACTAGGCTTATTTAGTCTACAGAAGAGAAGACTGAGGGGAGATTTGATAGCAACCTTCAACTACTTGAAGGGTTGCTCCAAAGAGGAGGGAGCTAGGCTGTTCTCGAGGGTAACAGAGGACAGAACAAGGAGCAATGGTTTCAAATTACAGCTGGGGAGGTCAAGGTTGGATATTAGGAAAAACTTTCTCACTAGGAGGGTGGGGAAGCATTGGAATGGGCTATCTAGGGAGGTGGTAGAATCTCCATTTTTGGAAATTTTTAAGGCTCGGTTAGACAAAGGCTCGGTTACCCCTGGCTGAGGTAATTTAGGGGGAGTGGTCCTGCTTTTTAGCAGGGGTTTGGACTAGATGACCTCATGAGGTCCCTTCCAACCCTATTATTCTATGATTCTATGATTTTAAGTTTATTAAAAAAACAAGGTTGTGGCCACCAAGAACTAATAGGATGTGCGAAAATTCTGTAAGCAAAACAAACTTGGGATCAGAAATCACCTTTATTAGCCCCCTTTGATTAGGGTGTCTTCCCAGAACTTTAAGCATCATCAGTGTACCTGGCATGATTCCCTCAGGCATCAACATAAGTGAGTGTAGGGAGAGAGTATGGCCCCCCTCGGAGATGGACAGCCTGGGCCCAGGTACACCAGAGTGGGCGGAGCCAGAAGCAACCTGTCCGTCAGACCGGAAGCCGGTGGGCGGGACAGGAAATATAAGGGGAAGGCCGGAGAGCCCAGTGGAAGGGAGGCAGCCGAAGGGGAAGGGTGTCCCTCTGTTCCCTCCCCAGCAGCCGCCTGACCCTTACCCTGCGGAGAACCTGCCTGCTGCCTGGGGCCCCGATGGTCGCCTGGACCCCGTCGGGACCGCCTGCCAAGACCAGCTCCCCCGGAGACGGCGTGCAGAGGACTATTTGGATCTTCCGCTCCCCACACCACCGGTGGGTCGTTCGGATGAGTCCCTCCCAGTACCGGGCTGCGACCTGGAGGAGCTCCCCCTGGCCGAGGAAGATGCACCACCCCCAGAGGCGGGGTGCGACCTGGAGGAGTTGCCCTCAGCAGAGGACGTGGCCGGACTAGGTGACCTCCCACTGGGTGACTACCCCGAGGAAGAGGATGATGAGGGCCCCGAGCAGGTACCAGCGGGGACGGGGGCAGGAAGTGGCCCAGGGGACCGGGAGGCCTATTATGACTCGGCGGTTCCCGAGCCTGAGTCACTGTATACTGGTGAGGATTTCGCCGGATCCGTGGTAGAACCTCCTGCCACGGATAGGGCCCTGGGCTGGGACACAGTGGAGTTGGGTGGGCCTGCGTCCCCCTGCCTCCCCCCTTCTGGTACCGTCCCAGAAGCCTCAGCGAACGAGGAGTCTTTGCAGCCGGAGCTAGAGATGTAATCGCCCGGTTAAAGAGACCATTTTCCTACCTGCCTGCCCTGACCCAGGGGCTAGAGACAGTTTGGGTTCCTGCCTGCCCCGCCTGAGGGGCCAGAGACAGTTTGGCTTGCTGCCTGCCCTGACCCAGGGGCTAGAGACAGTTTTCTTACCTGCCTGCCCTGCCTGGAGGGCTAGAGGCTGTTTGTTTTCCCTGCCTGCCCCGCCCGAGGGGCCAGGGACCGTTGGTTTTTCCTTCCAGGGACGGAGGGACGAGTCAGGCCCCAGCCGGGAGGGCCGGCGGCCTGACTACAGTGAGGCTAATGATAAATCAGTCTTCCAAACAAAGCCTGTGCATTTATAAAATGAATCACCCTCCGACACGGAATCTCTGAACATTTAGAGCACATAACCAAAAAATAGCTAAGGCCCAAGATTGGGTATGCTAATGTTCAGGAGCTGGAGCAGTGAATTGTGCTTATTTCTGCGATTTAATGAAACTTCTTTACCTTGAGGACACTGTGTGAGCCAAGTATCTGAAATGCAAATAAGTCTTAATTCTGACTGCCTAGAAATGAGGCAACATGCTCTACATAGAGCAATTTTCCTACTCAGCTCTCAGAAGGAATAGGGGGAGCTGTGTAAGGGCCTCGTTCTGTATTGCTTGCATGCTCACAACTCTCACTGAGTTCATGGAGAAGCTGGGTGTGCAAGGAATGCAGGACTGAGCTCTAAAGTAGAGAAAAATCTAATACCTGTGCCCATGTTACACAATGTGGGTGCAGTAACAAGTCTATCATGCAGTTATAAGGGTGGAACCATTTCAGGTATGCACTTTCATTTGGGAGTTAATTGGTGATGGGTGAAGATGTCTATTTTCTGTTGTATGTATGCATATCTCCATCTATCTGCTACCTTCCACTTCAGTTATTTCACTTCTCATTTGTTCTTGAGGAAACACGGAATCACAGAATCATAGGCTGTGTCTACACTGGTAAATTAAGTCGACTTAAGCTTGGCATAAGTCGACTTAATTTGCTCTGCGTCTACACTACACTTTGCTTAAGTCGACTTAAGCAGCTTGCTTAAGTTGACTTAAGCAAAATAAAGTCGACTTAATGAAAATTAAGTCGACTTTATTAAACCTAGATTTAAGTAGACTTAAGGCTTAATTCGACTTTTTAAAGTCGAATTAAGCCAGTGTAGACGTGGGGTAGCCCTAAGTTGATTTATGGCTACCCCAGGACTACACACTGCCCTCCCTGTCGGGGGGGGGGGGCACAATGGTTGTATTCCTTATGTCTTAATGGCTCATCAGGTAACTCCCTGGGACCATTGTCCTGGCGCATTCCTAAACATTAAGGACACAATGGTTTTACACACCCGCCTCTCTCATGTATTTCAATAAAATAACATAAGTTAAAGTATAGATATAACATCAAATTCCTAACTTCTAATCAAAATAGAATTCCTAGACATAAACTATATAATCATTCCCAGCAAATTACTACCTTTCTATTGATACCAAACATGACATAGTTCCTAAGGATTATAGCATTTATGAGATATCCATTGAAAATAATATCATAAATGCTTCCCTAAATCCAGACAGCATCACACACAGGGCTCTGCCCTGCCAGGGTCCCTGTCCCCCTTTGCCCCATTGCACACAAGAGGTGCCCCCCACTACCACCGTGGACCTGCCCAAGGTCCCCCTAGCCCCACAAAGTCGACCTAGAGCATCCAGTGTGGATGCTCTAGGTCGACTTTGTAAGTTCCCCTTTAAGTCGACTTTAATTTTAAGTGTAGATACACTAAGTCGACTTAGTTAAAGTCAACTTAAAAGTGCAAGTGTGGACATAGCCATAGAAACTGGAAGGAACCCTGAAAGGTCATCGTGTACAGTCCCCTGCACTCATGGCATGAACAAGTACCATCTTAAACCATCCCTGAAAAGTTTTTGTCTAACCTGCTCTTAAAACTTCCAATGATGGAGCTTCCACAACCACAATAGTTTGTAACTGAGCCATGGTCATTCTCTTTACAAACAAGGCTTTTACAAAAACATCAAGAGCTGTTGCTCACTGGAAACAAGACTCTCATTTTCAGGAAAAAGTTTCCAGGTGCTAATCACAGCAGGTGATTTCATCCTTTAGCTTCTTGGCATTTACCATACCATGGATTTACTTTCCTATAGTACTCCCTATATGCAGAATGGGGAATTTCACATTCACACTAACAACCATTAGGAGAGATTAATAATTACAACCACCTTATATTAAACCCGGTGTTTCACTAGCATGTCTTTGAAGGAACCCTTGTTAGTCTATTATTGCACAAGAATCAAGATCTCCCACCTGCATTTTGTGGGCCTGGCAAGTCCTGAGAGATCTATTACATCATATTGATGTTACTGAATATACAGAGTGCCTGCATCCATCAGTTATTAGAGCTTGCTAATATTAATTATATTATGGCTCTTTTGCAGCCTAGCATCTGCTGCTGGCAAAGTCCATCTCTCAGGTCCAATCCTCACTGCACATAGCTTGGGGCAAAGGGATGCACTGGGTGATAGTGTGCTCCCAAGTAAGATTCCCCCATTCAATTCTGGAGGTTTACACAGATTTTAGGTCAGAAGGAACCATTGTAATTATCTAGTCTGACATCCTCCATAACATAGGCCATAGGACTTCCATGGATTGATTCCCGCTTCCAGTCTCTATAGCGGTATTGAACTAGGTACCATTGTGTAGAAAGACATCCAGTCTCAATTTAAAATTTTCCAGTGATGGAGAGTCCATTACCCTCACTGATAATATTTGCACTTTAGTTCTTGCCTGAATTGTTTAGCTTCAGCTTCCAGCCATTGAATCATGGCATGTCTTTGTCTGTCTGAATGAAGAATCCTCTGTTGTCAAATTTCTGTTCCCCAGCTAAGTACTCATAGATTGTGATTAAATCACTGTTCTCAGTGCAGTCAAGCCCAGTGGAAGGCAGTGCCATCATCTGTCCTGCTGTTGTTGGTCAGTGTGGCTGCTCCTAGCCAGCAGACAGGCATGCACTGATGTCTGGGTGATAAAGAGCTGTGATGCAGCACTCTTGATTGCAACAGACTGCTTGCTACACCAGCTGTGGCTGCACCTGGCAAAATGATCCCAAATCCCCCCAGTCTCCAATGTTCCCAAGACTGGGTGCTGTAATGGTGAGCCTGTTCCTGGGCCATTCAGAGCAATAAGAAGGTTCACTGTCATCTCCAAAGAGAGAAAATACACAGTTTATCACTTTAACCAAAGTTGTTAATCCAGTTCCAATGAAGCTCTGGGTTGGTTTAGCTTGCAAGTAAAACAAATTTATTAACTAAAAGAGATTGGATTTTAAGGGGGTTCAGGTAAAAAGGGTAGAGTTAGAAATGGATACAATCACATAAAAGTGAAAAATACTTGCTAGAGACTAAAACTTGACAAAACAAGCTACAGTCTTTTTGTTCAAAGTAGTTTCCTTAACACACTACCTTCCAGCAAGATGGCTGAGCACCAATGTTCGCTCTAAGGTTTGGTGGCTTGTGTGCAAAATTTTCAAGCTGTGTGCAAAACTTTTTCTGAATAAATTTTTTGTGTAAACTTACATGACAGAAATTATAGGCATTAACTGAAGTTAAAGTAATTGTAAATAGAATTAATTAATTGTGTTTAATTGAATTTGAATGAATTTTGAATTGAAAATTAATTTTTAGAAAGGTTTTTATTTAAAATTATTTTTTTAAAAGGCTTTTTTAAAAAAGGAAGAAAAAAAGAAGGGAGGAAGGAAGGAAGGAAGAGAGAAAAAGAGAGAAGGAAGGAAGAGAGAGAGAGAAAAAGGAAGGAAGAGAAGGAAAGAAGAGGAAAGAAGGAAGAGAAAGAAGAAAGAGGAAGGAAAGAAGAAAGAAAAAAGAAGGAAAGAAAAAGGAAGACAGAAGGAAAAAAGAGAAAGGAAGAGAAAGAGAGGAAGAAAGAAAAAAGAAGGCAGGCAAAGAAAGAAAGAAAGAAAGAAAGAAAGAAAGAAGCAAGCCAAGGCCGCCGGCGGGGGACGACCCTACCGCGGCCCTGGGAAGCCTCCGGTGGGGGGGGGAGCATACCCCAGCCCCGGAGGCTGATCCTGGCCTGGTGCTGGTAGGCCAAGGCCGTGGATTAGCCCGGCCCTGGCCCCGGCCCCGGGAAGGAGGTGGTCGGCGGATGGGAGCCTGGGAGCCCGCCACTGCCTCAGCCACCCCGCTGGCCCGGCCACGTGGGGCAGGCAGGCAGGCCCGCGCTCCGGACCCTAGCCTGAGCCTGCCTGTCCCGCCCTGGGGGCGGGGAGGGCCAGCCCAGAGGCCGGGCGCAGGCCGGGTGTGCCGTGGCAAAGCGGCTGCCCCGGAGGTTGGAGGGAGCAGCGGGGGCTGCCAGGCTGCGCGGGGGTCCCTCACTGCTGCGCGGGGGGTGCGATGGCCGCTGGGCGGCCGCGCACCCGCGCAGCTTAGAGGGAACACTGCTGAGCACCCCTCTGGTCAGGATCTCCCACAAAGTCCTGTTTCTTCATCTTCTTAGGTGATAGTTTGGGGTTCTTCACCCCCTTTTATAGTCCAATGACCCTTGGAAATAGATTCTTCTGAAGGTTACTCTGCATGATAATGTTCATTCCAGCTGTGAGGCAGATGACCTAGTGTCTCCTGGTGAAGGACATTCCATGCTAGCTTCTCTTGCTGGTGTTTGCTAAATGCAAATTGATCTGTTTCCTGCAGTCTCTTCCCTTAGCTATGATGCTGAGTGGTTATGTCCTTCCCTTGTTGGATTGATGGTCCTAATTGCCTTTTGTGTAAATTTCACTCCTGTTGTCTCTTCATGTGCCTTGGAAACACCTTCAAGGTGTCAGAACTACATTCCTTTGTCTAGGTGGGGTGACCTCTGCTCTGCCTGCTAACACACATTAGGAACACAATTCCCAGTATGTTTTAATTTTGAATTTGGCATCTGGTTTACACCATAATAGTAATGATCAGCATGTGATTAACTTTCTATCACACTTATGTGGCACTTTTTTAGGTAGAAGGTATGAAATTAGTGAGTTGAGGTACACTCAACTGGTCAGGCCAGCTGGAACTCAATACGCCTGGCCTCTTGCATTATCATGCTGTCCTGGTAACACATCTGTAACCTTCCTTTTGTTAATTTAGTGAGTTGAATGATGTGTCAGTAACATGGGTAGGTGTGACCTCTGTCCATCATTTACGGTAGCTGTAAGAAACAGTTACACTCCTTTGCAGCAGCCCCCACACAAAACAAAGATAGATGTGAGTCTGCCTAGGAATTAGAACAATGTGGGCAGAGAGCTTCACTGGGTATTGTTTTGGATAAAAGGATGTTTGTGTAATAGGAAACAAGTGTTAATGAGAGAGCAGCACACAGACAGACCAATGCAAAAGATACACAATGCAGCCTGCACAAGCACAGTATAATGCTGGCTAAAAGAGGTGTAGGGCTATAAGTCAAAAGCATCTCCTGTTATTTGGTTCCCTCTGTGTTTATGGAAACAGGCATTTAAAAGTTCTTTGTAATTCAATAAGATTGCATCAAAGGCACTAGACTCCCTCAGTTGCTCCTTCTAACTGGAGCTACTTGCAGACCTCAAAGTTTTGGCTAGCTGCTCAGGCCAGAAGAGGTAACATTAAGCTAAATAGGTTGGGCTCCTTGGGTACATCTACGCTGGAGGCTCTGTTAAGTCGATTTAGAGAGTCCACAGCCCTGCGTCCACATTGGCAGGTGCTAGGTTGACAGAGGAGTGGCCAGGAACTTTGTAAGGGGGCCTGGAGGCCAATTAGGTTGACTTAATAAGGTCGACTTAAGCCTTAGGTCGACCTTAAGAGGTGGTGTTAATAAGTCGACTTGAGGAAGCGCTTAAGTCGACTTAATAAAAGCCCAGTGTAGACACAGGAGTCTGTAGGTTGACGTAACCTTCCTTAAGTTGACCTAAGGCTCCAGTGTGGACATAACCCTTGAGTCTTTAACAAAAAGGCAGGTTTTCTAACCATTTAACCATTCTCATGGCACTTCTCTGAACCTTCTGCCATTTATCAATATTTTCTGTACACTGTGGGCACTGGAATACGACATAGTATTCCAGCAGCAGTTGCAACAGTGACAAATAGAGAGGTGAAATAATCTCTCTGCTCTTACTCAAGATTCTATTGTTTATAAATTCAGGGACTGCATTTGCCCTTTTAACCACAGCTTGGCAGTCTTAGTCACTCCTGTTGAAGCTTTCTCATGCTTTATAAAAAGGTCAGGACAGCAAGGACTGGAACCCAGATCTGCTAGGTAAATACTTTAACACCAGTTATTCTCATGCCCTTTCTGGCCAAATGATTATTTATACAACATGAAATAGCTTTTACTCAGGGACTGAGAGTGGTTGGGCTGGAATATTTTATAGCCCTTTGGTTCAGGCACTCACGTAAGAGGTAGGAGACCAGTGCTCAGGGCTTAAAATCCTAGCTCTAAAAGAGGGATCAGGGGATTACAGCCAGGTTCTCCCACAACCTAGATGAGGGCTTTAACCACTGGACTCTTGGCATTGGTTGTTCCTTCTCAAAGCCTGGGGGGCGAGGAGGGGTGTTCCCCGGGTTGGGCCCCTCAGACAAATGCTTGGCTTAAGAGTGCTGCTAGGGCTTAGTGCTGAGCAGTTTAACACTTGTGGCTGGCAGAAGCCCCCGGCCATAGGGGAACTCTTCTGGTGAAAGTCTTTAGGGACTCTGGGTGCCTACAGGGGCAGCTGAGCAGGGTTTGAGACTTTGCATGTTGAGTTAGGCACCTAAATCCCTTTGTGATCTAGCCCCTAACAAGTTCACCACACCTGCTGATTTACAAACTTATAACTTGAGTTGCTGGATGGACACTAGCTAGTGGGGCTTGGTCTCTAGCTGCACCAGCCCTCACTGCTTCTGTGCAGCAGGGGAAGGCTCTCACTCAGAGATCATGAACTCACTCAGTGTGAAGGTGCTCCATGGCGTAAGTATCCTTCATCCTGCTGCCTCCCCTAAACTTGCGGCATCTCCAGTTGGGTAACCAGGGGCCATTATTTAAAGTCTAGCTAAAGACAAAGCCATTTTGCAGAGCCCTGTCCAGATTTCTGCATATTCAAAGAGATAGCCTTGGAGGAAAACTTTAATTTCTAATAATTTATCTAGGAACATCCCCTTCTGATTGTTAATTAACTTTTCATAACAAACCTGACACGAAGACCCTGCTGTTTGAGTATCTCTGTTCTTCCATTTTGCTTCCAAAATTCCAAACACAAATTTCACCACAATTGCCTATGAATGCTCTTCTACCTAAAATGTTCTCTCTCCTTGACACAGCAGTGACCAAAAACACCATAAGAGACCCCACCCCAAGGAGCACATAATGTAAGGTTACCCTCTTCTAAGAACTACATTTCCCAGCATCCCTTTCTTTGATTGACTCTTTAAATTAGGTAAATCCAAATGGAGCATTAATTGGCCTGCAGCCTTAATGTGGCCATTTTGCACCTGATATCTGTTTGTTGCCTGCTCCTCTCCTAGCTGGTAAGCACCTTTTGGATTTTCTCTTAGTTTTCCTTTTTCTGTTGCTTGGCTGATGGTATATTCTCTACCTTAGAGCCTCTAAATTTGTTCTATGTGTAATTTCTTAAACATATTTTTAAGCATATACAATAATGAATGCTATTTATTGTTAAGGTTATTGCTGTCAACACTTGTGAAGGGTTTAAACTGCTGGAAGGTAAATGTGGCTTGGGAATGGAAATCATGACAGGCCGGGAGTTTCTGAGTGGTTCATTTTTGTTTCTCTAATTATTTTTTGATCCCCTTCAGTTTTTAATTCTGCAGACTATCATGAGAAAGCATTGAATCTAAACAATTCAAAATTTTAAGTAAAAGGAAATCCCCAAATTTGTGGAAGATAGAGATGACCCCAGAAGAGTTTGGGGTAAACTGCTTGCAGAACCCCAGGTTATGAAGCCTCTCAAGAGACAGATAGGGAGCTTAATCAAAACCTGGGTAGTCCAGTGCTATGCTGTAGTTGTGGATTTACGCCTAATCAATATACTTCATAAAGGTTCTGCGTGTAAGTACTGAGATCTTTTGGTTTGGGGCTTTATGGAAGTAAATATGCATGGTCTTACTTACTGCAATGTTCATTCCACAGGAATTTCCCCCAGGGAAAAGAATTGTGGTTATAAGCTTTGATCATTATGAATAGATGAATGTTTTATATAATGTAGATTGAATAAAATTGGCTAGCCCTTGATATTTTGCCATAAATTATGGCTCACATGCAACAGAGATACAGTGTGTTAGCAGCAGAGGCCGATCAGTGCTGCTGGCTTGAATAGCTACACACTGGAGATGGCACTATGAATAGTTTACACAGATATGTATTATACATCATTTTTCTTCTTGCGAGGAGTGAGGGACACTATTGTTGTTTAAAAATGGATTGATCTCTTGTCTTGGATTCAGTCCTCACTCAGGTTTTATTCTGATATTGCTCAGTGACATTGTGAGGTTTTCCCTGAGAAAGCACTGAGTAAAAGCAGAGCAAGGGCTGAAGGACTTGACCCTTTACTTTTAAGCTTGAAGTTTTGCGCAGCAGGTTTCTCCCCTTTTCTCTGCAGCTCTCTGCCTGCCACTTTCCTGTAATATAATTCATAGAGTCATAGATTAATAGGGATGGAAGGGACCTCACGAGGTCATCTAGTCCAACCCCCTGCTAAAAAGCAGGACCACTCCCACTAAATCACCCCAGCCAGGGTTTTGTCTAACCGGGCCTTAAAAATCTCCAAAGATGGAGATAGCCCATTCCAATGCTTCACCACCCTCCTAGTGAGAAAGTTTTTCCTAATATCCAACCTTGACCACCCCAGCTGTAATTTGAAACCATTGCTCCTTGTTCTGTCCTCTGTTACCATCGAGAACAGCCTAGCTCCCTCCTTTTTGGAGCACCCTTCAAGTTCCTCATTACTCCCCCCCCGTGCTGCCGCCTAGGGGTCTGGTTCTTGGCTGTGACTTAGAGTGGCCAGAGCTGGTGACATGCAGCCCACCCAGGCTTTCTCATGCCCGGTTGTATGAGGTTGGTTAGTTTCCAGGCATATGTTAGAAGAACTGCTCTGCCTCCCACTGGCTGCCCACAGCCCCAAGCAGCAGCCATTGGGCTATGGCAGGGGTCGACAACCTTTGCTGGCCCCTGTGCCGGCCCCACCCATCGCACGAAAAAGACATGGAATCTACACAGATTCCATTACATTGCACAAGCTGCATGGTAATTTTCCATCTGTCTGCCTGTGGTATCTCTACACCACCAATTACTATGATATCTAGGTACAGTTGTATACATCCCAACTGAACAACAATGCAAATTAAAGGAGGCAGATGTTGTTTTAACCAGTGGCCCGAATAATGCCTTAGGATCATATGCATATGGAGAAGTATCAGCAGGTGCCAGGGGTGGGGCAAAAAGGGGTGGAGCCAGGCTTCAGGTGCCCTGCTGGCCAGGGCATGGGCCGGCATCAGCTGCGGGCGGCCTCCAGTTCCCCACCCTGGGGCCAGTTCTCGTCCGCAGGGGCAGCACGGGGCTGATGGCCCCTGTTGGCTCCACCCCCTGCTGGACAGCAGGAGGGGAGGGGAATGGAGCGGGTTACGTCGCCCCGGCCTGCTCAGAGCCGTGCCATTGCCGGCAGGGCAGAGCCGCCCTGGCCATGGCCGGCAAGAGGGTGAGTCGGCTCGGCCCACCCAGAGATGCCGCTGCTGGCGGGAGCTGGGGCCAGGAACCGGAGGCCGCCCGCCAGCAGCGGTGGCTCCGGCCAGGCTGAGCCAACCCACCCTCTTGCCAGCTATAGCTGGGGCCGGCTCTGCCCTGCTGGCAGCAGCATGGTGCAGCACGGCTCTGGGCGGGCCGGGGCAACGCGATGCAACTCAACGCAATCCGCTCCCCTCCCCTCCTGCCGTCCAGCAGGGGTGGGGACAGCAGGTGCCTTCAGCGGGGGAGCCTGAGCGGCGCTGCGTGCCAGGGGGTTGCTGGCCCCTGGGCTATGGTGTTTCATAGATGTGCTCTGACCACCCCACATATTACTGGCAGCAGAGGGCAGGTATGGCAAGGAGTCTCTGAGCTACTGGAGGCAGGCTCCAATACCCCAACCCCAGCCATGTGGGTTCAGGGAAGAAAAGGAATCTGCTAGCTAGAGTTTACAGGTGTCTGCAACAAGGACCGGTGGGTGGTGAGGATGCCGATGCCTTATTTGATGGCTTTTTCCCTGGACATTCTCTGCCCTGTGCTGATGGACCTTTCGCTCCTGCTCCTCCCCCCCGGCCTTTTCTCTTGGTCATTCCCCCCCTTCCACTTTCCCTTTTTCTTTGGATGTTAGTTATCACAATGCAAGTAAATATCTATAAACTCAAGGCTCCCTGCCCAGAGCAGGGGCACGCAGCTGTGCCCCCCATGAATCTGTTCCCAAAGCAGCCTCTGTGAAGTCTGTGAACAAACACGATCCACTTGCTGCTTTCATACCCCGAACTGCTTGGTCAATAGTAAAGTGCACAGGTGTAGAAATAATTGACTGTCTCCACTAGAGAGAGAGAGAAGAAACTCAGACTCCTTCCCCACACCCTCCAGGCACCTTTCTTTTCTTTTGTTTTTCTGTTGTTTGTTGTGAAAAGTCTTGCTAATTCCCCATTGCACTGAGGGAGAATGTAAAACGAAGGTCACTTATCCATTGATTGATTTTGGTTTTATTGATTATATTACTACTAATAATGTTCTTGAGCCCATTGATTTCAGCTAGTGGAGTCATGCATCATCAAGTAACAGCAGTGCACAGTTGGATGATGCACTCACACTCTCAGGAAATTTTTACATAGCTAGTAGGCTGACGCTGTGAGGTGTAAGTATAAATTTGCTTGTCCATGCACCTGAACAAGTCAGCAAGATGATAAAAATGTCATTGAGAAAATTAAATAGTGCATTTTAGATCTATCTGAGGGGTTCTAGAGAATGTCAGTAGGATGAGGCTAGAGCTCCCAGCAGACTTAAAATGGGGTTTATGATGTTGCTTTTATATAGCCAATTTTATATAATCTGTGTAATACCAGGTTTAGCAGCTCATTCTTCCCTCGTAGTGCATTTATGAATGAACTGCCGTACAGTATCATGTCAAAACTGATAGAGAACTTGGTTTGTTTTCTCAGTGTTTATTATGTTTATGATAGAGAGAAATACCCCATCTCTGGGATGGACAGTCCCACTTGAAAACCAGAGTGGCCCAGTGTATTGGAACTGAGACAGCGACTCAGAACTACTTTTAGTAGGCAGGGTGTCCACCAGACAGTAGCTTCATGCAGCATGCACAGCTCTTTCCCTACGACACTTTCTCTTGTGCCCATGCTCCCTCTGCTCAGTACAAGGTTGTCTCTGTACAGGCACTACTTTTCTCTGCATGCTGATCTGGAGCTGGTATTTAACACCTGGTGGACTCAAGCAGTGTAGCTCTAAAGTGGCTATTTTGCCTGGCTGGCCTCTGCTGCCCCTCTCTTTCATGTGCCTAGCATGCACCGGTTATGTTCCGGGTTGCTACAGGAGATGGCGCATTTGCCCCACTGGGCTTAGTGACTGGATTCACTACTGGAGGGCGCAGGGTGGTGTTATGCCATATTTCTGCTCCTGTGCTGAGTCCTGATAGCTAAGCATCAGCAGGGCTGCTTTAACAAGTTGCTAGGTCATTGTGCTAACAATCATGGTGTCCAGCGTACTGTGGCCTAGCCCTTTCCTATCTTGCAGAGACAGCTTTAACTAAAGGGCCAAGAAATTTATACTGAAAACCCCGGAGCCAGTGTAACCAGACGCTATTAATGAGGAAGTGACCATACTAATGAATTGATGTATTAATAGTATGGGAGTGACTACGCCCAAAGCATTCCTTATGTGAATAGGGTCTTTCCAGAAGGCTGACCAGAGTGCACAGCTAGTAAATACTGGGTCTTCTTTCCAGGCCAGCCTTTGTCCTGAATATTTACTGCCTCGTATAGATCCTGACACGCTGTCTGGATTTAGGGCACGATTTCTGATACTATTTCTTATTAATATTTTATAACTGGATTATTACAATTATTATTATAGAAGCTATGCCATGTTTGGTACTAACAGAAAGCTGTAATTTACTGGGAATTATTATATGGCTTATGTGTAGGAATTACATCTGTATTGGAAATTAGGAATATGGTTGTTATATCTGTATTTCAACCTGTGTGATTCTGGGAAACTCCCCAGACAGGATGTCTAAATTCATTGTCTCCTTAATGGCCCATTAAGAAAGCTCTCAGGTACATGTGACTCAACTCCATTTAATTGGAAAGAATTCCATATAGCATGGAGAAGGCCAGAGGTGATAAAAGGCAGCTGCCCCAACTCCTTCTTGTCTCAAGTCCCCAGTCTACAGCCAACACCCATCTCTGGAACTATTCCTCTGAGACTGGACAAAGGACTGAGGCCCACCCAGGTGCAGGGTGTTTACCAGAGGAACAAACCTGCAAACTGCTTTCCATGGACTCTAAATCAATTCTATGTGTGTGATTCACTTTGACCTTTTAACATCTCTCATATTTTGATTCTTTTCTTTTTATATTAAACCTTTAGTTGTAGTTACTAAAGGATTGGCTATCAATGTGGTATTTTGGGTAAGATCCAACCCTATATTGTTCTGTGTGATGTGGCTGGCCCTTTGGGGTCAGGAGAACCTATGTCTTCAAGGGACCGTGTGGCTAGGTGCAGCCAGAAGAGCTAGGGTGCAATAAAGGGGGCTGTTTCTATTTGGCATGCTTCGTGGTAACTGGTGTGGGGAACCAGAAGCCTGGTTGTGACTGATAGGGAGACTGGTTTAAGTACCACCCATCAGTTTCTGGGGAGTTTGACTCCCGGTTTTGCTGCTTGCCCTGGTTTTTGCACATTCAGGAGGTTATCCCAGGAGGCCCCAGTCACAGATCCTTTATGGGGCTGTGGCAGGGGGTACTTTGGGAAGGCTGTGGCTGCTTTGATCACATCAACAGGAAATGTATGTGTAAACAGAAGTAAGATCTTGGTTAATTTTGTATCTAATGCCTACTTAGTTCATGCCTAGCCTTCTGGAGTCTCGATAACAATTCTTTGACATCTAAGCCCTTGCTGGTCCTTGGGGTTTTGCCATATATTTTATGCTCATATCTAGACCTCTATAGGACAGAAAATTATGGCATAAGGTGATGTATCACATAGAAAGACATTAATTCTGAGACTAATGCCTCAACTTGGCAGATTTGCAGGTACAAGGGGATTGCTGGTACCCTGGTAGATGGAAATAGGTGCCCACTAATAATACTTGATAGAAAACTGGGTAGAACTCTAGTTGCAAAGATTTCAATGGTCTGTTTTGCTTAATGGGAAGCACTGTTGTTTTTGTGACCAGGCCCAGTCATGTACATGGTGTCGAATTGGAGCTGGCCCCCCAGCACAGTCCAGGGGTTCGGGTGGTGGCATATATATCAATTTCACTGGTCAGCTTGAGCAGTGAAATTGACATAGTTGACAGCTCCGATGTCCCAGAGTGGCCTTGATTGGCACTCTGGGACATTTCCGGAGGCCAATCATTGTGCGGTAAGCGTACACACGAGCTCAAACGCGCAACAGATGATCCGCAACAGCTGTTACCACTCTCGTCCAAGTGGTTGTTGGATTGCGCTACAACAAGGGGCTTGACGCGCAACATCACCCTTGCACGTATGTACACCGTGCTTGTTATCGCGCATTAATGAGTTTTAATGTGCGATAAACTGATCGTGTGTACAAGGCCTAAAAGAAGAAAGCAAAGGAAGAAAGCTGTAGGTTAGACACTAAGCACAGGGTGAAAGATATGGAAGCTTCATAGCTTACCAGATTTTACGGATTTAAATACCTCTTTCTTACACATTAAAGATTCTATACTTTTATACCCCTCTAAAAATCCTTCCTCACCCAAATATGGGCCCTTACCCCAGAAATTGTCGGGGTACTTTCAGATTATTGGTTAAGGGGTTCATGCGTACAGTTGACGTATTTTCCATACCAGAATAGTCGTGTCACCTTTCCCCTAGTCTTGTTTACTCATGTATAAAGTGGATTAGGTTAATGGGAATTTATATTATTAGGGGAAACTAGTTTTAAGAGTAGTAGTTAGCAAGTATAGGCCCAAGCCTGAACCAGTTTTCAAAGGCCTTAGCATAACCGCTCACATGAACCTATGCCAAGAACTCAGACGTCACCTAATGAGCAGCTGCAGCCCTAACGAGCATCCTAACAAGAAGAGAACTCCCTGATAGCTCCCTGATAAGCTTACAGCTAACTAAAATGATCAATGGCTGACAGCTAACTAAAATGATCGATGGCAATGTGGCAAAGACTGTGGGAACCTCTGTAAAAACAGGAGGGGCACAGGGGGCTAAAGCTCTATAAATATCAGCCCCACAGATACCCCCTTCGGAGAGGGTCGGACTGACTCAAGACGCCCAGTGGCTCCGGTCACTATAGCAAGTGGGGTCAGTCCAGAGAAGAAAGAGAAAGGTCAGGTCCTAGTCATGAAGCTGACTGGACTGGCACGTTGGCCCGAGCTCATCAAAGAAAGGTCAGCACCTGATCCCCGACGGTGGCGAAACTGACACGTTGGTAAGGAGTTCGGTGAGTATTAAGAAACCACAAGAGGCCTAGGTGAACACTGGTTCGAGAGTAGCTACAGGTATATAAGTAACAGGTATATGTGTAACAGGTATATAAGTAACTGAAATAGAAATTGAAGCTTAGTACCCCAAGTCCTGGTGTAAGGACAGAAGTAGGTTAGAACCCTGGTCCCCGAGGGTACGGGGGGATAGGTATAAGGTTAGGGATGTGTAGGGCTCAGTCCCCTTAAAGGGATTGCAGCAGGAAGGTTGTTCTTTTAACAACTGGATAAACTAGAAGTTAGTTTTAGTTCCCCAAACCTAGGTTGTAAAAGGTATTGGGCTAAGGTTAGGGATCAAGCAGTTTAGCACCCCAGCCTGGGAGTACAGGTAGATAGCCTGCCATCCCCTTTGAAGTTAGGGGCACCCCTTTGTTGCTAGGGGCAAGTGCAGAGTAATAAGAATAGTTTTAGTTATTAAATAACAAGTAATTCTAAAGCATGCTGCAGCACAAGAATATCATAGTATAACAGCATAGATAAACCTTGCAAGTGTGTAACAGTTAAAAAGAGTGCACGAACAAAAGAGATAAGCAAAGATATAAGTCTTCTTGTACCCAAGATGATCTGTAATAAACACTTTGTACTTATAATTCTCTTGATTCTAGTCTATTGTTATTTGCCATGGTACTGTTAATTCCTGACACTTCACTCCCCCTTTTTCTGTTTCCCCTATGGAAACAGCACTTAATTTCTTTGGTAATTACCTGGGTTATCGGCTGGCTCGATTTAACTCTTTATTATTCAGTTTTAATTCCCCTGACTACTGATGTATCTGTCAGCGCCTCCCTTCCATCAGATCAAGGCTGGGCTATAATCCCGGTGGAAAAAGAACCCGGCGTCTGCCTGGTCCCCTCGATGAATAACACCCCCGAGGGGTAACGCCAAACAGTATACAGGCTCATAGAACTCATTTTGTGGGACTTGTGGTGTTATATTGGAAAGTCAGTTACCTTTCACCTATATTATATGAAGAGCTGATACGGCCTGATCACAGGAAAACAAGACTTGCTCTTTGATATTTTTAACTTCACATCTACCTACATATTGCAAAGCTGTTACATACAGAGTCATCCTGGAAATGTATAAAAATTTTACAATGAGTTCTGAAGGTCCCTTGCATTTCAGCTGCTAATACAAAAGTTATGCTAATTTATCTCCTAATGCTAAGTATACCTCTATAAGATTAGAATTTATTAAACGGATAAAGAAAGATATCCATGTGTAGTAAAATATATGCATACAAATAGGCCTAAATATGAGCAAAGGCTACACAGAGATGGCTGTTGGCTGAAGACAAAATGGAGTTGGGGTGGCTGGTTTTCCCCATGCTGTGTGGAGTTTTTGCAAAACAAAATGGAGTTGAGTCACATGATCAATCCCAGTGACTCACCAAGCAGGTTTGTCCCTGGGCCCACTATACCTGGGAGCTTCCTTAATGAGCCATTAAGGAGACAATGGCTGTAGACATCCAGTCTGGGGAGTTTCCCAGAATCATGCTGGTTGAAATACAGATATAACAAACATAATCATAACCTCTAATGCAGTTGCAATCCCTACACATAATCATTCCTAGCAAATTATAACCTTTCTGTTGGTACCAAACATGGCAATCCTATGGATTATTGTAATTATGAAATATTAATATGAAATAGTATCATAAATGGTCCCCTAAATCTGGACAGCCTCACTGTGACAGTATGCACATCTGGATGTGCACCTCTCGGGCATGATCTATGTAGCTTTTCTGTTCAATTTTGCAATATAATTGTGTGATTCGATGCCAAATATGCTATACCAGATTCCTTTGTGAATGCTCACAACATATTCTACGGAATTGCTGTGATGCCATGTTTCCTACAGCAACATGTATGCCCAGATGTGCAGCATGTTACAGGGTTCAGACTCTCTGGACTATCGCTAGAACAGTGGCTGGAGGATTACATGACAAAGGGAATGCAGATGCCCTCCCTGGCTCATGTAGAAGTGAAGAGAATCTCAGAGCAGCACAGAGGGGGAGGGACTGTCAGGAGTTTAAAATACAAAGACACAGACTGTTTGGGAGAGAAGCTGCAGGCTTTCGCCTGAGACTCCATCTTGCAACTAACTTCAAGCAAGATCTGGGCCCTGCCTCATAATAGGCAGAAAATGGCTGTAAAACACTGAACAGCTGAACACCTTGTGCATAATCTTGGACTATGAAGTCAGTTTTGGTAGAAGTGATAGATTAGTATGCAGTTTATGCCTTCTTTTGATAGTGGTCTCTGCTAACTCATTTATATTATGTTTTTCCCTTGATTGGCCATGTTCTCACTTGAAATCGTATTCTGATCAATAAACCAGTATTTGTTTTATCTAAAGCTGTGTGATCTTTAGAGGATGTGGAAGGCTGGGTACAATCCACTTCTTTAAGTGGTCAGATTTGAGACTCTGGTGATTGGGAGTGGGTGCCAGTCCCTGTAACACAGTGGCTCCTAGTGTGGTATCTGGGGCTGAGGGTGCTCGCTTGGAGCCCGACGCCTGGCAAGGTGAAGAGAGAGAGAACTATGAGCCATTCACCTGGTGTGTAAGCTCCAGTCAACAGGAGACTCCTAGGTTCTAAGAGTTAATGGAGCAGAATAGGTAACACATACCATTGTTCAAGGGAAGGGGAGGGAGTGGGGATACAAGGGAACATGATAGACAGAATTACAAGTAAGCAATCTTTCCTTGAAGTGCATCTCTCTCCTCCCCTATCCCATCCAGTAACTTACTCTTAGTGGCTGTAGCAAACCGCTTTTCATCTCCCACAGCTACCAACCGCCTCCTATGCTGTCCAAGGGAGTTCTTTGAGCATGGGAAGTGCTCTGAGCAGCTGCTTCATTTCCTTGCTCAAAAAATAAGTTTGAATGATTCTGCACATCTTCCAAGTGGTACCTGCAGACACTGAAGCAGGCAAACAGCACATGGCCTGACTGTGAACATGCAGGAGTGGTTGGGTCCCCGCCAGAGTCGGGGCACTGGTATTGGGGCTCATGCCCCATGTACCTGGTGCCAGCAGTCACTGCTAGGTGGGGAATCTGTAAATCAAAAGGCACTATGCTGTGGAAGGTACCCTGACAGAGAGGAATAGATTGGAGATTGGCCAGATTCTGTCAATGATAATCAGCTATTCAGGTCATATCAGGGATTTCCTCAATAGAGTGAAGCTTCTTCCATTCTTACTGCTTACCGTTGATCTCTGAATCTGCAGTGTTCAGACAACATTAGCCACGAAGAAAGTAGAGTAAAAGAAGCTCTGTGTAAGCAGAGATTGACCTTATGGGACTCGTCTCACTTTTATTTCTAATGAATTGGCCTTTGGATTCCACTGAGAGGGTTTAGGCAACAGCTTTGAAAGAAGTACTTTTGAAGGCTCTTGTTTAAAAAGAAAAAGAGGGAGAGAAATCTGATTTCTCATAATTTCCCAGTGTGGGTTGAAGCATTCAAAGTAAACTGAAGCTGTTAATGTATTTGTTCCATTCTGCCCATTTGTCTTGACAAAAATGGTATAAGGAGCAGAGAGAATTTTACTCTGAAGGCAGCAGTAAGAATTGATCCCCTGTTCAGTCCATATAATCTCTCCTGTGTTAATATTTGCAGTATAATGGAAGGATCAGACCTAGAGCTGGGAGAGCCCTTGGCAGGACTGGAGTCCCGGGAACAACCGTTTATCACTCATGGTAGATCCTTTTATTACAGCAAGTTCCCATTCTCTGTCAGCTACAGATCAATGGCAGGCAGATTTGCAGGACTGCACTATGGAAGGATGGGCTGGGATGTGCCTTCCTCTGTGGACTTGGCAGCAGCAGAGAGGGGGGTGTGCAGCCCAGATGCCTGCCAGGACTTTGGGGAGCAGGGGTGTCTGCTCTGAGCTCTAATCAACCTGCAGCTGGGAGCGTTACTGTGTAGCTCTGGAAACCAGGAAAAACCCCGCCTGCCTCTGCTCTACGCTGGTGCTGCTGGCTGGGGCCCACACACTTGTCCACAAGCTGGCCCTGTTCATGGGCATCTGGCCCCTTTTTCCTTTCCTTTTCTTTTCTTATTTCTTTAAAAAAAAAAAAACTTTTAAAATCATTTTGGCTCAAGGGCCACAAATATAATTTTTAGAACCCTGAAGAGCAACTAAACTATTTAATTAAAATTAAATTAATTGATTTTAATTGGTTAATTATAATTCAAATTTGATTTGAATTGCATTTTAATTAAATAGACTGGTGGTCCTTCAGGGTTCTAAAAATTATATTTGTGGCCCTCGCGCCAAAAAGGTTGGGAACCACTGGGTTAAACCAACACTTGTCAGGAGTGGTCCAGAATAATACTTAGTCCTGTCTTGACTGCAGGGGACTGAACTAGATGACAGGTTGAGAGCCCTTCTAGTCTTATAGTTCTGTGACTCTGCAACTGAGATCATCTGCATTATCTAACCGTAACACCATTTTAAATAGACTGATGTACTGTAAATTGAAGGGTTAGGGAATGCTGCTTATTTATGTTTCTCAAAAGAATAAGAGTACTTATGCACGGATGATAATATCAAATGTATTATTCTATTTACTTAATCTGTTCTGAAAGCCAATGGAAGGATGATCTCATAATAGTCCAACTGGAGAAATAGACTGTCTAAGAAGTTAGCAGCACATTAGCAGGTAAACAAATCATATACCACAACTCTGGAAAAAAATACAATCCTTTGAAGATTTTATTACTTCAGCACTGTAGTTAAATAAAAAATTAAACTCTGGGACAGAGTAGTTCAACAATACATCTCTAATGTTAGTCAAGAAAAAGAGTTCAGAACAAATTGCGGGGGGAAAAAACTAAGGTTAATATGTGTATTATGTAATACCAATGCCATTACATGCAATGTCTGTTACCTTATAATAAGTCATTTCAAATAAACAACAACTGAATGTGAATGTGGATGATTCTCGTAACAGTATGCTATTGGAACTAGCTGTGTCATTGTCTGAATAGACGTTCAGTTTTAACCTGGGAATTAAAAAACCCTTTCCCACTATAGTAATAATAAGATGTGGTTGCTTTTGTTTTGTAGGGAATCTCAGTTGTGGGGGGCAAAGGACATGGGTGGTGTGGGTAGGGAGGCAGGGCAGCTTTCCTTGAGGGAAGCATCCCCTGCAGCCAGCTCACCTCTCTGGATCAAATTCCAAAGGGGTAGCCGTGTTAGTCTATTGTAGAAAGACAACAGAGTCTTGTGGCACTTTTAAAGACTAACAGATTTATTAATCGCATGAGCTTTCGTGGGAGAAAATCCCACTTCGTCAGACGCTTTGAAGCGTCTGACGAAGTGGGATTTTCTCC